>JZKD02S0120170.1:515874-532094 GCA_000966675.3 Picea glauca | reverse complement strand
GCTCAGGCTTGACAAGGCCCTTGTTCAAAACACCCATGAACTAGGAGTTGACAAGTGAAACCCTAGATACCATGTTGGCACAACACATCACTATGACATCACTCTCTCTCTCTCTTCTTGTGATTATTTATAATTAAAGGTGTGGAACTGGGGTTGGAACCCTGTTCCTCGCACCCAACATTAACAGTCAAGAATTCACCCTTCAACCCTCAACAAATTCAATGATTTTTGTTGACTCAAAGATCTTCCCCATCGTAGTCCCCACACATCCTTTCTTACATAGCCTTGATGGTTTAACCTCCATCAAGCTTAAAGTTGAGATCAATGATCCCAAATTCACTAGGACCTCTCACTGATGGATCCAATGGATCACATTATCTTGGATCTCTAACCATCGGAGTCTCTCCTCAAACCTGCTCCAAGACGCTCTGATGACTATTCCCTTAGAATAAGGGCTAGAATCTAATCACTACACCTATTAAACAACTACAACTTATTCATGCTAAAAACATGGATTTTCTCCACACTAACAGTCCAAATTTAGACTTAAATTCTCAGGGATTCTTCTACTCTCACTACTTAAGGATTTTGTCAATATTTTGAGCTTTGATTCTCTCTCTACGACATAGGTAAGAAACTACCACTTTGATCTAAATTGAAGATCACATTTGGCAAGCTTTCCCCCTCGAGGAAAGGAGGTATCATTGAATTGAGGCTCTTCAACTACGTAGAGAACTATGATCCAAGTGGATATCGGTGGCCACCCACCTCTTCCAAGTGGCTAACATACAGATTTCATCTTGGCAGTTTCAGATTTCATATTGGTAGTTTCTTTCTATTTTTTCAGGTTCTAAACTTCCAGTGTTGATTTTAGGCCCTAAACAACGTTTTTTGGTCCCACCATAGTCACATTATACACTTAGTTAGAGTGTGACAGCATAATGTGTATTCCTCGGATAGACCTTGCCAACAGACTATCATGCGCCTAAAATGAAGATTGAATCATGTGTATTCCTTAGATAGACCTTTCCAACAAACTATCATGCACCTAAAATGGAGATCGTATGCAAAATTTATGACGCCGGGAAGTTCATGTACCAACTTACCCCAACGGGGCCCACATGACTTTTGGCGCTTCATCTCCTAGGTTTAGGGTTTTGGATCTCTAGGGTTTTGGCATTCATGTTTGATTTAAAAGGATTTTGGAGCCTCGTTGTACTCATATTATTGTGAATGAGAATAGTTGTCACATATCTTCTCATAGATAAGTTGCCACCATTCTAGCAAGCTTGTTTCCGTCTGCATTTTACAGTTTCAACATATTTCCTATCTAATAGAATTCAAGTTTTACTATTTCTATGTTATTATTCACTCTATCTCTGTGTTAATATTATAGATCCATGTTTTCATTTTGTTTCACTCATAAATTTGGATCAGTGGTATTGGAGTGGTCTGCTCCTTGTCATTTTTTAGTCCATGTCCCCGATGAGGTCAAGGTATAGAGAGTTGGGTCTCGAGCTTGTTTCTCTTGATGAAAACTACTCTCTCATGCCCAAGAAACCTTACATGGCAAGAGAAAAGAAAGACGAAATGATAGGAGATCCTTTCAAAATCTTTCTTGAGGAATCCCTCGAGTGATAGAGGAACTAGATGATGAACAACATTGCACAAATCCTTCGATGGTTGTCGACAAGGGACGCATCTTCCTCAAATAGAGGCACCACCCCCTTCAAAGTACAGATCAATTTTGATATTCCTATATTCAAAGTTCAAATAGATGTGGATGTTTTAGATAAATGGTTAAACCTTATAGAAGGGTATTTTTATATCCATAACTTTTTCAATAGAGAAAATATTACATTTGCGCTCCTCAAGGTTGTCCCCCATGTCAAAGATTGGTGGGAGACTTTCTGTGAGAAAATGGAAACAGAGGGATCTACATTATTTGTAGTTTCACTCGCTTGGGTTTCCTTTAGGGATGTTATTAAGGAACAATACTGCAATTTTGTAAGTTATGATTACTTATATACAAGATGGACCACACTGCAACAGAAAAGGGACCAAACCGTGCCATAGTTCACCAATGTCTTCCATACCTTGTGCACCAATATGGGTATCAAAGACTCTGAGCTACATATAGTGCTCAAGTACCATGGAAGTCTGCATAGATACATCTGGACAAAAATTTAGTTTCTGGTCATTTCTTCCTTGGGCGTGACCTCTCGATATGATGTCAAAATCGAGTAGAATCTTAAACAAAAGACGCGACAGTTTGGTTCAACAAGCCCCTCACAGTAGAATCATGGAAAATCTAGCCCCAACCCACAGAACAAAGGGAAGAGAAAGGATGGGAAGCCTCAGGACAACTAATCCAAACTACAAACAAAGAAGGATAATGGGAAGACAAATAAAGACATTGAAAAATGGTGTGAGTTACATAAGAGCCCCTGGCATAACACCGTTGAATGTCGCTAAAAGAAATAATTGGTGGTCGAGGTGAAAGCCTTTGAATCAGATTTAGGCTCTGACTCCTAGTCAGAACTAGAAAAAAGGAGATGAATCATTGATGCAAAACCCAGTGCCATTGTTTCTACCACCACCAAGGTCCAGCCCGACAAACTTGAAGAAGCAGAGGAAGGCGAGCACCTCTTTCATTCACAGATGTGGGAGAAGGGTACTTTGTTTCACTTCATCATTTATAGTGGTAGCCATAAGAACCTCATCTTAGTAGAGGTTTTCAAGTGATTGGATCTGTCAACATCACCACACCCACATCCATACACCAATGGGTGATTCCTCCAAGAGAGTGATCTTTTCATCAGCCAACAATGGTGTCTGGACAACGACATCAAGCCCCTCAAAGACGAGGTATTGTTTGATTTCTCCACCCTTGAAGTTTGTGATGTTATTTTTGGCCAACCTTATTTATGGAAATGTCATTTTGTATATGAGTCTAAGCCTCATAGTGTTATTATTACTCTAGATAGGAGATGATACAGGATACTAAAGGTAGTCCCATCTACCACCATTTCCTTAATCTCTGCCAAGCAATGAAGGAAGTTCATCTCTCATATCGGGAAGTTTGTCTTCTTTGTTATTCACGCTCAAAGAGAGAAAAAGGTTGTGTTAGCACTAGGAATCACCTTAAGATTGCATGGAAGGCAAGCCCAGTACCCATCAGGTTATATGTGTATGTAAGAGTGTTTTAAAGGGTCAAATGGAAAAGACTCAAAATGATAATGTCCCAACTCAGAAAACAGGGCTATCATGCACCAGTAGTCAAGGTCTTGGCTAACTTCAATCAGTAATTGGGAGTGAGTATGAATAGAGGGAAGACTTCAATGAGAGGAATGTAGGGGTTGTTGTAAACATTAGGTCTACAAAATGCCTAAGGAAGAAAGATTCTTAACATGAGATCTTCTTGAGTTCAAAAACTAAGGAAGTTAAATAAACACCATGATAATATAATGATCAAATATCCATCATAATATCACCACAAGCATTCATGTGAATCATTCAATGCATGAACATTTAGCATCATAAGCAAATAAGCTAAAACAGAAGTTGATTTCTATTAACCAAAATGTCTTAAATCTAGTACATAGCCAGTTCACAGTATATTCATCAAAATATTATAGTATTAGGGAGCTTTGCTCAATCATCTGAACCTACTAAAGCATTTCATCTTTTTATTTATAACAAAAGGGAGGCAACAACTGGAGGTACAAGCTGGCCTCCTTCCCTTGAAAATCTCTAAGAATTTATTTCATCTAACAACTTGACTAACAACCTATGCTATAAAATAGGAAAATGTTGGTGACTAATCCAACAAATCTTCAAATTGACTTGAATCCCCTTTGTTATGCAACTCCTTTTTTTCCATGTTTCCTTCAGGAGCATGTGGTTTTCATCATGATGCCAGCTGTTGTTTCTGCAATATTTTCCATCATCATCTATCCAAAAAGTTGTTAGCTTGACCCTCCTAGATCCCTGGTGTCTGTCGGTAGCTTCTTTGGGTAGAATTTTGGGTAGCACACTTCAAAAATGGACAATTAGAAAAGGTAGAGCCAAACCTTCCTACCCCCTGTGAAAACTTTGGTCTCTACGAGATATTAGGTAGCGAATTTATGCAGTGCCACTGTGAGTCTCTATGAAAATTTAGGTAGCGTCATGAAAACACAGCACCTCCAGCTTGAACATGTGCATAGCAAGTAATAACTTTGAATAGTATCAACCCCGTTATCTTTAGGTGGTTTGGAAACATTGTAGGTAGCACACCAGTTAGCACTACGGAATGTCTCCATTCTTACTGCTGAAGGAGTTAGCTCTTTGCAAAAAACCAAAAAACTTTGAACAACAAGCACTTAGAATCTTGTATAGGTGGTAGAGGTAATATTTCAATAACAGTTCATCCTCACAAAAAGGAACCATCCTCAAAAATGGGGCTCACCTTTCACCGGCTATTTCATTACCTTGACACTTAATTTCACACTCTTTCTTGTAGAAGGAGGATCTTCATTTGGCACAGAAGACTTCTTCCTTTAAGAAATGATAGGCTTCTTCAGTGGATCTATGCTTTACTTGACTGCTGGTGTCTCTTTCTCAATATCATATTCAACCAATACCTGCAATTTTCTTTGAGCTACTTCATCTTGAAAATGTTGCAACTCTTCATTGAGCTTCCTATTCTGAGACTGAAATCTTTTGTTCTGCCTATGAAGGGGCTAGGCATTTCTTACTGCAAACCTTTCCAGGTCAAGGGTATGACTATAGCCATCCATGAGCTCTTTCATCTTCACTCTGTCAGACATGGATTCTGTTTTCAACTGAGCCACCTCTTTCCTAGCATCCCTAAGTTTCCTGATTAATCTTTTGAATTTCTGGTTGTCAGGTGGAGTAGTTACATGCATAGTATCAACATCATTTTTCTCAGTCTCCTATTCCACCTGCATAAGAATTTCCTTATCTGTCTCATCAGGCTTCTTGATACCTTTGTTTTTATCTTTCTTCTTTTGCACAGGGGTTTCTTCTTTCCTTTCCACAACTTTGCAATGCCTTTACCCTTCTTCTTTTGTATAGGGATTTCTGGTAGGGATTGTTCCTCAACAACCTCTTTAGGAAATGATGATCTTGTGAAAGGTCTTTTGTCGTTGGTATTGGTTGCTATAGGAGAAGAGGGGAAGTGTATCTTCTTCCCTTTCTTGGTTGGAGTTTTGGTAGAATAAGGAACCTCTTCTAACCCCGGTGGAGGAGGAGGTGAAAAATCTATCTGTGGGGAATGACAAGCTTCCTCCTCAGTTCCTGTGACCTTCTTGGTGACCTCTAAAACTTGAACAGGAGCTCTACCCTTTCTCTTCCTGCTAGTACCTACTTTAAAAACACTTTTGGTTGATAAAGGACTTGCATTCTGTGATTGAGGAGTAGATGTTATATCCAACTTGAAGTGAGAAGCAACAACAAAATGTTCCCATGAAATCTCTTTCTTACCCAATTCCTCAGAGACTAGCATTCTAATCAATCCAGAGTGGAAGATGATAGTATCCACATACTTAGACTTGTATTGAATCTTGTATGACATCTTACCTATGCTCCTTAACAAATAGTAGGGAATATTCATTTCAATTTTACCAGTAAAATGCAGTAGAAGCCTTATATGGTACTGGTACAATGTGTTAAACCTCCCTTCACATGTAAAGTATCTCTAGATGATCTTCAATATCTTGTCAAACTGCTCAATCAATTGATTCCTTGGCACACCTTTAGAAAAATCACTGGCTTGATGTTCAGGCTTAAGGAAATCTTTGGCATAGGCTGAAGTCAAAGCCATGGCTTTAAACCACTTTTCACCTGTGATAGGGATTCCTGTTGTAGCTGAAATAGAGGCCTCAGTCACCTCAAATTCTAAATCCCCTACCTTGGTTCTCCTGCCATCAAAATGTAAGGAAAATTGCCTTGTCACCTTAGGATGGCCCTTTTGCATATTCTGGAAGAAAGAGAGGCATCCCACTCTTTGAAAAAATTCTCTTGTCATGGGCTCTGTATCAAAACGATGCATATCCATAGGTTCAGTTCTAACCACCTTGCTCCCTTTGTGTGTCCTCTTCATCTGAGGAGTCTGCATAGCTTATAATGAGAGCTTCTTGTGGCTTATGAGGTAGTAATGACCAGGAGGACCTACAGTTGATATTCAAATGGACAAAGTTGCTCCTTTAAACCAGACTGGTGCTAGTAAGCTAAGACTTGGTTATGGAAATCCCTCCCTTAGATTTGTGTAGGTATTGAAATTTTAGACAATGAGAGGGTACTCTGTAATTGGCCTTTTGAGGCTGGCTAAAAAAACGCTCAATTCAAATTTCAAAAGAAGCAGGGTTGACACAGTGTGGTTAAGTAGCGCCTTTGGGTAGTGCAATGCGTATGCAGAGGATAGATTGTCTAGATGTTGTAAGCTCAATAGCTATGGTGGGTGGATGTATCATACTTTGACATCAGCAGTGAATTTAATAGGCTTGAAATGAGAGGGAACAAGGATATGATGCGAAGAAAAGTCTCTCACATCTGTGCAAGCCCGATAATCCAAACTATGAGTGTTAATTCTCTGTGAAAATTAATGTGCAGATGAGGCAACATGGGATACATGTGGAGTAAACACTTGTTTGAATCTTCAACAAGATTTCAGAACGAATTCACGAACATTCCGACCTCCAAATATAACTTATCATCAGATATGGTCGTACTACTGTCACCTGGTCAAAACTATGAGTTTGTGCAGCGCAACACTCTTGAGTTTTTTCAAATCACAAACCGTTATCAAGGCTCATAAATACAAGATCTTGAAGCTATATTTTAACCAACTCCTAGCACTGAAAACAAGGAACATGACATCATTCGTGGTAATCATAACTTGTGGAGGAAACATGATGAACAGGAAAGGCGCTACGGAAATGTCTGATGAGTGGGCAATGCTCCAATTTAAAAAATTATTGGATAGGTAATCAAGGACAGCAAGGCATGTCCACGAGGTCATGAATGAGGAAAATGGTGTGTCACATCGGTCTAGCCATGAGAAGGATCGATCCTAGTGACCAATCATGAAGGGGAACAAATTTTAAGTCATGAACTAAAATGGTTCTAAGACCAAAAATCAATTGAGGATCAAAACATAAGTTATGACTCAACACTTTATTTATCTAAGGGGTCTCAACACTTTATTTATCTAAGGGGTCCTAACAAACATAATTTTAAAAGGGGTGAAACTTAAAAAATTAAAATATAAGGCTTAGAAAAGGATAAAAACAAACTAAAAACCCAAGGAAACTTTGTGTGATAACATTGGATCCACAGGGGATGGCATGCCCCCCTGCGGGCTGCCAAGAATGAGTAGATTTAGTTTCTTATCCTAGGGCTATGGGGTGAGTTATTGAAACAAAAATAAAAGAAAAATGATATTTACAATGGCATGAAAAGCCACTCAAGGCTCAAGCAAAGTACTTTTTCAGAAAATGCCCATTGATAAGGCCACCAAAAACCTCTTCATTCTCCATATTTTGCAACTTTAAAGTGTTATTAGAGAATACCTCAGAGATTTTGAAAGGACCGATCCATAAAGCTTAAAATTTACCATGTTTGTCTTTATATTACTTCGGTGCATCCCACTTGAGCACAAGATCGCCCAGTTGAAAATCCTCTTTGTTCACTTTCTTGTCGAATGCCCACTTGATCTTTAGTAGATGATCATATGCTTTGTCTACAAGCTGCTCCCGAGTCTGTTGCACTTCAACCAGTTGTTGAATCCTTCTAATCATATGATTGGGATCCCCTTGGTAATCTTGGAAGAATTTTTCCATAGGTAAAGCAAGCTGAGAAGGAAAATGGCCTCAACTCCATACACCAGCTAGAAAGGGGAAAGTCCCAGGGACCTCTTTACCATCACTCTATTAGCCCATAGAGAAAATTTGAGTTTTGAGTCCCATGCCTTTTTGTTATCCTCTAACATATTTTTAATGATCTTTATAGGAATTTTGTTTGAGGATTCTGCAAGCCCATTTCCTTGAGGGTAGTAAGGGGTAGAGTGAATCAATGTGATCCCAAACTTTTCACATAATTGAATCAATGGTTCAGCCTTGAAAGATGCAGCATTATCAACAACGATTATGTTTGGACACCCAAACCTCACCATAATGTCTTCAAGGAAACCAATGATCACTTTGTGGGAATCATTCCTTGTAGGAATAGCTTCAATCCACTTAGTAAAGTAATCTGTAGCAGTCAATATCTATCTATTTTGGCCACTGGAAGTGGGATGAATTTCCCCAATAAAATCTAGGCCCTACTGCTGGAAAGGTCCTGAAGCCGCCACAGGCTTTAATGGAAAAGACTTAAGATGCTTCTTTCCAGAGAAATTATGACATTTAGCACAGGCTCTTATATTAGCACAAAAATCAGTGAACAAACTAGGCCATAAGTACCCATCCCTGAGGATCTTCTATGTTGTGGTTCTCCAATAATGATGCCCCCGAGATAAACTGTCATGAAAATCAGACATGATCTTTTGGGCTTCTTGGGGGTCTAGGCATCTCAAAATCACTTCTAATGGATCTTTCCAATACAAAACTTTACCAACAAGGCAATATTTTATTGATTTGAGTTTTAAGGCTCTCACCTTTTTCTTTTCCATACCATTTGGAGGCTGTAAATTCTGCGGGGAAAATATAATATCCTTGTACCAGTTGCAATCTGCCAATGCAGAGATGACTTGAGAACCTTTATCAATTAATTCACCCTGTTGATTTTCTGAACATGAGTGGATGAAATTCACCCCCAATGTTGAGCAATTTGATTCGGCCAACAACTTGGCTAAACCCTAGCCTTTAACCAATTTGGTAGGCTTAATCTCCAAATCAAATTCAAGTATTTTAGCAATCCACTTGCTCCTTTTTCCATCTATATCAGGTTGAATAAGAATTTCTTTTACAGGAGATGATGGGGCATAATAAATGACTCTTGAATGCAAGACATAAACTTTGAAAGAATTAAGAGCTTTAACAAATGCATAGGCTTGTTTATCCATGATGTCATATTTTAATTCAGCATCTCTCAATGCCCTGCTGAAAAAGGAAATGGGATGCTCTAAGCCTTCAACATTCTTCTGCAATAAAATTGTTGCTATTGTATCAAAAGAGGCAAAAGAAAAAAAAAAAAGTCCTTGGAGTAGTCTGGGTTGATACGAATCGGGGCTTCAGTCAAGGATTTCTTTATATGATCAAAAAAATCATGGGACTCAGCAGTCCATTTGATTTCACTACCCTTCCTAAGCATGGTTGTGATATACTTAACCAACTCAGCAAAATTTGACACAAATCTTCTCAAAACATTATTTTTTCCCAGAAAAGATTGAACCTCTCTTTTGGATCTAGGAAGTGATAATGTTTGTATAGCTTCAACCGTGATGGAATCAATCTGTACCCCTTCAGTTGACACAATATGCCCCAATAATTTTCCTTCTTTCATGGTGAACAATGACTTTTTTGGATTCAAAGAGAGACCAAATTTTCTGCATTTCAAGAAAACCTTTATTAAATGATCACAGTGTTCTTTATCAAACTGAGAGAAAATGGTTATGTCATCTAAATAGATAACAACAAACTTGTCCTTCTCTCCAATAAATTCTATGTCCATAGCTCGCTGAAAATTTTCCCCTACATTCATCAAACCAAAGGGCATCTTGTCATACATAAATGTACCCCGAGTGGTAAAGGTCATCTTCTCCCTATCTTCTGGAAAAACAGAGACCTAATTGTACCTGGAAAAACCATCAACCATGGACATCCTGGATGCTCCTGTCATCCTCTATAATATGTGCTCCATCTTGGGCAAAGGGAAATTATCCTCTATAATATGTGCTCCATCTTGATGCCAGTTCAGATTTCGGAAATCAACGCAAAGTCTGATTTCTCCATTATTTTTTCTTTACTGGGACCAAATTGTGGCCACCCATTCAGAATACCTCAAAGGAATGATAATTTTTTCATCTAAAATCTTTTTTACCTCTTTCTCCATGACAGGCAGCAACATAGGATTAATTCGCCTCAATTTTTTCCTGAAGGGTTTGGTGTCTTCTTTTAATGGAATCTTGTGCTCTATAATACTTGTGTCATAAGTTATGAGATCTTCATAAGTCCAAGTGAATACATCAGCAAATTCCTTCAACAACTTAGTATATTCTTCCCTCTTCTCTTCTGATAGGCTGCTTGACAATTTGACATATTTTGAATTCTGTTCAGTGCCCAAATTGCACTCAGTTATATCAACATCATCAGTGGATACCTTCCCTTTCACTTCCCAATCGTTCCCGTCAAATAATCTTTCCAAAGGAACTAGTTCTTTTGGAATATGATTGCTAGGTAGCTGCACAATATGATGATTAGCAATTTTATTGAGGAAAACATCAGCATGAGGAGTAATTTCTGAATCATGATCCTGATCAATGTGTAATGGAGAAAACTCATCAATAGTCTCGAGGAAATTTTTAAGTTCTAAATCATCTTCAAACACCTTCCAATATTTTACATTGTCTAGTATAGAAGGCTTGTACTTGACTTCTACATCATACTTGATTTTAGGTGGTATAGGAATTCCGAAGTTGCTTGTTGATACAGCCAAAGAATCATTCATGGTATTCTCTTCTCTAGGAATAAATGAAATGTTAAAAGCTAAGAAAAAACTATCTACCAAGTCCCACACTTCATTTATGTAAGATCTAAGCCTAGGGTGCTTTGTTTGATAAAGATTTTTAGTCTGATGGACTATTAATTCAACATCCCCAAATATTGATATCTCTTTTATCCCCATGTCTTTAGAAGCCCTCAATCCCAAGACAAGAGCTTCATACTCTGCCACATTATTAGTAGTTTCAAATTCTAGTTTATATGACAAATATATAGTCTCTTGAGTTGGTGAGACAAAGACCACCCCAGCACCAGCACCTTCCTTAGAAGAGGCTCCATTAAAGAACATCTTCCAGACAGAACTAGTTAGAGGAGTCTCCTCACAAAAGGTAACGGATTGTTTTCTTATTTCAAGAGGGACTTCAGGAGCGTCAGTGAGCTGCAAAATGCTAGATCCCATATCTGTATCAAAAGAAAAAAATGGTGATTTGTGGGGTTTTCTTCATCACTAATGATGTAATCCAATTGAGCTTCCCTGTAAAGTCTTCTATGCTCTCCCCAAAAATAGGAATAGTATCATAAGAGAGATCCATCTACAAGGTTCCCCCAAGTCTTTTTATCCAACACCTTGACAAGAGCATTCCGAACTTGGGGGGAACATCAGCCACCACGAATCCATGAGTATATGTTTCATGGGAAGATGAAATAGAGTCACAACCAAATCCTTAATGACTCCAAGACACTTCACTTTCCTGGAATCAAAAGAATATAAGTCATGGTAAGTCTTTTTTATTTCTAACCCAAGTTCATCCATAATAGATTTTGGCATGAGATTGTGGGATGCCCCTAAATCCATCAAACAATTATGTAGCACCTTATCATGAATATTTCAGTGACGTATAGAAAGGAGGGGATGAATCGTCTCTGTCTTCTATCAACAGACCCAAAATCATTGTTGGATTTTCATCTTGCAGATTTATTGAATCCGCGACACTTGGAGAGGCTTCGGGCTGTAACATTTTGGACAGATATTTTTAAATTCTTCATTTTTTATCAATTCCAAAAAAGGTACAAGGATCTTTATTTTCTAGATCTCATTCTCAAAATTGAAGGAAGAAGAAGGCTTCAAGATCTCTTTGGTTTCAGGAATAGGATTTGTGATTTGAACTTGTGGGCTTTGAGAGTCTTTCTCCTTACTTCTCACTGTCACAGCCTTGGCAGAATCTTCTTTTTGGCAGGCTGATTAGGGACATCAGTTTTTTCTTCTTTCTTCTTAGATCTCAGATTATATCTATTAGTATTTTCTTTTGCTTTATCTCCCTTACTTAATTAATTTATTTGAATATCCATCAAATATTTCTCATAAGAGGATTGAGTCAAGTGTGGGGATGGGGATGTGTCACCTAAGTAGTGAATCTTAGGATCAGCTTCTATCTCCTCTTATTCTTCATCAACAACCAAATTGTTTTTCAAAGGAGCTTGTACCCTCTGATCATCTCTCTCTTTGTTTCTGGGATCTCTGGGAAAGATTTGGGGAGCATTATTTGGCCTCCTGAAGTTACCTCTGTTATCAGTGTTTTGGGTATTTTTGTAGGTCTTTTTTCCTTCCATCTTTAATTTCTCTATCTCAGTGGAAAGGTATTTTACTAATTTGGTAAGCTCCTCCACTTGAGGCTTCAATTCTACTTTTTCTTCTATTCCTATCAAACTTTACTCTGAGTTTATCAAATGTCACTATGTTGGATTCTACCTCTAAGGCTGCATATTTCATATGAACTAAGGAGTTTGATCTTCTTTCTCTTAATAGAAGGCAAAAATCAGGGTCAAAGGCACTGGCATAAGTAATTTTTGTAGAGGTTTCAGTGGGTTTCATCTCATCAGGAATCTTATTATACATTTTGTTAAATATTTTAGAAAAGTCAAAGAATGACTCTCCTTCTTTCCTTTTTAGGGATCTGAATTCGGTGAAGCAGTACAAAAAGTCCTTTTTGTCCCCCCAATGCCTCAAGAAGGCTTCATCTAATGCTTCAATACCAGTAATGGATCTAGGGGCCAGACCCCTAAACCACTTCCTAGCCTCACCAAAAAGGCTTTGGACGAAAACCCTCATCCACACATCCTCATTTTCAATGTTTTGATTATCTGCATAGTTGTAGAAAGCAACAAGATGTTCCTTAGTTGTTATATCTTCTTATCCCATAAACTTGGGCATGTATTTCAAATAATCTCTTGGAGGGAGAGCATTCAATGGCGGAGGTAAGACTAGAGGAGTGTATATTGCAACCACTATGGCATCCATCTTATTTGTAGGGGGGTTAACAAGTGCCATTTGATTTTGAACTCTTGGTGAACAAGAAGGAGAAGGAAACTTGACTGTGTGAAGATTAGGAGAACAAGGAAAGTATGAAGGGGGGGTTTCAGTTTTCACAGCAGAGGGCTGAGTCTTGGAAGAATATGGCAAATTATGTGAAGGGGATGAAGTTTCCACTTCTTTGGTAGCAAAAGTTTTAACAAAAAGTGGTGTAGAAAAACCTAAAGTAGGGAAGTATTCAAAACTATCAAGACTGAATCACCTTTCAATATCAAGGGAAGAAAAAATGTCAATGTTTTCTTCTTTCAAATTAGTTTCAAAGGACCCCCGGATAGGGTGTTATTGTTGGCCACGGGGCATACGGAGGAGGTTGGCATTCGGCCACCAAGCACGAGGCCATGTGATACGCCCATGCCAGAACCCATCAATACCCTCCAGTATTAATTCGATGCAGCCAGCCATTAAAGCTTGTAAGCGCACACTAAAATCTTGTAAGCTCCGGCTATCCTGCGCTCTCCATATCACTACTTTCACGCTAATGGGATTATCATATGTTTGCTCAGTGCATAATCTCCACACCAGGGGTGGTGAGTGCTCTCCTGCGTGCTCTTGGGCGAACCTCCCCCATTACCTGGTGCACTTCTTTTACTCTTATAGCCTCCACGCCTCCTGCGACTCGGCCTACTTCATCCCTCAACCTGTTACAATGCCTCGTGAATGAGGGAAGCCACGAAGGGGTTCCCCCTGGAGTCCCTGAAGGCCATCCCCTTCGCCTCCTGCCTCCCGGACTTCCACCAGGACTCTGGCACCTTGGTCAGCCAATCCACCCCCGCTTCCGCACCCTGCTCCAGCTGAACCACTTCATGGCATCCTTCTCCCTGTCATTCCACCTCGGCACTCTGCAGAAGACCTCCCTTCTCTCCGCAGACCTGGCAATTATGCGCAGAAGGCCCCCGTTTCCAACGCAGGGGTGCAGCTCCGGGATAATCTTGATAACATATATGACTTGGTGTTTGAATTAAGAAAGGAGATAGATGACCTCCACTTTCGATTGAATTCCACCAATGCCAAGGTGACGACGCTCCTCCATCTCTTGGCCTCCATGAGCGCGTCCTTTCCCTCTCACCTGGGTGATGAATCCTCAGCGAAAGTGCCCCATGCAGCGACTCAACCTGGTAATGCCACAGAACAGTGCGCAGTCAACACGGGGATGGCATGCATCGCGTCAACGAGCCAGCAACTGCAGACGGAGGTACCAGTGGACGAGCGAGCGACGAACAGGGCTTTCGCCGCGATGCTCTAGGATTCTGGACTCTCCTTCTTAGTGGAGCCAGGTGTCTAACTATGTTTCAAGGCAAATTTTGCTCATCCTGGTTAGTTTTATTTTGACAGCATACTTATACTTATTATCTGTTTAGTCTCAGCACTATTTAGTAAACTTTTAAGGCTGACTGGACTGGTTTCCCCTCTTTTGGGGAAGTCCAGTCAGGCCAAACTGTCTATGGATGTAAACTGGCCCTTTCACCAGTCTTTTGAAGGAACTTAATATATCATACTCTTACTTAAAAAAAAAAAATAGTTTCAAAGGAAGAGTATTCAATAGGAAACGCTTCAAAATAAAGTTTCTTATATACTTCAGCAGAAGATAAAGAAAGCTTACTTGATATAACAACTAGAGTATGAAGAGTAGAATCAGGAAACTAACCAGAAGCACTTTTAGCAACAACAGAAAAATGTTTTTGGGAAGATTTTCCCTTCTTGATTATCTTATCTGGGTTAGCCTCAGATGGAACCAAAGGTAGTTGTGGATTTGATCTCGTATGTGTCGAGCTGCAGATATACCATGTAAATCAACATTTAATTGTCAACCCGGGAAGGTAGACTTAGAGGAACCAGCACAGGAAATGCAGGGTTGAAGAGGGGGTTTAAAGGATGCCACACTAATCTCTGAACTTAAAAGAAACTCGCTGGAAAGAGCTATTGTACCCTACTTTGCTCTGTACTACTCGGTACTACTCGGTACTAACCGGTACTGTTCTGTATATGCATGTAAAAGATAAACTGAAAACAGCTAAGTTCTTGCTACTTATCACTCCACACAACTCAGCAACCATCCTATGAAACTTTCTATTGCAATCAAAAGAAACTTCTCTATCTCATGAGATACCCAAACTAGTTCCTGAATGTTGAGCAGTCTAAATGTGAAAACTGAAGAAATGAAATCAATGGCTGAAAAGATAATGCTAAACTTGAATCTTGAAATGTTAAACCCTCCGTTGCAATCAAATGAAATTCTACTTCTATGCTATTAAACCCATGAGAAGACTGGCAATGTAGATTGGGGTCGAATCTTTACTGAAAAGTAATGGATGAAATCTACTGTAAACACAATGTATCAGCTCTGTTTCCAGCGAAAGGGGCCCTGCCTTCTCTATCAACAGTCTGTTCTCTAAATCAACACATACTGGCAAATAAAATAACTCACAGCTAAAATGGAAAGAACAAAAATTGGATTACTGGAACTCTCACTATTTTATTGAAAGATGAAAACAGTACAATGCTTGGAGATTTCCATTCCTCTATTCTATTCTTCTCTCTACTCTATGCTCCGTCTATCCCCCCATTTCTCAAGACATTTTCTCGAGCATAGAAGCTCTCATCTCACGTTTTTCCCAACCCTCTGGCAATGCCTCGCATCTCTTTTTATACGTTCCATATCTCTGGCAATGTTGCATAACGTTTCCATCTCTCTCTGGCAATGTTACACCACGTTTCAGATCTCTGGCAATGTTACATAGCGTTTCCAGCTCTCTCTGGCAATGTTACACCACGTTTCAGATCTCTGGCAATGTTACATAACGTTTCAGACCTCTGGCAAGGTTACATAACGTTTCTGACCTCTGGCAATCGTGGCTTTGCACCCTAGAAGTTATAAAATGGTTTTAAGAATATCACCGGAGGATGAGACACGTTTTACACAGTCAATCATGCCACGATTTCCTTCCTTGCGTTATGCACGAATTTAAATGCTTGATGCCAGTTGTTTCAACGATTCAAACAAACGGTTCCCCCCCAGGGCCAAGCTCCAATGAATACAGAGCAAGCTTTTGTCCAATGATTGAAACAGTTGTGCTCCAAGGCCCTTGACTTCAGAAGGATATGCTATCTATCCAATTTTCCAGCCCATCATACCATAGGCTTTAGAAAAAGAGAATACATTGATAATGTGTGGAGCCTCTACACAA
>JZKD02S0120170.1:502939-515824 GCA_000966675.3 Picea glauca | reverse complement strand
CAGAAGAGGATTATTGTTGCATTTATAGTTGAATTCTTCGCTCATTTGTGGCTTTGGAGGCACTTCATGGTTTCTGTATACAATGGAATATATATGTGTAACAGAGTATGAATAGAACAAAAAGAATGCCATTTTCTTAACAAAAGTCTTCAGGAGAGTAAACAATGTCTTCAAGAACCAGCAAGAAAATGTTATAAATCCGGAGCCCAATAGTATGTTTTCCTTTAGATGCTAGAGCTAAAACAATGGAGTCTCCAGGTGCAAGCTGCAATCTTCAAGATACTAAGTTCTAATGTACCTTTAGGACTAGTATGCTATGTCATTTAATCTGAGGGAAAAGTCTTCAAATCATTCCCCGGAAGAAGGGCCAAGAATGTTAGCACTAGGAATCACCTTCATATTGAATGGAAGGTAAGCCTAGTACCCATCAGGTTATATGTGAATGTAAGAGTGTTTTAAAGGGTCAAATGGAAAAGACTCAAAATGATAATGTTCCAACTCAGAAAACAGGGCTAGCATTCACCAGCAATCAAGGTCTTGGCTAACTTCAATTAGTAATTGGGAGTGAGTATGAATAGAGGGAGGACTTCAATCAGTGGAATGTAGGGGCTTCTGTAAACATTAGGTCTACAAAAAGCCTCAGGAAGAAATATTCTTAACACGAGATCTTCTTGAGTTCAGAAACTAAGGAAGCTAAATCAACATCATGATAATATAACAATCAAACCTCCATCATAATATCACCAGAACCATTCAGGTGAATCATTCAAAGCATGAAAATTTAGCATCATAAGAAAATAAGTTGAAAGAGAAGTTGATTTCTAGTAACCAAAATGTCTTAAATCCAGTACATAGCC
This sequence comes from Picea glauca, assembly GCA_000966675.3. NCBI lineage: Eukaryota > Viridiplantae > Streptophyta > Pinopsida > Pinales > Pinaceae > Picea > Picea glauca. The sequence goes on along the minus strand of JZKD02S0120170.1, from coordinate 514,967 downwards.
AGTTCACAGTATCTTCATCAAAATATTACAGTATTAGGGAGCCTTTCTCAACCATTTGATCCTACTAAAGAATTTCATCTATCTATTTATAACAAAAGGGAGGCAACAGCTAGAGGTATGAGCTGGCTTTTTTCCCTTGAAAATATCTAAGAATTTATTTCATCTAACAACTTGACTAACAACCTATGCTATAAAATAGGAAAATGTTGGTGCCTAATCCAACCAATCTTAAAACTAACTTTATTTCTCTTTGTTGCACAACTCCTTGTTTTCCATGTGTCCTTCAGCAGCATGTGGTTTTCATCATGATGCTAGTTGTTGTTTCTGCAATCTTTTCCATCATCAGCTATCCAAAAATTTGTTAGCTTGACCCTCCTAGATCCCTGGTGTCTGTTGGTAGATTCTTTGGGTAGCATTTTGGGTAGCGCACTTCAAAACTGGACAAGTAGAAAAGGTAGCGCCAAACCTTCCTATCCCCTGTGAAAACTTTGGCCTCTGTGAGATATTAGGTAGCGAATTAAGGTAGCTCCACTATGAGTCTCTGTGCAAATTTAGGTAGCATCATCAAAATGCACCACCTCCAGCTTGAACATGTGCATAAAAAGTAATAACCTTGAATAGTATCAACCCCATTATCTTTAGGTGGTTTGGCAGCACTGTAGGTAGCACACCAGTGAAACACCAAAATGGACGATCTTGTAGCGCCATAGCGCTACAAAATGTCTACATTCTTACTACTGAAGGAGTTAGCTCTTTACAAAAAACCCAAAAATATGAACAACAAGCACTTAGAAGCCTGTATAGGTGGAAGAGGTAATATTTCAATAACATTTCATCCTCATAAAAAGGAACTATCCTAAAAAATGGGGCTCTCCTTTCACCAGCTATTTCGTTACCTTGACACTTAATCTCACACTCTTTCTTGTAGAAGGAGGATCTTTATTTGGCACAACAGACTTCTTCCTTTTAGCAATGACATGCTTCTTCAGTGGAGCTATGCTTTCCTTGACTGTTGGTGTCTCTTTATCAATAACAGCTTCAACCAATACCTGCTAGTCTCTTTGAGCTACTTCATCTTGAAAATGTTGCAACTCTGCCTTGAGCTTCCTGTTCTAAAACTGAAAGCCTCTGTTCTACCTATAAAGGTTTTGGAATTACCTATGAAGGGGCAGGGCCTTTCTTACTGCAAACCTTGCCAGGTCAAGGGTATGACTATAGCCATCCATGAGCTCTTTCATCTTCACTCTGTCAGACATGGATTTTGTTTTCAACTGAGCCACCTCTTTCCTAGCATCCCTAAGTTGCCTGATTAATATTTTGAATGTCTGGCTGTCAGGTGGAGTAGTTACATGCACAATATAAATAGGCTTTTTCTCGGTCTCCTCTTCCATCTGCATAGGAATTGTCATGTCTGTCTCATTAGGCTTCTTGATACCTTTTATTTTATCTTTCTTCTTTTCCACATGGGTTTCTTCTTTCCTTTCCACAGGCTTTCCAATGCCTTTACCCTTCTTCTTTTGTACAAGGATTTCTGGTAGGGACTATTCCTCAACAACCTCTTTAGGAACTCATGATCTTGTGAAAGGTCTTCTTCCCTTGGTATTGGTTGTTTTAGGAGAAGAGGGGAAGTGTAGCTTCTTCCCTTTATTGGCTACAGTTTTGGTAGAAGAAGGAACCTCTTCTAACCCCGGTGGAGGAGGAGGTTAAAAATATCTCTATGGGGAATGATAAGCTTCTTCCTCAGTTCATGTGACCTGTTTGATGACCTCTGAAACTTAAATAGGAACTCTACCCTTTCTTTTCCTTTTGGTCCCTACTTTAACAACACTGGTGGGTGATAAAGGACTTGCATTATGTGATTGAGGAGTAGATGTTATATCCAACTTGAAGTGAGAAGAAACAACAAAATGTTCCCATGAAATCTCTTTATTACCCAATTTCTCAGAGACTAGCATTCTAATCAATCTAGAATGGAAGATGCTAGTATCCCCATCCTTAGACTTAGATTGAATCATGTCTGACATCTTACCTATGCTCCTTAACAAATAGTAGGGAATATCCATTTCAATTTTACCAATAAAATGCGACAGAAGCCTTATATGGTACTGGTAAAATGTGTTAAACCTCCCTTCACATGTAAAGTATCTTTGGATGATCTTCAATATCCTATCAAACTAATCAATCAATTGATTCCCTGTCACACCTTTAGACAAATCATTGGCTTGATGTTCAGGCTTAAGGAAATATTTGGAATAGGATGAACTCAAAGCCATGGATTTAAACCACTTTTCACCTGTGATAGGGATTAGTTTTGTAGCTGAAATAGAGGCCTCAGTCACCTCAAATTCTAAATCCCCTACCTTGGTTCTCCTATAATCAAAATGTAAGGAAAACTACCTTGTCACCTCAGGATGGCCCTTTTGCATATTCTGGCAGAAAGAGAGCCATCCCACTCTTTGAAAAACTTCTCTTGCCATGGGCTTTGTATCAAAACGATGCATATCCACATGTTCATTTCTAACCACCTTGCCCCCTTTGTGTGTCTTATTCTTCGTATGAGGAGTCTCCATAGCTTAGAATGAGAGCTTATTGTGGCTTATGGGGTAGTAATGGCCAGGAGGACCTACAATCGAGCTTCAAATGGACAAATTTTCTCCTTTAAACCAGACTGGTGCTAGTAAGCTAAGACTTGGATATGGAAATCTCTCCCTTAGATTTGTGCAGGTGTTGAAATTTTAGATAGTGAGAGGGTACTCTATAATTGGCCCTTTGAAGTTGGGTAAAAAATGCTCAATTCAAATGTCAAAAGAAGTAGGGGAGACATAGTGTGGTTAAGCAGTGCCTTTGGGAAGCGCAATGCCTATGCAGAGGATAGACTGTCTAGATGTTGTAAGCTCAATAGCTATGGTGGGTGGATGTATCCGAATTTGACATGAGCAGTGAATTTCATAGGTTTGAAATGAGAGGAGACAAGGATATGATGCGAAGAAAAGTCTCTCACATCTGTGCAAGCCCGATAATCCAAACTCTGAGTGTTAATTCTCTGTGAAACTTAATGTGCAGATGAGGAAACATGGGATACCTGTGGAGTAAACACTTGTTTGAAGCATTAGTGAGATTTCAGGATGAAGTCACGGATATCCCGACCTCCAAATCTAACTTAGCATCAGATCTGGTCGCACTGTTGTCACCTGGTCAAAACTATGATTATGTGCAACGCAGCACTCTTGAGTTTTTTCAAAATCACAAACTGTTATCAGGGCTCATAAATACGAGATCTTGAAGGTATATTTTAACCAACTCCTAGCGTTGAAAACAAGGAACATGACATCAGTCGTGGTAATCATAACTCATGGTGGAAACATGATGAATGGGAAAGGCGCTACAGAAACACCTTATGAGTGGGCAGTGCTCCAATTTAAAAAATGATTTGATAGGTAAGAAAGGACAGCAAGGCATTCCCACAAGGTCATGAATGAGGAAAATGGTGTGTCACATCAATCTAGTCGTGAGAAGGATCAATCCTAGTGACAAATCATGAAGGGGACCAAATTTTAAGTCATGAACTAAAATGGTTCTAAGACCAAAAATCAATTGAGGATCAAAACATAAGTTATGACTTAACACTTTATTTATCTAAGGGGTCCTAATAAACATAATTTTAAAAGGGGTGAAACTTAAAAAATTAAAATCTAAGGCTTAGAAAAGGATAAAAACAAACTAAAAACCCAAGGCAACTTAGTGTGATAACAAGTTGCATCCACATCCATGGCCTCCACAACAGGTCTCTCCATGCAGTAGAAGAAAATGGATAAGGTTGTGGTAGAATACAAATGCATATTCTCCTCACCCAATGGTGTACCTATGCACTATCAGGTCAAGCAATCAATCGATTTGACCCCCGGTGCATCGCTACTGAATGGGCCATTCTATCACCGCTCTCTATCAAAAAATGAGGAAATCAAGCACCATATCCAAGAACTTATCAAAAAGGGGCACATCCACCCAATCTCATCACCTTATGGAATGTCAATCATGATTTTTCATAAGAAAGGCGGATCATGGATACTCTATATTGATTACTGGGCCCTAAATAAAATCGCAGTCAAGAACCGATACCCAATTCCCCGAATTGACGATCTCCTTGACCATATCAACGAGGCCAAATACTTCAGTAAGATCGATCTAAAATCCGACTACCACCAGGTTTCTATAGAGAAGACAGATGTATAGAAGACTTCCTTCAAGTCCAAAGAAGGTCTTTTTGAATGGTCAGTCATGCCCTTTGGCTTAACAAATTCCTCAGAAACTTTCATGAGGATGATGGAAGACATTTTTCCTCCTTTCACCAATTATTTTGTGGTAGTGTATTTGTATGACATCCTCATCTTCAGCAAGAATTGGGTGGAACACTTGCAACACATTCAGCAAGTTCTACACACTCTGCAGAAACCCAAGCTATATGAAAATTTGGAAAAATTATCCTTCGACATGAACAGGGTCCAGTACCTAGGATACATTGTTAATTAGCATGGGGTGCATGTCGATCCAACTAAAATCCGAGACATCCGTGATTGGCCAACCTCGACCACACTCACTGATCTCCAAAGCTTCTTAGGCCTTGTCAATTTCTATTGCAGATTCATGTTAGGATTCTCCCACATTGCATGGGACCTTAGCCAAGTGACCAGGGGAAGTGGAAAGGAAATATTTGTGTGGGGACAGTCACAACAAAAATATTTTGGTGATTTGAAGAACACTTGTGCTCAACCCCATTGCTCTCATTACCCAACCTGCAACATTCGTTTGAGATTGAGACAGATGTTTCAGACTATGTTGTGGGTGCAGTTCTCACTCATCATGGATATCCTATGGCCTATCATAGTGAGACACTATCAGATACGGTCCATAAGTACCACACTTACGAAAAAGAAATGCACTCCATTGTACAATAATGCTGCCAGTGGAGGCATTACATTCTCGATAAGGAGACAGTCATCCACACTGATCATAATCCTCTGCAATTCATGCAAACACAAGGAAAATTTCAAAATGATCGCCATCATAAGTGATCCACATACTTGTAGTAATTCCAGATTAACATAAAGTATAAGACAAGGAGCACCAACTACGTCATTGATTTCCTCAACCAAAATCCAGTTGCCACACTAACCACAGTGCTACACTCCTACATACATGATACCTCCAGATGGCCCCAACTCTCTAAGTGAGATCCTGACTTCGTTACTACCTACCCGATACTTGGCACAAACACAGTTGTCACTGATTTTCATCTGCATGACAGGTTATTATGCCATCTGGGAAATCTATGTGTTCCATCAAGCAAGCGTGGGAAGATGATTTTGGAAGCTCACTATAGTCGGGTGGAAGGAAACTTCGACATAGAGAAGACAGTGGCAATGTTGCGACAACATTTCTATTGGTCAAAAATATGACATGATGTCAACAAGTGTATCAGGTCTTGCATAGTCTGCGCTATTTCCAAACCGTCCATTAAGAAACAAGGCATGTACACCCCTATTCCTACTCCTGAGAGGCCCTAGGAATCCATCTCGATGGACTACATGTCAGGCCTTCCTTCAAGTAAGCAGGAAAATGACTGTGCTTTCATGATTTTTGATCGATTTTCCAAGATGGCGATTATGGTCACTTACAAGAAGAGAATCACAACATAGGCCACTTCCAAGATCTTCTTTGAATGAGCATGCATAAATTTTGGGATACCACAAACCGTCATCTCTGATTGACAGAGTCAGTTACTCAACATATTTTGGTCAAGCCTCTAGTCACGGCTGGACACCAACCTCACCAAATCCACAACCTTCCACCCCCATACGACTGCTCAAACCAAGGTCATCAACAGAATGATCGTGCATATTTTGTGCATGTACAATTCCAAGCATCCCCGCACATGGGATGAGAATATTCCCTATGTTCAGCATAGTTACAACAAAGCCAAACATATCTCAACCGCCCACAGCCCCTTTCAGGTGGGGTTGGGATTTCAACCATCGAGTCCCATGGATGTTGCACTACCCCTTGCATCCACACAAGAAGAATCATCCCATGCACAAACCAAAGATGATAAAGCCACCTGATACATTGAATGAATCTAACACATCTTCCAACATGTTCAGTAATTTTACAGAAGTCCAATTCCAAGTACAAGCAGTGCCATGATCAATATCTGGTGCCACACAAGTTTCAGGTGGGAGATAAAGTTTGGTTTCACTTGCAGAAAGAATGCCTTACAAGATCCCATCGGAAGCTTCATCCACTCTTATATGGACCTTATACAATCACCAAGGTTGTGGTTGACAATGATTTTGAGCTCAACATTCCCCCCTTCCTTGGCTTGCACCCATTTTTTAATGTGTATCTCATTCAAACATACTTTCCACCATTATTGGAAACCTCAGAGGTAGCAAAACAATTGACACCGACAGAGCTCAACCCTGTCTGCATGGAAAATGCATAAACTGATGATATCATAGACATAAAATTAAAGGGAACTCTCCAATAGAAGTTTCAACTTTATCGCGTTGTAAAAGCAAGGAAGCTCCTACACTAAGGAAAGTGGCTCACCCGGGGCCAAATTCAATAGAAATTTCCTCAACTAATGGGGGAACTCAACGTAATGGAGACCATTGGTTCCTAATGGGGGAGGATTGATCCAAGTGGATATCAGTGTCCACCCACCTCTTCCAACTGTCTCACATACATATTTCATCTTGGCAGTTTCAATTTTTATCTTAGCGGTTTTTTTATAGTTTTTTGGGTCCTAAACTTTCGGGGTCGTTTTGAGGCCCTAAACAAATTTTTTGGTACCACTATAGTCACTTTGTTTACATAATTAGATTTTGATGGCATAATGTGTAGTCCTTGGATAGACCTTTCCATTTGGCTATCGTGCGCCTAAAATAGAGATCGTATGCAAAACTTATGACTTTGGGAAGTTGATGTACCAACTTACCCCAACGGGGCCACATAACTTTTGGCACTTCATCTCCTAGGGTTAGGTTTTTGGATGTCTAGGGTTTTGAAATTCATGTTTGACGTAAAAGGATTTTGGAGCCTCATTTTACTCATCTTCTTGCGAATGAGCATAGTCATCACATCTCTTCTCATAGATAATCTACCACCATTCTAGCAAGCTTGTTTCAGTCTGCATTTTACAATTTCAACATATTTCTTATTTAATAGAAGTCAATTTTTACTCTATCTCTCTTATTATTCATGATGTATCTGCATTAATATTATAGATCTGTTTTTTCATTTCATTCTGCTCATAAATCCAGATCAAACTACCATGCCTTGAAATAGGAGATATATAGGGCTTGTTGGCCTTCATTGGATTCCTATACATATGATTTACATTGATTTATCTTCCCTTTCTGTAATATGATAGAACTTCATTCTTTTCAAGAATTATAGGTTGTTTCTTAGCTTATAGATTGAATTCCCTTTCTCAGGAATTCCTTTGCAATGAATACATAAATTATTGTGTGTTATCCCCAATTTCTAAGGATAACTAAGGACATGGTGTCTCAAGGCCCTTAGGTTGCAAACACAGAGTACCAAGAGATATATGATTGACAACGTCCACATGCACAGACATAGACGTGCTTCACCACCACATTTATTGGATTCATGATGATGGCATCAAACACATCAACTTCCTTATGAAATATTATGGGTCTTTCTCCATGAGGTACAAGTTAGGTATTGTGGTGAGTGTCACTTTAATATTTGAGGCATTTGAGTATGTTTCATTTAAAGATGATTTCAAATATAGAACGTCTTCTTGTAAATTATGCCCTTTTCCCTGTTTCACCTTGGTGCTTTACATTGCGCCCTAGTAAGTGGTCACCCTTAGGGATGGATTTTCTACTGGAAGGTCTCCTCAATGAGTCTTTGTACCATTCTCGATAATACTTATCATTTTCCACACTTCACCATTTTCATCTCCTTGTCTTTTGGGATTTTCAGGTGTACTAACCCAAGAAGGGATTGTACCTATTTTCATGGGAAGAAGGGACTGAAGACCCAAAGGTTTATAGGTGGAAAAAGATAAAAGACATTCATAACATTCTAGATGCTCACCTATGGATCTCGAGGACAATGAAATGTCTCTCATAAGAAACTAATGGGACCTATGAAAAATAACAATATAAAAATTCCAACCAAGGTAGAGCTTGTGAGGGAAATGTTTTTCATGCTTAGGTAGAAATCCCACACATTTTCTTCAACTTGGGGAAGCATAGTGTGACTAGGGTAGAGTCAACATGGGAAATTCCTTTCATGCTTAGGTAGAAGTCCCACCTTGGCTTCAATGTGGAAACATTTTAAATAATCAATGGAAATACATGGGCTTGGAAAAAGGATGCATTGAAAATGAAGGTCCATCACACCCTCTATACAGGCACCCATAAATGAGACAATACAACCCTTGTATGTCATGAACCCCATGCCCAAATGTCTTAACCCCATCCAAATTATCTTCTCCACGTGACTTAGAGAGGTTTCCACCTAGGAAACACTCCATTACTTAAGGAATGATTCACCGAAAAGGTCACCTTGTCAACCTTCCCATACCTAAACTTTGAAAATTGCATAGGTCTTTCAACACTTGTTTAATTTGATAAGGTAGTTTTTGATGTACATGCTTAGATGGATCTTATATTAAAAGTGATTTTACTTGTTGTGATTATTTCACTTGATATCTTTGGAGGGCACACTTGTATGTCTTTGCAGGACCTTGTTGGTGGAAGTTTTGGAGGAACAAACCCACCTTGGGCCTTCATTAGGGCAGGAAGCCCATCGGTTGGATTCCATGGCCCAGACCTTGGGGAAATACGGAAGATGAACATTTCCTTTGGAGGAAAAGGAAGAGACCTTGGAGGACCTCACATATCCCTTACAATCCCAGCGATTTTCCCTTGGAGGCTAAAACGTCATCTTGGAGGGCTTGACGTCACCCTGGGGCTAGGTTTTTGGTGTTGATGGTGATGTTTTATGGACACTTGGAATTGTTGGATGAGGAGGATGCCTTGCACCCTGGAGATAATCCTAGTGCATGAGAGGGATGCCTTAGGAGTCCCAACGACTTCCTCTCTCTTTCTCAATGACTTGCTAAAGTGACCAAGACGTCACCCTAGAAGGGGTTGACGTCATGTTTTAGGGTTTTCTTCATGTGAAAATTAAATTTATTTTTTAAAGGGAAAAAGTAAAGGAGGTTGGCCTCCTTACTTTTTGGTTTACCCTAACTAAATGTGGACAAAATATTTTTAAAGGTTTGTATAAATAATAATCACTTTAATTTCATTTTAACATAACTCTCTCACATGAGAAGACTATTTGGCTGAAATTTTCGCCTTACTTGGGAAATTTGTATTATCTCTCTCTTATGCAACTATCTCTTGGTTTTTTTCTCTTGGTATTTTGGAGTGAAGTGGAATGCTACCTCTTGAACGCCTTCTCTCTTGCTATGGTGATGAAATTTCTTGGTAACTAGGGTTTTGTCTTGCATGCTCTTGAAATTGGTAAGAAAAATCTGCAAATTTGTTAGTTCTTCTTTCTTGTTCAATGGTCGTTATTGGCTAGATTCCTGGAGGAATATAAGGGCATATACCCTCCACCAAGTTTTATCATTGTGGTTTGTTGAAAAATATATTGCAAAGGTTTCTAGTAGGAGTAAAAGGGATTACACCCTCCTAGATCTACCTTGTTAGGGTTACTTTCTCAAGGGAGTAAAAGGGCTTACACCCCTTGAGAGGTAGTAGACCTAAACTAATTCAAGAATACTCCAAAACCCATTTTACAAGGGACTAATCTAATTTTTCATTGGAGAAATAAATTATGTGCATTGGTACATGTGATTTAGATAGATATTGAAATTTTCTAAGTTGAGATCTTTTCTTGGTGCCCTAGGCTTCCTTGGGCCACCAAGGCATCTTCTTTATCCTAGTGAATCTCTTGTTATCATTAATAAAAAGATACAGCCATAATGGTTGCAACAAAACATACTCTATCTTTTACTTTAACTTTCTTTTTCAACCGTGGAAATTTGCTTGGAAGCCATTATTATTATTCTATTGCTTATTGGCTAACTTTTTGTCGGTTTATTTGCTAATTTTCATGGTTGAAAATTGTTGTTGTAGATAATATTTGATATAGCCACTTGGTTGTTACAATAATTCTCTGAAAACCCTATCTAGTAGCCTTCTTTCACCATCAAAGTTTGTTCTTGAATATTGGAAAGTTATCTTCTGATTTAGTGCTTCGTTGTACAATACTTACTCAATATTTTTTATGGTTATTTCTGGAGTAAATAGTTAATTTCATTGATGATGTATATATTTTTTTACTATTGTAATTTAGGATAGCAAGATTCACTTGCTTGTCCATTGGAATATTGGGCTTGTATACTTGTTTTTCTCTTGTCGTGGGTAGGTACAATTCTCTTCTACATGCACTCAAGCATTTGGAAACCATTGACCATCACCAATAATTGTTTCCTAGACATATTATACTTCTTATCTTGACCTATAGGGGCATCATCATCCATTACTCCACTTTCTATCTCATTTCCCCTTAGGGTCATCCGAGATACCCCCCTTGTGTAGGATTTGACCTTCACTAAAGTGAGCGGAGTACTTACCTAAGGTGACATTGGGTAGGTATTCTCATAGTTCTCTCCATCTTATAGATTGGGTCGGTCTTTTCCCAACCTAAAATTTGTGCAATAACATTTTAGCGTCGTTTTTGGGGATGATTTTGAATCCTCTTTCATTCCCTAACAACATCTTGAAAATCTTTGATCCCAAATCCTTTAACCCTAGATTTCCTGGTGACTCCACTTGAGGGAAGTTCCATTTACCTTTCCCTTCTTGATGAGTTGAATCTCATCTGGTGACTCCACCATCCTAGAATCCTTCATCCCAAAAAAAACTTCCCCTTGTAAGATTCAAACCTTCCAAAACTTACCAAAGAAGGCCTCTGCTCCACTCCCCCATTGTCAAACAAATTTTTAATGATAATTTCCCACTTGCACCAATGGAGCATCCTTGGGAAAAGGACCTATATAATCCCTTGAACATGGAATCCATCATTGGATTTCCTAATACAATTCCTAAAGAGCTCAACAAATGGTTGCCAAATTTTTATGGAAACAATGTAATCATCGAATAATAACATCTACATGTCGTTGTTCGAGACATGAAAAATAAAGGAGTAGAACATGAAGATGTTGAAATGAAGTTACTAGAAACATTTGTCACTGGATATGCCCAAAGGTGGTTTGACGACTTACCAAATAATCACCTTACCACTTATGAATACTTTGCAAATTTGTTCAAAATCAGGTGGTCACTGAAGAAAGATAGTGCTATGCTAATGAATTAGTTCAACCAAATAAAGAAAAATGAGAATGAGTGATCCGGATTTATATAGGAACACAATGAAATACAGAAATACACATAAACATAGAGATGCAGCGGAAATAAGACTTCATTTCATTAATAAAAAATGACTGAAATATGCTTACAAACAGAATGGAAATAAACTAGCTAGGGCGTTGGTAGCTTATCTCTGAGAAGAGATGTGGCTGCTACTCGCATCCATGATAAGATGATTACAATGAGGCTCTAGAGGCCTTTTTACAATAGACGAAAATGCCAAAAGTTATAGACATCCAAAAACCTAACCCTAGGAGATGAAGCTCCAAAAGTCATGTGGGCCCCATTTGGGTAAGTTAGTACATCAACTTCCCGGGGTCGTAAATTTTGCATACGATCTTCGTTTTAGGCGTGTGATAGCTCGTTGGAAAGGTATCATCAAGGAGATTCATTTTGGGGGATCAATCATGCCTTCGGCTATCATTGAGAACCTCTGTCTCAAAAAACCTTCATTTAGGCCCTCAAAATGGCCCCGGAAGTTAAAACCTGCTAAAAATAGTAAATTGCCAAAATTGCCAGAAAATTGTTTTGAGCCAGTCGGAAAAGGTGGG
>JZKD02S0120170.1:480314-491009 GCA_000966675.3 Picea glauca | reverse complement strand
TTGGGTAAGTTAGTACATCAACTTCCCGGGGTCGTAACTTTTGCATACGATCTCCGTTTTAGGCGTGTGATAGCTCGTTGGAAAGGTATCATTGAGGAGATTCATTTTGGGGGCTTAATCATGCTTTTGTCTATCATTGAGAACCTCTATCTCAAAAAACCTTCATTTAGGCCCTCAAAATGGCCCCGGAAGTTAAAACCTGTTAAAAATAGTAAATTGCCAAAATTGCCAGAAAATGCTTTGAGTCAGTCGAAAAAGGTGGGTGGCCACCAATATCCACCTGGATCAATAATATGGTTAGTGATTTTGATACCAGATTTGATAAACTGCACAGCCAAATCCCATAGGATTTTCACCCTTCCACAACAACTACTCCTCTCCTTTAAGTCAATTCCTTTGAAGGGAAATTTGGTTTTATCCTAAGGGACAAGAAACCCTACACCTTGGAAAAATCCAAAGAGTACAGTGCATACATTGAGAAGAATTGTTTGTTCTCCAAGTTCAATCATTTTTAGAATCCTTGTGCCAATGCTAAACCAAAGGGGAAAAAAACTACAAACAATGCACCGGATCCAAATGCACTCATAGCTCATAAGCTTGATTAGATGAATACTTGGTTTTTCCAGACTCAAAATCAAGTTATGAGTTGGTTGACAACTTTAGAAAGAAATCAAACTACTCCCAAACATCCATTTTTTAAGAAAGAAACCGCATGTTGGAAGGAAAATCCTCAACAAGAGGCAAAGGCTCCTGACACACTGAACCATGTTGGGATGGTAAACTTGGAGGAATTAACATGGTGCTCTCCTTACCAAGAACTTCACCCAGAGAAAGAGTGTCCAATATGAAAAGAATAATCTCATAACAGTATCAATTTCATGAACACAATCTTTGTCTTTTAGGATGATGATGATGATAGACCTGCAACTATTGCATAGGAACATATTGATGAAGCCTGATGATAGACCTGCAACTATTGCATAGGAACATATTGATGAAGCCCAAAGAAATGGATACATAGAAGGTCAGCTCAAGTTTCTTAATCAATTGACTAAAGAGCATAAGAAATAATTAAAGAAGAGTGAGATATTGACTTATGCAAGAAGGAATAAGATTCATATATTTCCTCAACAGACTTCAGAGAAGAAAAATTCATCTTATCAAATACAACCAAATTTGACTCAATCAAATAAAACCACTCCCCATCCAATGAAGAAGGTGGTCCTACCATCCCCACCTCCAATTCAAGAATTTCTTCCAAAACCAACATGGGCAGAAGAGATTCGGCTGAATATACATGTCCCGACCATGATTGGGAAAATGAATATATCAGTCCCAGTGACAAAAATGTGAAAAATCCCTTCCATCATAAGAGAAGTGTTGAATTTGTTGAAAGTGCCATCTTAGTTATAACATCCTTAGATAATATTGAACACCATGTACCTTGGATGGAAAAACAATATTAACCCTCCCTTCTCCCTTTCTTTGGGGATGGATAATATTGTATTACAAAATTGCATGCTATATTCTAAGGCCTTAGAAAATTTGATTTCCTTAAAGGTTATGAAGCAGCTTGGCCTTAAGACAAGTAGACCCTATGGAAATGTCTCTGACATCAATTCCAAGAAGTTTAAGGTTTATGGTCTTATAGAAGATGTGTATTTCTATCTAGTGGATTTTCCTCACATTAGTATCCTCATGAATATAGTGGTGATTTATGTTCCAGATGCTTGGGGCATGCTATTATCAAGGATTTGGGCCACCAGTCTTGGAGGATTCCTTAGCATGGACCTCGCTCATGCTTATATCCCCATGGAGGATGGTACCTTTAAAGTTCTTTACAACCTACGATTTACCAAGGAACATGTGATAAAGGGGGACCATCCTAACCACATCAATGAGAATGAATTTGATGAAGGTTCATTGCCCATTGAATATGACCCCCATGATATACCTTTCATGCAGGAGGATTATATAGATACCTACTTCCAAGAACTCGGGAAGATAAAGAGAAGTTATCCAAATTTCAAGGGAATGAACCAAGATCCATAAATATATCGAAAAAAGAAGAAGATAAAAGGGACAAAGAACATCATAAGACTGTTAAATATGAATTCAACACGAAGCTTCCTTCATACCCCTACATCGAGAATATATCTTAAATCAACTACAATGAAGGAATCGCTACATTCATGTGGGAAAAGAGGAAGGGAAAGCCCAAATATGATCATAAGAATAACAACTCTTGGCTTGTCCCATTACCAATGGATGGGTCTCTTCTCTGACCTACACTCAAGGTACATGAATTCTTCAGGACCCAAGCCCCGGGTAAGTAGGTAGGTCATCTTTATTTCTTGCATTTTGCATCTTATTCCTCACGGTAGTTTAGTTGCATTTAATTTTTAACTACTTGCATTTTTTATTTACATGCTTCTCTTTTATCATATTATATGAAATGTACAAAAATTTATTTTCTAGATTTTTTGTCATTTTTGAGATTTTGATTTTTGATATATATGAGCAAATTGTGAGTGAGCCACCCTAGATTTCACGGTTTTTTGTTTTAGTGTAGGCACAAGTCTGACTAGGAGATGTTGAAGTTCTCATGCACTTTATGAGGAGTACATGTCCTCGAGTAGGAGCCATATGTTATCCCCAATTTCTAGGGATAACTAATTAGATGATGTCTCGAGGCCCTCAGGTTGCAGACATGGAGTACCGAGAGATAGATGACTAACAATGTCCACATGCACAGACAACAACCTGTTTCACCACCATATTTCCTGGATTCATGACAATGGAATCAACCACATGATCTTTCTTTCAGAAGATGGTGGGTCTTGCTCCATGAGGTACAATATGGGGATTGTGGTAAGTGTCACTTTAATAGCTGAGGCATTTGAATATGTTGCATTTAAAGGTTCTTTTGATTATAGAACGCTTGCTTGGAAATTATGCTCTTTGCCTGGTTTCACCTTGGTGGTTGAAATTGCGCCCTAATAATTGTTCACCCTTAGGGATGGATTTTCTACTGACATGTATCCTCAATGAGTCATCATACCATTCCCAATCATATTGATCATTTTCCACACTTCTTCCTTTTTTTCTCCTTGTCTTTTGGGATTTTTGGGTGTTCTGGCCCAAGAAGGGATTGTACCTCATTTCATGGGAACAAGGGGATAAAGACTCAGAGTTTTGTATCTAGAAAAAGATAAAATACAATCATAAACCTTCTAGATGCTCTTTCGGGGATCGCGAAGACAATGAAATGTCTCTCATAAGAAAATAATGGGACCTGCGAAAAATTACAATATAAAAATGTCAACCAAGTTAGATCTTGTGTGGGAAATGGTTTTCATTCTTAGGTAGAAGTCCCACACATTGTCTTCAACATGGGGAATCATAGTGTGACCATGGTAGATTTAAGGCGGGAAATGTTTTTCATGATTAGGTAGAAGTCGCATCTTGGCTTCAACGTGGAAACATTTTAAATAATTAATGGCAATAAATGGGCATGGAAAAAGGATGCATTGAAAATGAAGGTGAAACATGCCCTCTACAAAGGCACCAGTAAATGACACAATAAAAACCCTTGTATGTCATGAACCCCATTCTTAAAAGTTTTACCCCCATCCAGTTTATCTTCTCCATGTGACTTAGAGAGGCTTCCACCTAGGAAACACTCCTTGACTTAAGGACAGATTCACCCAATAGGTCACCTTGTCAACCTTCCCATACCTAAACTTAGAAAATTGCATAGGGTCTTTGAGATCTTGTTTAATTTGATGAGGTAGTTTTTGATGTACATGATTAGATGGATCTTATATTAAAAGTGATTTTACTTTCCATGATGCTTTAACTTGAGATTTTTGGAGGGTTCACTTGAATTTCTTTACAGGACCTTGTTGGTGGACGTTTTGGAGGAACAAGCCCAGTTTGGGCCTTCATTAGGGTAGGAATCCCACCTGTTGGAATCCATGGCCTAGACCTTGGGGAAATACATGAGATGAAAGTTTCCATTGGAGGCAAAGAAAGAGACCTTGGAGGACCTCACCTAGCCCTTACAATCCCAATGATTTTCCTTTGGGGGATAAAACGTTATCTTGGAGGGCTTGATGTAACCCCAGGGATAGGTTTTCGGTGGTGATGACGATGTTTGATGGACACTTGGCACTCATAGATGAGGAGGATCCCTTGCACCCTGGAGAGAAACCTAATGCATGAGAGGGAGACCTCAAGAGACCCAATGACTTTATCTCTCTTTCTAAATGACTTGCTAAAGTGACCAAGACAATCACCCTAGAAGGGTTTGACATCATGTTTTAGGGTTTTCTTCATGTGGAAATTAAATTTATTTTGTAAAGGGGAAGAGTAAATGAATTTGGTCTCTTTAATTTTTGGTTTACCCTAACTAAATGTGGACAAACTTAAATTTTCGCCCTACTTGGGAAATTTGGATTATCTCTCTCTTATGCAACTATCTCTTGGTGTTTCTCTCTTGGTATTGTGGAGTGAAGTGGTGCACTACCCCTTGGAGGCCTTCTCTCTTACTATGGTGATGAAATTTTTTGGTAACTAGGGTTTTGTCTTGCATACTCTTGGAATTGGTAAGAAAAATCTGCAATTTGTTAGTTCTTCTTTGTTGTTTCATGGTTTTTATTGGCTATATCCTTGGAGGAATATAAGGGAATATACGCTCCACCATTTTTTATCATTATTGTTTTTTGAAAAAACTATTTCAAATATTGCTAGGAGGAGTAAAAGGGATTATACCCTCCTAGATCTACCTTGTTAGGGTTGCTTTCTCAAGGGAGTAAAATGGATTACAACCCTTGAGAGGTAGTATACCTAACCTAATTCAAGAAAACTCCATAACCCATTTTACAAGGAACTAATCTAACTTTGCATTGGAGAAATAAATTACTTGCATTGGTACACGTGATTGTGGGGCTAAATATATGCATTATCAATTCCCAACATTAAATTGTCAACCAGGGAGTTGTAGACTTAGAGGTGCAAGCACAGGAAATGTAGGATTGGAGCCAATTCTAGCCTATTCTAAAGTTGGGAGACACGCTTCAAAATGTAATGAATGCAAGTAAGACAAGCTCAAATGATTATTCAGACTACAAGATGTAGCTTAACACTGGATCACAAGATCACATCTCTCGAGTTAGATCCCGATCTTCAATGGATTATTCGTGTAGTGGTTCGCTAAACTACGGGAAAACTAAATTAAAGCAACTAGTTTAAAGACAAGGAAACATGAAAGAAAATTCAGAATTTACCCAAACTGACATTCAAATCAGTCAACTAGATGAGGTTACTCAAACCCTCATGTATGTGTGCTACTGACCTAAAGGGGAATTTACCAATTTTAAGAGCAATCCACCAAACTCCTAATTAATCCTATATTGACAAAATGATGTAACCTAAATACTTAAACACACTTCAGAGACTTGTCCTCAGGAAAAGATACACCTGGAAATGAAATCAAAGTCAATGTGTAGGTATGGGATTAATTATTTTTTATGTACAAGAATGAGCGTGTTGGTACAGAATTAGTTTTGTCTCGTATCCAAGAATTTCTTCAATCATTTAGCGTTGCATATGTATTTATATAAAAGAATAACAATCAAACATATAACAATATATTCTCAAGACAACATAGGGATGATTACTATATACAGAGATTACATAGTTTTCACATAACAAAGTGGTAACTAATGATAAAAACAATTAAAACGATGAAGACAAAACACTAACAATATAACAAGGGAATAAGATAACAAATAATTCAAAGCTAATATACAATAATTAATACATAATAAATAATTTAATAATGCACATGGTGTCATAACAAAACTATTTACAATAACATGGTAAAGCAATATATATAATACTAATGACAAATAAAAAATATATATAACAAGAACTTAACAAAGATAACGCTAATAACACAAATGATACAACTATATGTACAATACAACAATTAACAATAAAACATTATAAACAATTAGCAATATAACAATATTTGCAATTAACAATATAACATTTTGCATAAAATAGTCTCGTGCACAACCATCATTATACACCACGAAACAATATAATGTACAACGCTAAACAAAGAGAAATTTGTCAAATCAGTTCAGTGAAATTGAGTGAATCATGGTCAGAACTTCGTAGAAATGAAAAATGGAGCAAATTAATGTTCTGCTTTTTTTTAATTGTTCTCATGAATTTTTGTTGCACTGTTGAAATGTTTGCAGAGGAAGGGCGTTGGAGATTGGAAAGGTCTAAATAGAATATGGGTGGGGCAAATTTGGGTATCAACAAATCCAGAGTGTTAAGAGATAAAGGTAAATTTGCAAGGTGGAGAAGAGAATAGAAGTTGCAGGTGTTCTATCTTAAGGTTTGTTCTCTGAAATTCACAATTAAATTAGCAAACTAACTACACAAAACTAAAAAACACATGTGAAACAAAGAATGAAACATTGCACAAAATATAAATTGGACCAGAATTAACCACACTTGCAATCTAAATATCAAAATAAAAATGTTGAACGTTACCCGGGACTGAGGGGGCCTTCCCAACCTGACTAACGCTGCCAAAAATGATCAGATGAAGCTGAAGGAATGCACAAAAATTCAGGAACAAGCAACCTTCATTAATGGGGGATCAGCTTCGCTTACAAAAGAGAAGCACACATGCTTGTTGTCTTAATGAATCTCCTTTTCTTCTACCAAATCCAAAACAAAAATGGGCGTACCCCGGATTTACATAATTGGCATATTTATATGAAAAATCCTTGATCTAGAATATGGAAATGACTCCTCCATTCTCGTGAAACAACAGTTGCATAAAAAAATATACCAAACCATCATACGGTTTTTAGAAAATATTAAAATCATAATACCATGAATCTTGGACCCTCGATCATGTTGGAATACTTTGATTGCTTATTAAATTAGGGTTCCATGCTTATTAGAAAGATCTAGACACCATATTTTGTTTCTTTCAAACCTCGGCACATCCCAAAATGTATGCAGATGTCAATCGAAGAACCAGAAATAAATCCTCAACCATTCATTTGTTTGGAAAAGGGTTCGAAATAGACCAAATTTTCTATGCTTGAAACAAAACCCATGTTCCAGATTTTTCAAATTTGTCTTCATGTGTACGAAAATTGAGGGTGAAGTTGACTGTCTAGAAATTTTATTAATTTGGATGAATTATTCCCCCTGAGCTGGAGGTCCACGCGTGTGACCTAGGTGGATTTTGAGGCATGCATTTGCATGCTGACGTCGCCATGGAGAAAACCCACATTCCCAATTTTTATTAGAAATGCATGAATATTCCAAATAATGGAAGGTACCGGAATGGGAGTGTTGAGAGGGAATGTTGAACTGCAGTAATGGTACAAGAATATTGATTATTAAAATATGATTAACAATATAACATCTTAAGATGATTATTAAAAGATGATTAATATTACATCTTTTAATAACTAAAAACATAGAAAAAACAATGTATTAACGACACACAAATGATGGTGTTTAATTAGGGTTTATGGTGTGTATTAACAACGAAATGCGATAAAATGTGTAATAATGAATTCTTTTGTATAGTGGATCTCAACACACCCCAAAACCCAAGAATTTGCATGTCCTCATGCAAACAAGGTTAACTCATGATACTCTGCTTATGAATTTATGTGACATTGTTTCTTTGTGTAGGTGTTGGTTCTTGTGGAGCGACACTATGGAAATTGATTATACTATTACAGATTGATTTAAAACTGAGAAAAAAAATTATCATGAAAATGTAGGAAAAGAAAAAGATGGGTTATCACAGGGTGATAGTGAATGGCATGAGTGTGGAGAATGTGAAATGATGGGGATGATGGTCGTATGAACTTGGACACCTTTATACTATGTATCTTGTATTCATTCTAAGACCAAGATTTACATGTGGTTCTTTGCTTGAATAGGAAACCATGACTTCATCCTCTTATTCAGAACATTCACATGAACTAGGAATGCTTTATGATGTACAAGGAGAAGAAACTAAATATGTTGCTTTATGTTTGTATTTGTATACCACATATTTCCTTTTCATTTCTCTATTTTATGATCAGAGTATAATTTTCATTATAATTGGTGGAGTGAAAATGGAAGCTTTGGTGAGTAGTTATGATGGTACTTTCTAAATGGTAATGGAGTGTGGAGTAGGTGTTAGTGGTTATGCATCATGTTTTCCAAATTCTTAGTAAATTAAAGAGATTTGTACATGTTTTACCTCAAGTTACCCATTCTTTGAATTCTAATGCACGCTGAAGTGGAAACTATGCAGAACCGGATGAAATATATGTGGAAACATGATGTGGACAGCTGAAAGCTGAAGATGAGGCAGAGAAAGGTTGAGAACTGTTGAAGAGAACGGAAGTTGATCTGCTAGATCGAGAAAAAAACTAGCTGAGATGAGCTAAATATGTTGGAGATGTTGGAGATGATGAAGAGAGACTTTGAAGATAGAGAATGGATCTAGAGATCTCCCCCAAACCCAAGAGTTTGCATGTCCTCATGCAAAATCCTTAAGACTGAGTGGCATGCAGCTATAAGAAAACAACTACTGCCAACTTTTGTTGATACCAATCCGAGAGTTGCTAAGAACATAAATCTGAGAGTTGCTAATGAATTGTGGTCACAAATTCCATGATTGCTAAGCTTGACCACACAGAGAGAAAATCATAAGATCGTATAATAAATTGATCATAACATGAAGTACATCCATTATCACATTTTGACAATTTATATTTGAACAATTTTCAAAGATCGCTTATGAATATTCCCCCTATATGACTGAATGAGATAATTCAAGCATAACCCACAAAAATCTATAATCATATTTTATGTTCTATAGAAAGTATTTTTATTTCCTTGATTAAACAAAATTCATCAAAAGAATAGCAGCACTTATGTTTAGAGAGCCCTGTATAAATTAGAGTACGGATTGTGTTATTCTCCTTTAGGAGGAACAATAAAAGAGTATTAGCAATCTCAACAAATGAAAACCCCATAGGAAACCAGTCAACCTTTTTCACTCTAAAAAGATTTACAGTCATTCAAGTAATAAAGATAAATTTCACAGTTGAGTATATTAAGCTTCTAAGATCATGGTCCCACTCTTAAGATAGTACATTTTAGATATAGTATGAATCGGATGATAGGGTCTTAAGGTCAACTTAGGATTATTCTCAAATGGAGAATAAATGGATTTTATTTAACCTGTAGTTCAACCCTGCATGCTTATTCTTAATGATTTACACAAGTATATCATTCATACAAACAAATATAGATTAGGCATATTAAAATCAGAACCCATTTCCAGCAAACCTGTTCAGTACACCAATGGGGTAATTTTGACATCTCAGAAATATCCTCCCCAGACAGAATGCCCCATTTCCAACGAGCATGTTTAATACCCTGATGGGTTTGCCTAGTCATACCACAGGCTGGTACCCGCTGCCAGCAGACATGTTCAGTATCCCAGTGGGTTAACCTCTTACATATATTTTCCATCAAAGGCTCTTGTCCAAAAATTTACCCTTAAGATAAAATTTATATATTGCATTCGCACGGGTGAATGGGGGAACATATTTGAAAACCTTTTCACGGGATGGTATTGGGTTGGAAGATATTTTATAGATTTCCCATAAAATATTGTTCGTATGAAAAATAGACTTATGTGTTGAGATTAGTCCAAAGACATATCATGGTCAAACTTACTTAATGTGTGGTGGATGAGGCAATGAGAGAATGACCTAAAGGTGCGTCTAGTCCCTAAGTGCATCTTCTCCATATAATTATGGTAGTGTTCACATGGATAGAAACATCATGCACTCTCTTGTTACTCTTTAATAAGGATGTTATACTGACCAACTTTGTGTTAGAATATAGAAGATGGTGTGCTTGTTTTACCATTGACGATACCCTCGTCACCCAACCACAGGCCAAAGCCTCCCTCCGAGCACCTTAACCTTGACCTAAGAAATTCATCTGGAAGAAAACCCTAGGCTAGATAGCCAACCAAGGAGAAGTGCATCAATCCCCAAGGATAGCACATCACAAAATCTTATCAGATAGTCCCAAACCCTAGCCAAGAGATATCCAAGCCAAAAACTGAAACTAGTTGTTGTTGCAGCTGCACCTGCAACTCTCCTCCAAACATGCGCACCAGACTGCAACTGCAGTGCGCACCAACTGGGAAACTACAATCCTGAGATGTGACAAATGAGAACTGATGCCCTGTATTTATAGTAATCCTGCCATTTTGTTGGGGTCGACTTCTCTTTCTGGGTATGTTTCTGTTCAGTATATTATTATTAATTTTGGCCAACTTCTTCTCTTGGAGGCTAATAGCCTAATATAAATTATCTTCTTGAGCCAACAAGTCTTCTAAGGTTATTAGCCAATGCATTAGGGTTTCTCTTTCTTTCCGGAGTCTTCTATTCTCGTCAGGTTCACACATGGGGGTAAATACTTCCCGAAGCTACCATAATATTAACACTCCCTCCTAACTAGAGAGGTATTTACAGGTAATGGACTTGAGTACAAAACATACCATTTACCCGGTAGCATCAATATAGTCATCTAGACTATTTCATGACTAGATCATGAGCATCACCATCACCA
>JZKD02S0120170.1:455786-472900 GCA_000966675.3 Picea glauca | reverse complement strand
TCGTACATCTTCTTCGATGAGTCAAGATGGGAGATGTAGGGTATCAAGTGGTATTTTATAGAATCCACTATGATACTCATGGCATTGATGTCAACGTCCTTGAACTTCTCCATAGATGCAACGTTCTGCAGTTCCTTCTCTTCTCCTTCTTTAAACTCTGGCTTCACGATCTTTCCTTTCACAATATCCAACACTTTATTCTTAGGAAGGATGAGGTCAATCCTTGTCTTCCATACTCTAAAGTTAGAGGCTCCATCTAGCTTATTCTCAGAATTCATAGAGTTCATCATGGTTTGCTTTACTTGGTCAAACCCTAGATTTGACCATAAATCCAAACTTCACGTCTTGGCCTTCTGAGAGTACCAGGAGATGCGCTGGGCTAGGGCGCACTGATCTATCCAGATATTAGGTCAATATTTTCACTTAAGGTGCCTCAACAAGAGGTTTGGGGTTTCTGCAACTGCTTCTTCTTGTAACCCTAGCTGCAGTGCTTTTGGAAGCTGCTCCTACTAGTAACCCAAGCGGCAGTTCCTAAACGAGCTCAATATCTAGCGGCTATGTTTCGTTCCAGCATTTTAGGCTGACTGAAGGGGTGTGGACCCATAACCTGTTAGAATATATAAGATGGTGTGCTCGTTTTACCATTGACGATACCCTCATCACCCAACCACAGTCCAAAGCCTCCCTCCGAGCACCTTAACCTTGACCTGATAAATTCCTCCAGAAGAAAACCCTAGGCTAGATAGCCAACCAAGGAGAAGCGCATCAATCCCCAAGGATAGTGCATCACAAAAGCTGATCAGATAGTCCCAAACCCTAGCCAAGAGATATCCAAGCCAAAAAATGAAACTAGTTGTTGTTGCAGCTGCACCTGCAACTCTCCTCCAAACCTGTGCACCAGACTGCAACTGCAGTGCGCACCAACTGGAAAACTACAATCTTGAGATGTGACAAATGAGAACTGTTGCCCTGTATTTATAGTAATCCTGCCAGTTTATTGGGGCCGACTTCTCTTTCTGGGTATGTGTCTATTCAGTATATTATTATTAATTCTGGACGACTTCTTCTCTTGGAGGCTAATAGCCTAATATAAATTATCTTCTTGAGCCGACAAGGCTTCTAGGGTTATTAGCCAACTCATTCGGGTTTCTCTTGCTTTACGGAGTCTTCTATTCTCATCAGGTTCACACATGGGGGTAAATACCTTCCGCAGCTACCATAATATTAACACTTTGAGATTATATTAGGTTGTACTAGCTACCTATGGCCTCATAATATGGTCTTTTAACTTTATGTAATCCCATATTATAATCAAAGACAAGGTTGTGAGTTACTGTTATAATACATGATCTGAAATTTTGTATAAAGAATGGAAATGCAATCTCTTGAAAATGATTGGTTGTGACAAAAAGTATTGGGTTTGATTGAACTTTTTTCTCTTTTAGTTTTGCATTATCAATGATTACCTAAACTATAAACTTCTTCAAGGAAAATAGTTCAGAAAAATAGTAGAGAAAAACTAATAAAGGTCAGAGTGCAGTCTTTAGAGAAATAAATTTTAGGAGAGTAATAGAAAAATGGGTTCAGTTGTTCCAAAACATTCTTAGGTAACAAAAGAGCAGAATAACAGATAGTTTTGACGAAACAACATAACCAAAAGAAATGAAATTACTTCCCTGAATAAGTCATGAAGATGTTCTCCCAATCCAACTGAAAAGAGGATACCTGCAAAACTCCAACAAATCATCATAGCCTAATTTATTTAGAAAAGTTGGAAAAAGTTCTGACTAACAGCTAAAAAACATATTAAAAATTTTGGGGCAACAAACTCCTTTAGTATTAGTTTCTCGGCCTGATAGCTACAATTATTGAAAAAGACAAAAAAATGATGTTGCTCCAAACTAACAACTATATGAAACACTTATTCATTTATTTATTATCCTACCTTACCTAAGAAAAGACCCATTTTCAAGTATATGAATATTTCCAATGAAGCCACGTGCGTAACAAGATTATGAATATACTCACATTCAGGTTTGAATAATATATTTTAATAAGTACCCAAACATGAAGAACTAGTTGATTCAAATGATAGGATGTGAAGAGTTGTCGAAGAAGACAGTGGTGGTTCAATATGGTCATTGTATGGAACCAATGTTCAATAAATTCATGATGTTATTGGTTCACTTCCTCATTTAGAAAAATATGCATGTCTCCCTCTATCATGCCATGTAGATCATCTTTTGTCGAATGACTGGTCTCGTTAGTGCATAGAGGATCTTCAAAAAGGCATATTAGAAACTCCTTGATCTCAGGTTCTAATGGTGTCTCTCCATCGGATGTGGTCCATGATTCTTTAGTCTCCTCTATACATTGGAAAGGGTGATTACATAAGAATTCTGGATCTTCTCGTGGATGTGGCTCATGGAACTTTGGTTTTTCTATGTCTTTTGGAGAAGTAGATAGGTTCTTGACTACGGTCAAGATGTGCTCTTCCTAAGAAGAAGAGATCCCAGTTGTTGCTAGGATTTGAGAGAGTTCTTCGATACTCATTATCATATTTGAATCCATCTTGTTGGTTGATGGGTCATGTATCACACATGGATTAGCGCATAGGGTTCTTACAGCACCCAAAATATTTTTGATTTTTTAATATTTTTTATGAAAATGAAATGAAATCTAACTAACACTCAAAACAATTTTTAAGCAAACCATAAGAAATAATAGGAACCAATTGCAGAATTTTAAAAGCATACCACACTTACATGAAAATAAATACATTTGCAGGAAAGTAAGCACACTTTGTGAAAGAGAAACATACTTGCAATAAAGTAACAGTCAAGGTTTTGGGGAAACTCACAATAGTGATTGCACAAGTTCTTACCTCTCACCTTATTGTTTCTCCTCCCCCAAGTTGTGTAATTTAAAAGAAACCAATCTATGCTCTAATCCCTTTAGCACCTCCCCGGAAACGACGCCAAAAATGTGGGGCTAAATATATGCACTATTAATTCCCAACATTAAATTGTCAACCAGGGAGTCGTAGACGTAGGGGTGCAAGCACATGAAATGCAGGATTGGAGCCTAATATAGCCTATTCTAAAGATAACAGACACACTTCAAAATTTCATGAATGCAATTAAGACAAGCTCAAATGAAAATTCACACTACAAGATGTAGCTTAACACTGGATCGCAAGATCACGTCTCCCAAGTTAGATCCCAATACTCAATGGATTATTCCTGTAGTGGTTCGATAAACTACGGGAAAACTAAATTAAAGATACTAGATTAAAGACAAGGCAACTTGAAAGTAAATTTGGAATTTACCCAAACTGGCATTGAAATCAGTCAGCTAGATGAGGTTACTCAAACCCTCATGTATGTGTGTTATTGACCTAAAGGGGAATTTACCAGTTTTAAGAGAAAATCCACCAAACTCCTAATTAATCCTATATTGACAAAATGATGTAACCTAAAGACTTAAACACACTTCAAAGACTTGTCCTCGGGAAAAGATACACCTGGAAATGAAAGTGAAGTCAATTTGTAGGTATCGGATTAATTTTGTTTTATGTACAAGAATGAGTGTGTTGGTACCGAATTAGTTTTGTCTCATATCCAAGAATTGCTTAAATCATTTAGCGATGCATATGTATTTATATAAAAGCATAACAATCAAACATATAACAATATATTCTCAACACAACATAAGGATGATTAGTATATACAAATATTACATAGTTTTCACATAACAAAGTGGTAACTAATGATAAAAACAATTAAAACAATGAAGACAAAACACTAGGACACTTTAACAATATAACAAGGGAACAATATAACAATATGTGCAATTAACAATATAACATTACGCATAAAACAGTTTCGTGCACAACCATCATTATACACCACGAATCAATATAATTTACAATGCCAAATGAAGAGCAATCTGTCAAATCAATTGAGCGAAATTGAGTGAATCATGGTCAAAACTTCGTAGAAATGAAAAATGGAGAAACTTATGTTCTTCTTTGTTTTTAATTGTTCTCATGAATTTTTGTTGCAACGTTGAAATGTTTGCAGAGGAAGGGTGTTGGAGATTGGAGCGGTCCAAATAGAATATGGGTGGGGCAAATTTGGGTATCAACAAATCCAGAGTGTTTAGATATAAAGGTAAATTTGCAAGGCGAAGAAGAGAATAGAAGTTTCATTTGTTCTATCTTAAGGTTTGTTCTCTGAAATTCACTGTTAAATTAGCAAACTAACTACACAAAACTAAAATCAAACAACACTTGTGAAACGAAGAATGAAACATTGCACAAAATATAAATTGGACTGAAATTAACCACACTTGCAATCTAACTATCAAAATAAAAAGGTAGAACATTACCCAGGACTGAGGGGCCCTTCCCAAACTGACTAACACTGCCAAAAATGATCAAATGACGTTGAAGGAATGCACAGAAATTCAGGGACAAGCAACCTTCATTAATGGGGGATCAGCTTCTCTTACAAAAGAGAAGCACACATGCTTGCTATCTTAATGAATCTCCTTTTTTGTTACCAAATCCAAAACAAAAACAAACGTACCCCTGATTTGCATAATTGGCATATTTATATGCAAAATCCTTGATCTAGAAGATGGAAATGACTCCTCCATTCTCGTGAAACAACAGTTACATAAAAAATATATCAAACCATCATACGGTTTTTAGAAAATATTAAAACCATAATACCATGAATCTTGGACCCTTTATCATGATGAAATACTTTGCCTTCTTATTTAATTAGGGTTCCATGATTATTAGAAAGACCTAGACGCTATAATTTGTTTCTTCCAAACCTGGGCGCATCCCGAAATTTGTGCAGATGTCAATCAAAGAATCATAAATGACTCCTCAACCATTCATTTGTTTGGAAAACGGTTCGCGAGAGACCCAATTTTCCATGCTAGAAACAAAACCCATGTTCCAAATTCTTCAAATTTGTCTTCATGTGCACGAAAGTTGAGGGCGAAGTTGACTTTATAGAACTTTTATTAATTTGGTTGAATTATTCCCCTTGAAATGGAGGTCCACACATGTGACCTGGGTGGGTTTTGAGAAACATGTCTGCATGCTGACATCGCCAAGAAGAAAACCCACATTCCCAATTTTTCTTAGAAATGCGTGAATATTCCAAATAATAACAGGTATTGGAATGGGAGTGTTGAACTACGGTAATGATACAAGAATGTTGATCATGCTTGTACAAGAATCACACTTCGTGAACCATAATCAGTAAACCATGATATAATCATCTTTTAATAACTAAAAACATAGAAAAGACAATGTATTAACCACAAACGAATGCTGGTGTTTAATTAGGGTTTATGGTGTGTATTAACAATGAAATGTGAGAAAATGTGTAATAATGAATGTTTTTGTATAGCAGAAAGAATGAAAAAAGTGGAGCTCAACACACCCCCAAACCCAATAATTTGCATGTCCTCATGCAGACAAGGTTAACTCATGATACTCGATTTATACCCTCCTAGATCTACCTTGTTAGGGTTAATTTCTCAAGGGAGTAAAAGGGATTACGCCCTTTGAAAGGTAGTAGACCTAACCTAATTAAAGAAAACTCCATAACCCATTTTACAAGGAACTAATCAAATTTTGCATTGTAGAAATAAATTACTTGTATTGGTACACGTGATTTAGAGAGATATTGAAATTGTCTAAGTTGGAATCTTTTATTGGTGCCCTAGGCTTCATTGGGCCACCAAGGCGTGTTGTTTAGCCTAGTGACTCTCTTGTTATCATTAATAAAAACCTACATCCATTAGGGATACAACAAAACATACTCTATCTTTTACTTTAACTTGCTTTTTCAACTGTGGAAATTTGTTTGGAAGCCACTATTATCATTCTACTGCTTATTGGGTAACTTTTTGTCGATTTACTTGCTAATTTTCATGGTTGAAACTTGTTGTTGTAGAAAATATTTTCTACAGCCACTTGGATGTTACAATAATTCTCTAAAAACCCTATCTAACAACCTTTTTTCACTATCAAAGTTTGTGCTTGAATATTGGAAAGTTATCTACTGATTTAGTGCTTCATTGTCGAATACTTACTCAGTAATTTTGATGGTTATTTCTACAATAAATAATTAATTTCATTGTTGATGTGTGTGTGTGTGTGTGTGTGTGTGTGTGTGTGTGTGTGTGTGTGTGTGTTTACTGTTGTAATTTGGGACAACAAGCTTCACTTGTTTGTCCATTGGAATATTGGGCTTGTATACTTATTTTTATCTTGTCTCGGGTAGGTATAATTCTCGTCTACATGCACTAAAGCGTTTGGCAACCATTGACCATCACAATTACTTGTTTCCTAGCCATATTATACTTCTTATATTTAACTATATGGGTATCATATTCCATTACTCCACTTTCCATCTCATCTCCCCCAGGGTCACCCGAGATAGCCCCCTTGTGTAAGATTTCTCCTTCACTAAGGCGAGGGGAGTACTTCCGTAAGGTGACAGCGGGTAGGTATTCTCGTAGTTCTTTCCATCTTGTGGATTGGGTCAGGTTTTTCCCAGCCTACAATTTGTGCAATAAAATTGTGTACATAGGATGTGTAAACACAAGTTTATTTCTTTGATTTCAGAACAGTGCAGGGTGATTACATTCAACTATGCAAGACACATGTTTCTCATGAAATTTACTAATCACCAAACATAATAACTAACCAATGGGACATGTACCAATTCCATTAAATTAGCATAAACATTCACAACACCATTACATGCATCAATAATTTATTTCAGTTTGATTACATAGAAAACAAAAATACTTAACTGATACAAGTTGTGACCATCCAACTAATTGTGGGTGTACACCTTTCCACCCAACCATAGGCTCTGCTTGCTCAATAAATTCGATAGCAGGTGACACTCATTCCAAGACATGATACCACCAGGGAAATATTCTCAGATTCTTAGGTATATTGGTGTGTGAAGGTTACTCTCCTTCTCATCTTGGTAAATATTTCCTCATAATCACCTAGCCCATGCCTCATCGAGATTTATCAGATTCCCTCCCAGCATCAATTTCGCAGCCTCTTGGCTCATCTTGGATTCCTGGACTCTCATGTAAGTCCTACAACCAAATTCTCCTCTAAGACTCGCGTGTCTCCCCCTCGGACTAAAATCCTTTTTTTCCCTTTCTTCTCCTCAAAACTAGAAAAACTCTCTCCCTTCCATGCACCTGTGTGTTTATTTTTCATGTTATCCCCACACACGAAGGTTCTAGATCGTCCTCTTCCTTTTGTCAGAAGGAACCCATGGGGTCAAACTGGGGTTGTAGAGAAGGGTACTCTCTCTTGTACCTGTGTTTGATAGTTTTTGTTGTCCTCACCTTATCTCCCATACCTAGATTCATTTGGGGTAGTTGGTTGTTCAAATACCATCCTCCCTCATTAACTAATTTACTTTGAAATCAAGATAAAAGGGAAATAATTGAATATTTCCAAATCAAATATTTCAACAAGGAGGATTGGGTCATCTTATCATGATGGACCCCTCCCTCTCTAGTATTCCTCACTTTTTCCTCTAGTGGTATCATGGCTAGTACTTTTAAGGCTTCACACCATAGTCAGTTGTTGGCATTTTCAAGTAAGAAACAATACAATTATAATGTTCATATTCCATGGCATGGAAATCATTAAACATAATTAATTACATATTGAGGGAAACAAGGGTATTACAATATTTTTGAGACTTTTGTATTCATTTCTCCATTTGGCTAAGAAATAAAGGATATCATGCCCCCATTTCATTCTTGATTTTTGTATGATGTGCTATCATTTTTTTCTCTATGTCCATTAATTCTAGTTGCAGGCTTGGATCCCAACAAGATGGTGTCGGGCTTGGATCCCAACAAGATGGTGTCGGGCTTGGATCCCAATAAAATGGTGTCAGTCATTATGTCATTAGGACTCGCGGTGATTGAAACACATTGTTGGAAACAACTATGTGCTTCTCGGTCTACATGTAGAAGAGAATACTAGTAAACATGACATCTTTCTTTTTTTTCATGTGGTCTAAATGTTTGACTTTTTGACATTTCTACAAGCATATTTTCTGATCATTTTTGCCCGAAATCTAACCAAAAATTGTTGAAACTCCATATTTTAGTGATTGAATACATCATTCGAGTGCCCCGAGGGTTTTTCAGGGTGTTGAATGCATTTATGCATTCAAAAATGAAATTTAAACAACAAAAAATGGTGATTTCACCAAGATCTGTTTCATCGGATTCTAGTGAAAATGTTCAAAAGGTCGAATGTTTAGACAACATTGCTTTTCTTTCAATGTTAATGACAATGGATGTAAAGTATTCTCTATTTTAAATTTGGCTACAATCAAATTGGAAATCGTGTTGTCACAATCCAAACTGGATAAAATATACTTTAGGATTATTAAATACAGTTACATATACAATTATAGTAAACAAAAAATTATTATAATTCAAAACGTCAACTATGCTTCACAACTAAAATTTATAATTTATGATATTCTATTTTGGGAATTTTCCACACATTTATAATTCATGGATACGTTTATTTATTTGTTATTAATTGTAATGCATGATCCTTAATATCTATAAGGTAATTTAATGGTTAGTTGAGTGAAGATATTATGATACTCTTGTGTGATTTAAGAAGACAATAAATGATAAAACCATGTCATTTTCCAAGAGAATATAAAGTGAGGAAGAAAATTGAATGCATGGAAACCAAGGATCAAAATTGAACCCGTCACATCCCATCAAGAGCCTCCCAACACGTCCCAGAAGTACGATTAAAAATATACCCGTCAAAAAATGTTTATTTTAGATTTTACTAATTTTTGGGGAAGTGCAAAGTTTAAAATTCCCTATGAAGGGTGAAAGTTTAAAATATCCATCATTATAATTTGATCATGGAAATAATCATTGTAATTAATATTGGTTCGTGCAAAAATGCAATAATTATTGAATGCTACTGAAGTTAGCAAGTGCATCATGCATTACACCATTGATTATGCTATCAGTATGGTAGGTTGCACCATTGATTATACAGTGAGTATGGTATGTGTTGGGAGGAAAGAAAGTGGAAAAAGAGAGATGAGTCATGCCCCTATGTTGGTTGATCCACAAACCTCGACCTTAATATCTCTACAATGCTATTGAGGAGGCTCTCGAACCCCGATATTTTATCTGTACTCGTGTGCACATTGGTGTCTATGCCCATGAAAGAATCCTAGTCGATTCTTGAGCTCACATAATTGATGTGAATTCATAATTGAGTTTATCAATTTGTATTTGTAAAGAGATATGTTTTTGTTACTCTGTCTTTCTAGTGATGAAATTTTAAATACCATGTTTGTTCTGCTTGAAATTATGTGTGATATTCGTTGGCGTAGTTTGTACAGAGGCGAGGCCAAGAATGATCCTCAGACATTTGGGCAATCCGCTCTCCTAGTATTCTCCCAACAAAATCTTTAGCTTTGGATTTTATAGCACATGAAAGTGAGGTTTTTATGTTTTTGTAGCATCATGAGACATTCCCACTTGTGGAATGTGGTGAAAATACTTCTCTCTCTAAGAGGGAGTGTCGATGTTTTGTAGCTTCAGGCAGGTATTCTCACATGGCCCTAGGTGTTGGGCATGTGGGAATTGTCGTGGGAACCACGTCACACTTTCAGTTTGATGAAAACCTCCTTGGAATGAAGTTGGGGCTTCATGGATTTGGCAATGGGCTTCGTGGGTTTGTGATGGGGCTTCACACCCACATGTGAGTCTAATTTGATGTTGACTTTGTGGAGGGGATTCTATGATGACCACTAAGACTTCTATATAAAGGAGAGAGATTATTGTGACATTTAATTAGTGGAGTGATAAGTGTGGAGACATTGTGGAGTTAGTATGAGTAAACACTTGTGCTAGGAGGCACAGTGATTTCAACGAGGTAATTTTGTAGCCACAACAGTTGATTATGTAGTCAGCATGTGATTTTGTAGCCATAGGTGATTCTGTAGCCACATGTTTTGGTAGCTACATAAAGTAACGGTTTTGG
Organism: Picea glauca; assembly: GCA_000966675.3. Taxonomy (NCBI): domain Eukaryota; kingdom Viridiplantae; phylum Streptophyta; class Pinopsida; order Pinales; family Pinaceae; genus Picea; species Picea glauca. Next base: position 462,798 of record JZKD02S0120170.1, on the reverse strand, counting down.
TAGACATGAGTGGTTCTGTAGTCACAGGTTTCTATAGCTACAGAATGTGGTAGTTTCAGTAGTTGTGGGTGGTTATGTAGCCGTAGGTTTCAATAGCTATAGAAAGTGATAGTTTCAGTAGCCCCAGGTGAATCAGCAGCTACAGAAAGTTAGTAGCTCGGTAACTGTAGGAGATCTGTAGATTGGAATTATTCTGGGTATTTTACTGAGTTTGTATTTTGTTGATGTTTTTTTTTTAGGAGGACAAGCTTTTCCCCAGATTTGGTCAAAGTGTGTTGACCGGGAGGGCTGGCTTTTCCATTGAATTTTCTAAATTTCATAAAGGTTACATAAAATAAATTTGTGTCTCAGTTGTGTTGATAATTCATCTATGATCTTTTGTGTTTCCGCTACATATAATTTTAGTCAATAATTTTCTATGTAAAATTGTTCATCGATAACAACTAGAGTTTTATTGTTAGCTCACTAGGAAGCAATTTTCAGATCTGGAAATTAGTCACATAGAGTTTCATGTGAAAATTTACATGGTATCAGAGTTGAGGCTTTGATGAGAAGGGGATCATCCTTGAGATACAGTTGCTACAAGTGGTTGCAAATTTCTTTTTTGTTCAGACATGTCACATGTGACATATCTAAAAGGGAGTTGTAGAAGTGTTGAGGAATTAGGCTCTAAGAGGGAGCTATAGTGTTGTTGCAAGTGGTAGCAGTTTATATGGTTTCTTGTTTGAGACATGGAGAAGACCGTTCAAACGAGGATTTTTGTACTATTTCAACTTGGTAGTATGGAAGGTTGGGATTTTTGGTGGATTGGCGAAGAGCCCGGATCACAACAGTATGTTGTGTGGTAGGTTGCCAACCCTGTGGATGGACTTCCAGTGATTTTTCATAGTTAGTTGTGATGGGTGAAACTCATATTCTTTGGCATGGACGAGATGGCTTCATGTGTATGTCAGATTGATGATATAGAGTCTTCATCAAGCCGGAGGGGTGCACACTTGACAATGTGTTGAAGTACAACCGTGTATGATACATTTGACCCAGGAGGATGAGGATACTTGTAGAGATGATTTGCATTGGTCTAGAGTGAACTAGACTGAGTGTCCATCCGCAACTTGGGATTTTTCAAAGAGAGGACATAGGCTCAGTTGCAACGTGTACATATACACAAAGAGTTTTGTGACTTGGATAATGGACTTGGGAAGAATTTCATTTGATGGTCATGACTTGGGTAGGAAATATGGTTTCCTTGGAGGATTGCATGGTTCTTATATAGTGGGAGACATGGACACATGACAGGGGCACAAGATTTGTTTGTGATCTTCTTAGTTTATGAATCAGGTATGTACGAGGAGCTTGGTATGAGGACTGGGCAGGTAGTGTAGGGATCTGGTACATTATCATTCTGGATGGAGTCAGGGGATGTGTTTCGAGTGGAAAATGTGTTATGGGTGCCAAAATTGTGTTCTCAGACTCAAGGATTGAGTAGGTATATGCAGTGTTGTTCAGAGATGGAAAGGTGTTATTGGATGTTGATTTAGTGGGAATTCCAAGGTCTTGGGAACCTTTTGTGCAAGGGATCTGTGAACGAGAGGCATTTTCAAGGTTTGATAGGATATGGGCTCAATTTTTTTCCAGGGAGGATATGGATGACAGATGAGGAGGAAGCATGTAGCTCCACCAATGGTGAGGCAAGTAGTCCCACCAATGGTCAGGCAGGAAGATCCACCAATAACACAGATTCAGAGGGAGTCAGTGGATTCAAAGGGATTCTGACTTCAGAGAGAGTCGGGAGACTCATAAGGAGTCTAACTTCAAAGGGATTCAAGAGGCTTAGAGAGAGTCTAACTTTAGAGGGAGACATAGGCTCATAGGAGAGTTAGTTATTTAGTCAGATCCCACCTTCAGGATTAGGTGGGAGAGAGGAATCTTCCAGGACTGACAGACATGTATCATGGGTTGAGAAGTCCAAACATGAGGTTCAAAGGCATGAGGCTTCTAGGATTTGTGTGCCCTCCATGGAGGATCCATTTTTTTCAGCAGTTTTTGCTATAGTTATAGAGGGGGCATCCAATCAAGTGGATTGGAGAGAAGATATGGTAGAAAATGTAGTGCGGGAGACAGAGGTACTCCCAAGATGGGAGACAGACCTACTTCCAAGTGATGATGGAGGATTGAATGCCTCCCTCGCTAAAAGGGGGTGTTGATGATTTTATAGCATCTGAAGGAATTCCCACTTGTGGAATGTGGTGAGAATACCTCCCTCACTAAGAGGGAGTGTTGATTTTTTGTAGCTTCGGGTAGGTATTAGCACATGGCCCAAGGTATTGGGAATGTGGGAATCATCATGGGCACAACATCCCACTTTTTGTTTCATGAAAACCCCCTTGGAATGAAGCTAGGTCTTAATGGGTTTGGCAGTGGACCTCATGGGTTTGTGATGTGGCTTCACACCCACATGTAAGTCTAATTTGATGTTGAATTTGTGGAGGGTATTCTATGATGACCCCTAAGACTTGTATATAAAGGAGACAGGTCATTGTGACATTTCATTAGTGGAGTGATAAGTGTGGAGACATCATGGAGTTAACATAAGTGAGTAAAAAATTGCGTTAGGAGGCAGGGTGATTTCAGCAAGGTGATTTTGTAGCCACAACGAGTGATTTTGTAGCTAGCAGGTGGTTTTGTAGCCATATGTGATTATGTATCCACAAGTTTCAATAGCTACAGAAAGTAGCAGTTTTGGTATCTGAGGGTGGTTATGTAGCTGCAGGTTTCGGTAGCTACAGAAAGTGGCAGTTTCGGTAGTAGTGGGTGGTTCTGTAGCCGTAGGTTTTGGTAGCTACAAAAAGTGGTAGTTTCGGTAGCTACTGGTGGTTATGTAGCCATAGGTTTTGGTAGCTATAGAAAGCGGAAAATCCAATACTCACAAGTGAATCGACAGCTACAAAAATTTGGCAGTTCGGTAGCCACAACAGATATGGGAATTGGAATTGTTCCGGGTAATTTTCCGAGTTTGTATTTTTCTGATGTTTTATTTTTTGAAGAGGACAAGGTTGTCCCCAAATTTGGTCAAAGTGTGTTGACCGGGAGGGCTAGTTTTCCCTCAGATTTTATAAATTTAATAAAGGTTACAGAACAGAAAATTGTGTCTCAGTTGTGTTGATGATTCATCTTTGATCTTTTGTGTTTCCATTACATACAATTTCAGTCAATAATTTTTAGTGTAAAATTGTTCAGTGATAACAGCTAGGGTCTTATTGTTAGCTCACTAGGAAGCAATTTTAAGATATGAAAATTAGTTACATAGAGTTGCATGTGAAAATTGACACGAGGGACTCCACATTGTGGGAATCGATTTTGCCAATATAAATTAAACCACTCTCATATGGACTGGAGGCAGAGGTGCCTTAGTCAAAGGAGACCATTTTTTGTTTCAAATGTATGGAGACCTAGTTTTACTCAATGTAATGGGTATCCAAGTCTAGAATAGTGATAATGATAATAAAATCATGGTCTCTACTATAATAGGAAATTATTGGAGGAGTTCTTAAAAGGTGTCGGAATGATCCAAGTGGATATTGGTGGCCACCCACCTATTCCAACTGGCTCTTATTGACAATTTTTAGTTCAGCATGTTCTTTTGTACTTCTTTGTAATTGTGGTTTCTACACTTTCGAGGTTGTCTAAATCCCTACACAGCCTCCAAATGGATATTGGTGTTTGCCCACCTAATCCAACTGGCTTATTTTGGATGTTTTAATGTTATCACATCTTTCTATACTTCTAGGGCCGTTTTGGGGCCCTAAACAGTGTGTTTTTTTTTTCTTTTCACAGTCAAAATGTAGACGAAGTCACAGTTTGATGGTGTAATGTGTATTTCTCTAAAATACCTTTCGAACGGGCTATCACACACCTAAAACGGAGGTCCTATGCAAAATTTATGACCCTAGGAAGTTGAGGTACCAACTTACCCATCGAGGCCCACATAACTTTTGGCGTTTCATCTCCTAGGGTCAGTTTTTTGGATGTATAGGGTTTTGGAATTCATGAGTAATGTAAAAAAGGCCTCTAGAGCCTCATTGTATTCTACTCAAATGGATGTGTGTAGCAACCACATCTCTTCTTAGAGATAGCTACCACCATCCAAGCAAGTTGTTTTCAGTTCTCCAGTTTTACAGTTTCAGCCTATTTCATTGATTCAATAGAACTTATTGTTCATTGGATATCTATTGTTGTTCTTCATATCTTTGTGTTATTGTATTTAGTCTTTTATTCATTTCATTTCTCTCATAAATACGGATTAGTGGTATCAGATCAATCTGCTCTTCATTTATTTTTCTTCGTGCATGTCCCCGACAAGATATGGGTACAAGAAGTTGGGACTCGAACCACTCAAGCCTTTGCAAGATCGGTCACGTCGAGCTCGACAACAACCCATGGGGGAAGAAAAGAAAGATGATGGAGCAGAGTATCCTTTTAAAATGTTTCTCGAGAAATCCCTTGCATGACAAAGGAACAAAATGATGGATAACTTTGCACAGATCCTTCGACGACTGCCAACAAGAGACACATCTTCATCAAGCGGCCATGCATCCCCCTTCAAGGTACAGGTAAATTTTGATATTCCATTATTTGAAGGACTCATAAATGCAAATGTTGTAGATAAATGGTTGAATCTACTCGAAGGGTATTTTTCGGTTCACAATTTTTTTGATAGGGAAAATATTACTTTTGCACTCCTTAAGGTCATCCCCCATGTTAAGGACTAGTGGGATATTTACTTTGAGAAAAGGGTCATAAAGGAATCTACAATATTTGCGGTTTCCCCCACATGGGATTCCTTCCGAGATTCCATTAAAGAATAGTACTACCTTTTTGGAAACTACAAGGACCGATACACAAGATGGACCACCCTGCGTCGGGAAAGGGACCAAACAATACTAGATTTCACCAATATTTTCCATACCCTATGCACCAAATTGGGTATCAAATACTCTGAGTGACATCTGATGCTCAAATACCATGGTTTTCTACATAGATACATTCAAACAGAAATGGATTTTATGGAAAACACATCATTGGGTACAACTTATAGATATGTTGTCAAGATCGAGAAGAAATTTAAGTAGAAGAGGCGAGAGTTTGGATCTGCAAACTCCTCACAACTGAAGTAGGGAAAAGGTGGACCCAACCAACAAAACAAGGAACAGAGCAAAGATGGCCACTCTCAGGACAACTAGTCCAAGCCGCAACACAAGAAGGGTAATGAGAATTCAAATAAGGACACGGGAAAATGGTGTGAATACCATAAAATCCCTTGGCACAACACCAAAGAATGTATCTCCAAGCAGTCATTGGTGGTCGAGCTAAAAGATTATGAGGCAAAGGAAGATTCTGACTCCAAATCAAATCCATAAGGAGGGAAGCGGATTATCGATGTCGAACCCATTGCCACTATCGCTACCACCAAAGTCCAGCCAAGCGAACCAGAAGAACCAAAGGAAGGGGAACACCTCTTTCACTCACAGATATGGGTAAAATGGGCTTCAATTCATTTCATTGTTGATAGCGGCAATCAGAAGAACCTGATCTCAGTAGAGGTCATCAAGCGGTTGGAACTTCCGACAACACCGCACCCGCAACCCTACACCATCGGCTAGCTTCACCAAGGAAAAGATCTTTGTGTCAACCAACAGTGTCATCTACCCTACGGCATCAAGCCTTTCAAAGGCGAGGTATTATTTGATATTTATCCCCTTGAAGTTTGTGATGTTCTTTTAGGACAACCATATTTGTGGAAGCAACATGTTATGTATGAGTCTAGACCCCATAGTGTTATTATTACTTTGGGTAGACAATTTTACAGGCTATGAGAGGTAGCGCTGCCTACAACTATTTCTTTAATCTATGTTGAGAAATTGAGTAAGGTCATTTCACAAACCAAGAAGTTCATATTCTTTGTAATCCGTGCTCACAGTAAGCATAAGATCATCGCCACATATGTGGCCTCTACACATAGTCTCTCTTTGCAATAGAAACAAGTGGATGATATTAGCACTAAGAGTCACACTTAGACTATTGTAAGTGTAATCCCAATACCCAGTAGAATGTGAAGGATAAACGTTTATAAAAGGTGGAAAATGGATGGAAAACTCACTAAATGATTTCTATCACAGATAACTCCATACAATATGCACTAGAAAACAAGGCCTTGAATAAATTCATATTAGGATTTAAGATATAAAGTGAACAGATGGAAGACTTGAAAAGAAAAGTGTAATATGCATATCGTCTACATCAGGTAACACTGACACACATATGAAGAAAACTCTTTGAAATAAGAACTTCTTAAAATCAAAGAAAAAGAACTTGGATACGCTTGCAAACAATATCACAATAGATCCTTTATTGCAATAAAGATACAATCATCCATATGAATCTTTCAACCAACTGTTATGAAAGTAAGACAACAAAATATGATAAAGAAGCAAGATCGATTTCCATAATTCAAAGTGTCTTAGATCTTGTCCATGCAATAAAGAGAAACTTTTTTACAAAACAATATCAAAACAAGAGTTCTCAGACACACCATTCGAACCTCTCTTTAGTCTTACAATGCTCGTTAAATAGCCTAAACTATCATTGCCAACTCTACAATTCACATTCCAACTTCCTCATAGAATCCATGTGCCTAAGGGGTGTTGGTTGTGGAGCCTGATTATCTGTTAAGAACCTGAATAGATATACAAATATAATCACCACAAATATTGAATACAAAACAGATCCATAGAGCAAGATAGAAGAAACCACACTTTATGATTACCAAACCCTTGAGGTAGGGAAACACCATACAATGGATCCTATTATGGAAGGGATCCTCTCCTTTTCACTTGCCTTTTCGAGGGGGCATCCTCCTATTGAGATACCGCTCCAAATACAATACTTCTCTTCATATCTCATTACATTGCTTGAACCCCTTTATATAGTGCTACCATCACCTAAGAACATTCTA
>JZKD02S0120170.1:417724-454486 GCA_000966675.3 Picea glauca | reverse complement strand
TGGGCCTTATTTAATAATATAGTGGACCTAGTCCACCTTACATTGAATGACCTCCACTATTATCACTATGGGCCCTCTGGCCCCCCCCACTACCTCTCTAGCTACCTTACATTATCTTCCTAATTCAGAGGTCTTTTACTTTCGGTCATGTTTATATCCCATGAAGTATTTACACCCCAGAAGTATGTACACTCTTCCACGCGGGGGAGTGCAAAGGGGGGGTACCCCCTCTGCGGGGTCTAGGGGGGATATCCCCTCGGCTGGGGGGTTTGGGAGCAAGTGGGCCCCCGAAGAAAAAATTTCCTTGTAAATGTATATTGTAATTTCATTGTAAATCTGGACCGTTCATTATAAGGTCGCAGATCTAACAATAGAGATTATGTTAGGGTTTTTTTCTCTAGAAGGCAACCCTCTTTTATGAGAGAAATGTATTGCGGCTATGGTTGATGGAGAATATTGTATTCTGAGATAGGAGACTGTGAGAGAAATAATACGAAGTTACAGTGGGTTTGTTGTAGGTTGTATCCCCTCATATGCTGGATAATTATAAAGGAAGGACCTGGCAATTTCTCTGGTGGATGTAGCCCACACTGGGTGAACCACGTAAATCTGTGCCTCTATTGTATTATGTGTCTTCTGTGTTTTGTTTCTACATTTGTTTTATTTTATTTCTCCACGGTCCTGTTTTTCCAACAAGGGGAGCATGGAAACAGGTGTATAATAGAAAAGAAACAAACTACTAATAAAAAGGAAGGTGTTGGCAACATATGCAACATTCTTTATTTGTTGATTATGTGTCCATAAGAGTGCATATTCTTGAGACAGGTGGCCTCCCAAAATGAAACTAACCCTCAGAGTGCTAGTACACATCCATCCTGACATTTGGCACTTAATTTTCCCTCCAAAATCTCCAAAAACTTGAGTTCGTAGCGCAGTGCAGCAAACTTCCCTGAAACAGCCTGTTTGTAGCACCAATAGTTCCAGGCACTGCAAAATTTCCTATAGTGTCATGTTTCACCTTTGCCAATGATGTAACATCTCAAAACGCATACTAGGTGCCCTGATATGCTGCAAAACTTCATTACCTTGATATATGACTAGAGGAAAACACCAAAATTTGCTAATTGTGGTTTAAAACTCATATACATCACCAAAAATGTTGTAAAATGCATGAAACAAAAACTATGACCAAAATTAATGCTGGTTATGGAGGCTCAATGTCTTTATCTTTATATTTTAGTTTTGGAGCTTCTCCTGGTAGAAACCTTGGCCAGCATGTCTAGGTTTCTTTTGGCCAATTCTTCTTTGAAAGGCAGTAGCTCTACCTTCAATTTCTTCATTTGAGCTTGATGGGATATGTTTTTCCTATAGAGATGCTTGAGCTATCTGTGAAGGGGAAGGAAAATTTTAGCCAAAAACCTAGCCTTATCAATCGTCTCATGGTACATTCCTAACATCCCCTTAAGCTTCTTCCTAGAATCCAAGTCTTCCTTCTTCAACTTATCATCTTCATATCTTGCTTCCTTTAGCTACCTCTTGAGCCTCTTAAAGGTGGGGTTGCTTTCATGCTGAGGAGTAGTGATGTCAACAACTTCAATAGGATGATTAGAAGATTGATATTTTCATTTCTAATGGGATGAGGCCTATGTTGTATCATCCTTCACAAGTATATGTTGCTTAGTTGTTGCTCTAGTAAAAGGCCTCCTAGGTTTAACCTTGTCTGCAGCAATGGGTGGGGAAAAAACCAGCATTTTCCCTTTTAAGCCACTTGGTTTTCTTGAAGGAACCTCCATAGGGATAGGGTCTGCCATTGGTGAATTTTCTCTGTCATGAGGTTGTGAAGGACCTCCTGATTCTGCTTCATTTGTGGCTCTGTCAGCTTTATCAGTCATAGTACCCCTTTTCTTCTTGCTAGTCTTTGAATACACAACCTTCTCAATAGAAGTAGGACTTTGTCTCTTGGACTGTGGAGTGGGGGAAACATCTAACTGAAACTGTGATGAAGCCAACCAGTGTTTGTATTCCTCAACAACTCCATTACTAACATCTTAATAAGGCCAGAGTGAAAGACATTGTTGTCTACTTGTTTTGACATAGCTTGAACTTTGTCAGACATCTTACCAATGCTTCTAAAAAATAAAATGGAAGGTTCATGGATTTTTTTCATGCACGAAGTGTAACAACAACCTGATGTAGTATTGGAACACCATGTTAAACATCCCCTCACATGTGAAATATATTTGGATAACCCTCAACATATTATCAAAAAATTCAAGCATGTGGCTTCTAGGTACCCCTTTGGACAAGTTGTCCTCTTGATACTCTGACTTAAGAAATTCCTTTGAGAAGGAAGAATTTAATGCCATAGCTTTGAACCATTTCTCTCCATTGTTGGATATGTCTATTGCAATAGATATGGAAAGCTCTAAAACATCAAACTCTAGCCTCCCTACTTTGGTTTTAGTCCCATCAAAGTTGAGTGAAAACTCGTTGGCAACCTCTAGATGCCCCCTCTGCATCTTTTGACAGAAATTATGCAACCTACCCTATGAAAGGATTCTATGAACAAAGGTTCAGAGTTAAGGAGTTGCATGTCATAAGGATATGCCCTCATAATCTCCCCTCCCTTGTGATTCTTCGTGTGTTGTTGAATATCCATAACTACTGCTAGAAGAATGCATTATGTAAATTTAATCACAACTAGGTGTGTGAAAACAGAGTACACATGATTAGGGGTTTAATGACAGAAATGTTTTCTAAAGGTTGACCTTGTCCAAATCTTTATGCAAGTCAAGGTATGTGATAGAACACTCTTCAAACATTAGGGAAGAGTGAACAACAACTGAGATTTATAATAAAAGGAATACAAGTGAGAACTCTCTACTAAAACAAGGTTTCATGAGCATAAATATCAGTTGGAAACATTAATGATGTATGCAAATTAAAGCATGGTTCTATAGATGATCAACCATAGATCTCAAGTTTGACAGGGGTAAAACAATCGTTTAAGGATAAACTTCAAAAGGGTGTATAATATGAGGGTTTTCAGCAATTCTAGAACAGAGGGTTTGTAGCGTCTGGCTCGCAACGCCAGAGAAACCAATTTGCAACGCTGAGGAATTTCAGTTGGACAGGTGGCTTCTTAACAGAGGAAAATATGTATTGAGTTCAAGGTAACAGTCTAGACTAGTGGAAAAGATTCAAAACTCCCTGGAAATGGATTCGAAGGCTGGTAACAAATGATATTGGATAGTCCATAGTGTCGATAGATAAAACAACATAAAAACTTCTCTCAATCTTTAAACAGCATGGGGACCATCAAGGAGTACCTAGTAAACATGGGTTTAATGTTGATGCATGTGAATTTGAACTGATATGTTTGCAAGTTATCCAAACTCCAATGATCCTCTTCAGCCAGTCTGTAGCTCTTGGTTTGTGGCACCAAATTCAAACTCAAGTTGCGCAGATCAAGGAGACTGTTAGAAGATCTGTGACATAATCCATGAAAAATTGGTTAAATGATGGTGCTGAAAACAATGAAATCCCCTTTGATATGTTCCTTAATTGCAATGATAACAAATTAATGCTTGAGGTACTCGTGAGTACCCTGCGAACTCTCTTGATGAGTTGGCAACAAATAAAACTTACCTTGACTTGACATCTAAACAGTTGGACAATGACACAGGAAAGCTTGTGTACAACTTGAGGCATGACATGTCATGATAATGATTTTAAGATCAAAAGTGTGACCCATAAGGACCATTAACTTTGTGATGATGACAAAACTCATGACATAAAGACTCTAAACCAAGTCTAAACATAAATTTGCTTATTTAAATCAAAATTAAAGTTATGACCACAACAAGAAGACACAAAACCTAGGACTTATAAGACCCTATGACTCGAAAAAAATAACCAAAGTGATTTTTTGAACCATACAACTATATGTGTTAATAGATGAGATCATGGAAGAGTACAGAAAAATCTTCTCCTCACCCATCAGGGTACCGACGCACTGCCAATTCAAGCATCCAATTCATCTAACCCTCGGTGCATGTTGGCACAGGGGCAGACCCAAGGTCCAACGCTCAAGAGCGCACCAAAAAAACCCTAACTATAGGCCCTTTCGGCAACACTTGTGAAGCAGATGAAGTCTCACCCGAGGTAGAGGCAGGGGTGGTTGCAGGACTCAGATGTCTGCAACCTTAGCTGGGACACCGATCTGTGATTATATATTTTACAGGGCACTTAGCATAGATCATTCATCAATATTTAACCCTTATGGTACTTTGTAGATAGCACAGAGCATCACAGTGAATACTTAGACTAAAGATGATTCAGTACTTAGCCACAGAAATATAGATTAGATTCAACAGATCAAGCACTAAGCAACTTATACAGCATATCTAACATTCATTCATATATTATAAGTACAGAGCATACTAGATCTATTTAATCACAACAAGCACTTAGATAAGAAAAAGATAAACACATTAAGTCAAAGCACAGAGCACAATACACAAATTTACCGTGGCTCACCCCCACCCTGGGGCTATGTCCACAAAGTCTTATTCTTTATATTATCTCGATCAAGCGGTTACAACACAGAGCTTCAGTGACCCTTACTTCGCACAGGACAGAAGATCTGCACAACCCGCTAGATCCTTCTTCCTTGCACTTCAGCACAAAACTACAACAACTTTCACTTAGCTTTTCAATATCCTTACAATCAAGCACAGAGCACTTGCAATATACATCCAATCACACAAATCCAACTACTAGCACTAAGCCTTTAGATATACATCACATAGATGTACTACTACTACTACTACTTCTCACTTACATTGCCTAAGTATCTATTTATAGATTACAAAATGGGCCTAAGCGTGGGTAAAACCATGGGTCGACATCCCTTTCCCTTTACATCAACCCAAAACCCTAAAAGGGACCCAAAAATAGGTCTTGCTTCCCTAATTTCCGCTTCGCATTGCGCTCCATATTTGGCAAGTTGTCGCAGTTCCAAAAACGGTAAAATATGACCAATTATTCTTCAAAACTTGGTCAAGGGCCAACAAGCCCCCAAAACTCACCTGTGACTCATCCCGAGTCACTCAGGTCTGATCAATTCCACCTTGAATGCCTCGAGCTGCTTCGACCTGCTGCAGTGCGACAGGCTCTTGCTCAGTAAATTCTGGGATCACTCTGTCATTGAGTGGTCCTTCCAGGTGTTGTTCTGCAATGATGAAAACCTGTTCGAGTTCAACTCCCTAGCTTTCAAGTTCAACAGACAGTTGGCATGCTTTTTCTTGGATTGGCTGAAGTCGTTGGGAGACTTCCATCACTTTACTTTGTAGTGTATGTACCTATTGTTGGGTTGTGCATTGTTCTGCGAACCTCTTCATTCTTTTGATTAGGGTCAAAGTATTTATCTACGCCTGTAGCATGTCTACATGTTGCTTTTCTTCTTGGAGCTGTGCCTCCAATGTCTGCAATTCTGGATTCTCTGCGAGGGTTTCATAAGTCTGGGCGCTACTAGCACTCAGCTGCTTTCATTCCAAGGCAAAGGATTTTAATCGGCCAACTGCGCTTCGAGCAGTGGCCTCTCTTAGATCTCTTATTTCTTGGGGGGTCTCGGGCACCGTGCGGAGCTCCAGATCCATGATGCGTTGTTGGAGTTGTTGGATTACTTCTTCCAGTTGGGTCACCTGCTGTGGGAGGCGGTCATCCATCTTCATTTCTATGACCGTCACAGAGTGCAGTGCCTTGTGAACCCTTTCCTGTACTTCAAGTTGCTCAGCTAGCAACTATGCCTTTTCCTCATCCCACTTTGCTTTCAGGGCAATATTTTCCCGTTTTGCCTCATTCTGTTGTTCTAGAAGTGCTTTATGTGCTTGCATCAAAGCCTAGGTGGCTTGTGCTATGTCTTCTTGAGCTTGTCGAAGGTGAGATTCAACTTGATCAGCGATCTGGTGTAATTGAGTGGGCTCGTCGCCTATTCCTGATGTTCCACTTATTAATGGCGTTGTAGAAACTGCTTGGCTAGACTAGAGTGCCTGTTGCACGTCTTTGAGTTCACCCTCGATTCGGTTGAATAGCTCCTCCTGCTTTTCTTCTTGATTTTCTGTGAGCTCTAGTGAAATATCATTCAGTGCGGCAGTTAAGAAGTCGAAGTCATCCAAGGTAAGGGTAGTTTTAATCGTTGTCTGGGTGGCTTTAGCTTTCTTTTGAGAGGAGGGTTTTGGTGGTGTCATCTTTCTTTTCATGGAGGAATCCTCCTCCTCTCTAGGTGGAGTAACCTCGCCTCTATTTTGTTCAACTTTTGTACCGCCTAGCTCGTCACCATCACCTCCCTGTGCAGGTGAGATCGAAGTAGTATTCGTGGACGTGTTAGGGACATCTTCAACTTCATCATTATTCTTAGTCCTGCTTGGCCCAGGTGTATCCATCATAGCTTCAGGGATTTCCTCGTCGAACATGTATGTGGGGTCCGCTGCAACAAGGAGGTCCACCGACCATTCCTTGGTAATCTCCTCCAAGTCATCTTCTATCAGCTTGTAGTAGGATTGGAGCTATTGTTTATGCTCATCACTACACATTGTAATATAAGTGAAGTGGTGGTTCGCGCTAAATTTCATCAAAGTTTTAAACCTATGAAGTACGTTTGGGGTGATTCGCGGTGTAGACCGAATTGCATTCTTCAGTTGGTTGAAGTAGGTGTGGAAGACAGCATTGGATTGCCACTGCTTGTTCATGTCACTGGAGTACCATAGAAAACAAAACTTCATGGCTAGTGGTTCAAAAGGTTCGATCTTCGGAAAAGTGGCTCCTTCTGGCAGTTCCCAAGTGATGAAAGCGATGAGTATGAGAAACCAACTAAAGTGGAACTCATACCCTTGGTCTTTTTCTCCTCTGCAATCCAACTCTAACTAGTTTACAAGATACTGTGCCCAATTCATCTGTAGTCCCTTGGCGCACTTCTCTGCGAGGTCAACTAAGAAGCCAATCACCTGTGTTGATCTGTTCTTACGAACTAACTTGCCTGCGATCAGCTGACATGCAAGGCGCACTGCGCCACTCTGGATAGAGGTTGCCTTGTAGCCTCATGTACCCTTCTCTACATCGCCATAAGTTTCCTTTATCTGTTGTGCTAGTGCTCGGTCTAAGGTCTTGCTTGGGTAAAAGTCATGTGGGTCAGGGCCTTGCATGCTAAGTCCTGTGATCCGATTGATCAGAGTCGGATCCACTGTGATGCGATGGTCCAACCATAAGTATCCGTTGTGGTAGCAAGACAGAAGAAACCTGACGCATGCGTTGACTTCCTGGTGTCTGCCGAAGTGAGGGATCTTCATTACATTGAGCAGTGTGGACTGCTCGAGGTTTTGGGTCTAGGACTGCGGGACAATCTTAGGATTTCTTCCTTTGGTCTTGGTTAAGTATTTATGCGGAGCTAACATGTTGTAGGTTTTGCGATCTCCAAGGTTAAAATCATTAAATTTTAGTGCTGTGAGCTTATCCTGGTCAACAAGTACTGTGTGCACCCCTTTCGGAAGATACGCGGTGATCAAGGTGTACTCAAATTCTCTGGGTACATTGTTGTCATTAATCTTGATGCTAAAAGGTGGTATGTAAACCAGCCAAATGTGTAGAATCATCTTGGCATTTGCAATATCATCTATGTGCTTTGTTCTTGTCTCGGTCGTGGTTCTGGAAGGTCCTTCTCCGCGAGAAGTGGAGGGAGAAGATTAGACTCCTCCTGTCGATGATGCTTGCACACCTGTAAACATCCTTCTCTCTGACATGACTCTCTCATCCATTAGGTCAATCAAAACTTTCTCAACTTCTTTCTCGACAGCGTTGAGCTCATCTGACATACAAGCTTGGGTCCACTATCTCAAGTGTGAAAATGAATTCAGAGACTACAATGAACAGTATGGGAACAGGAAATGATCACAAGGTGAAGTAATCTCATATTTCGGGCTTAAATTATCACTTAGAAAAAAGTATTCTCGGTGCGTAGCGCGACAGACTAAGTAGGGAAACTTAGCAACGGTCTGCTTGCAACGGATATGGGGCCTTCATCAACTCCGTTCTATCCATTCTGGTGTTGTCCAACGGTCTAATGGGAGCCCATAATTGTTTTTCGACCCGTTCGGGGTGGAAGTCGAATGGGTATATCGGTCCAATGGATATATTGTTGTGCCATGGAGAAGTTCTAGATGTCGTTGTTCTAATATCTCGGTGAAGCTCAATTCTTGTGATTTTTCCTTCTGCGAAGTTTTCTCTAGAGTCTTCTGTAACTTTCCAATTTTGACCCTCTTCTTACTTAGCTTCCTAGCCTTTTTCCCAGTGAGCTTCGTCTCAGTCATCATTTTTCCATTATGAGTCTTAACTTCTCTCGACATAGTCACTTCGTGTTGCTTAGGTTCTTTCTTCAGATCCAAGGGTAATACTCCTTCATCATATGGATTAGGTATTTCGGTCTTTTGTGGTTCCTCTAACGCTCTTATAGATTCAACATCCAGGTCCCTGGTGTTTAACAGTTGAGATAGTTCTCTTGTTCCTCCATCAAGTAGGTGATCCTTCTAGTCATAAATTCCATGAGTTCTTGCTTCTTCTGTTCTAGGGATTCCTTTTCTTCTTTTCTCCCGATTTGGTATTTTTCAATCCAAATATTTCCTAACAAAGCTGGAAATGGTGTACGGTCCTTAATAAATCTAATGACTTCAAACTCTTCATCTGTCAAAGTTCCATGGGTACTCATAGCTATCTGGGTAATTCTGCCACATAGGGTTACCATTTTGCCTTTAAATAATTCGATGGTTCCTAGTGAAGGGACCAGAGCAGGCCTTCCTAGGGTTTCCCAAGTGCTTTCTGTCATAATGTCCATCGGTGTTCCCTCATCCAGAGCACAGTCAATGTCGAAGTCTCCTATTCTTACTTCGATTTTCTCCTTTTCTTTGGAGATCTCTGACAAACTGACATCCTTATGATCATCTAGGGTTTATTTTATTTTCAGTAACATGATCTTTGATTCTTTCTGGGGTTCTTCCATAATTTTAGTCTCTTGATCTCCTTCAGAGTTTGCTTGTTCCATATTTAGTTTTTCAAGTCTAGCAATCATTCTAGGGAAATCTAATACTTCATGGTCCATAGCTTTACAACACAGGCAGCTAGGTTTTCTCCCAGAGCATTCCTTAGCAAGATGTCCTGGTCTTCTGCAATTGTAACCAAGAGTTAATCCTCTCTTTCTCATCCATGATCCCTAACTCTTCTTGTACTGCGCGCTAGGATTATGATGGCTAGCCTACAAAAATTTATTTTTAGGATCCTGCATCCATTGGTTAGTCCAAAAATTATTTATATGCATAGGTATAACATATCTTTCACTAGACCTATTCATATCAAACTTTCTTTTATCTAACAATGCTCTAGTTTTCAAGCTACGACAAAATTTATCAAGCGTACCTAAATTCATGCTTCAGAAACAAAAAATTTCCACTTATCTTACCTATATAGAGCACAAAGCTTTCAGATCTAAAACTTGAACTATTCTTACCTTTACTAGAGGCTAGAGCTTACAGATCTTACTTTTTTTTTTTCTAGTATCAACCTCTTTCTTGCAGATCTGACCTCTTTCCTTCAGATATGACCTTTCTTTCTTGGCACAAAGCTTCATAGGTCAAGTAGAATATTGTGCACTAGGGAAACAAATCTATGCATAGAGCTTATTTCGCACAAAGTTTTTTCTTCTTTAGTTCCCAGCAATCACAATTCCAAGTCCCGACAATGGAACCATTTGTTGGCACAGGGGCAGACCCAAGGTTCAATGCTCAAGAGCGCACCAAAAAAACCCTAACTACCAACCCTTTTGGCAACACCTGCGAAGCAGATGAAGTCTCACCCAAGGTAGAGACAGGGGTGGTTGCAAGACTCAGATGTCTGCAACCTTAGTTGGGACACCAATCTGTGATTATATCTTTTACAGGGCACTTAGCATAGATCATTCATTAATATTTAACCCTTATGGTACTTTGCAAATAGCACAGAGCATCACAGTGAATACTTAGACTAAATATGATTCAGTACTTAGCCACAGAAATATAGATTAGATTCAGCAGATCAAGCACTAGGCAACTTATACATCATATCTAACATTCATTCATATATTATAAGTATAGAACATACTAGATCTCTTTAATCACAGCAAGCACTTAGCTAAGAAGGAGATAAACACATTAAGTCAAAGCACAGAACGCAATACACAAAGTTACCATGGATCAACCCCACCCTAAGGCTACGTCCACAAAGTATTCTTCTTTATATTATCTTGATCAAGCGGTTACAGCACAAAACTTCAGTGACCCTTACTTCGCACAGGACAGAAGATCTGCGCAGATCGCTAGATCCTTCTTCCTTTCACTTCAGCACAAAACTACAACAACTTGC
Organism: Picea glauca; assembly: GCA_000966675.3. NCBI lineage: Eukaryota > Viridiplantae > Streptophyta > Pinopsida > Pinales > Pinaceae > Picea > Picea glauca. The sequence goes on along the minus strand of JZKD02S0120170.1, from coordinate 444,040 downwards.
ACTTAGCTTTTCAATCTCCTTACAATCAGGCATAGAGCACTTGCAATATACATCCAATCACATAGATCCAACTACTAGCAATAAGCTTTTAGATATACATCACATAGATGTACTACTACTACTACTACTCACTTACATTGCCTAAGTATCTATTTATAGATTACAAAATGGGCCTAAGCATGGGTAAACCCACGGGCCGACATCCCTTTCCCTTTACATCAACCCAAAACCCTAAAAGGGACCCAAAAATAGGTCTTGCTTCCCTAATTTCTGCTTTGCGTTGCGCTCCATATTTGGCAAGCTGTCGCAGTCCCAAAAATGGTCTAATATGACCAAGTATTCTTCAAAACTTGGTCAAGGGCCAACAATGCACCTCTGTCTAATGGACCAATCTATCATCATTCGTTGATGGAAAATGATGAAATCAAGTGTCAGATCCAAGATTTTCTTCAAAAGAGGCACATAAGACCCAACTCCTCCCCTTTCCAAAGCCCAATTGTACTGGTGCAGATGAAATATGGGACCTGATGACTTTGCATTGATTACAGAGCATTAAAAAAAATCACAGTCAGGAACCTGTACCCAATTCCCTGAATTGATGACCTTCTGGACCAAATCAAGGGGGAAAAGTTCTTGAGCAAAATTGACCTAAAGTATGTCTACCACCAAGTTCCCATCAAACCAACTGATGTATGGAAGACAACTTTCAAATCTAAAGAAGGTCTCTTTGAATGGTTAGTAATGCCCTTTGGCTTAACAAATGCACCAACCACTTTCATGAGGTTGATGGATGATGTATTGAGACCCTTCACCAACTCTTTTGTGGTGGTATATTTGGATGACATCCTCATCTTCAACAAAACTTGGGAGGAGCACATGCAAAATATTCAACAGGTTTTGAGCAGTTTGCGGCAACACAAGCTATATTCCAACTTGAAAAAATTTCCCTTTGGCATGAACAAGGTCCAATACTTGGGCTGCATTGTTAATACGCATGGAGTACATGTTGATCCAACTAATATCCAAGTCATCCATGACTGGCCAACCCCAACCACACTCACCGAGCTTTGGAGCTTCTTGGGACTTCCCAACTTCTACTGACGGTTCGTGTTGGGATTCTCCCATATCGCAGGGGCCCTTAGCCAAGTGACCAAGGGTGGTGGCAAGAAAACTTTTGCGTGGGGGAAGGAACAACAATGAGCATTTGATGATCTGAAGCATCTCTTGTGCTCAACTCCAGTACTCTCCTTACCCAATCTGCAACAACCATTTGAGATTGAGACCGATGCATCCAACTGTTTTGTAGGTGCAGTTCTCACTCAACACGAGCATTCGGTAGCATACCATAGTGAGACACTCTTAGATATTGTTTAGAAATACCCCACCTATGACAAGGAAACGTATTCCATTGTACAATCATGTCGTCAATGGAAACATTACATTATGGGAAAGGAAACAATCATCCACATTTATCATAAGTCTATGAAGTTCATATAGACACAGAGGAAGTTGCAGAATGACCACCATCAGAAGTGGTCCACCTACTTGCAGCAATTCCATCTCAACATCGAGTATAATACAGGGAGCACAAATTGTGTCACTAACTGCCTCAATCGACCTCCTGTGGCTGCACTCACCACCCTTCTCCATTCCTGTGGGCATGAGGCATTTGAGTGGCTCCAACTTTATCAACGAGATCTTGAATTCACCGCCATCTATTAGCTCTTGGGTACAGCAGTGAATTTCACTGATTTTCACATCCATGACATATTGTTATGCCATCTAGGACATCTTTGTGTTCCTGCAAGTGAGCGTGCAAAGCTGATTTGGGAATCTCACTACAATCGAATGGAAACATATTTTGGCGTGGAGAAAACTGTGGACGTTCTACGAAAACATTTTTAATGGCCAAAACCTCGACGGGACGTCAACAAGTATATCAAATTATGTTCTCTCTTCCTACTCCCGAGAGGCCTTGGGAAACCATCTCGATGGATTACATGTCTGGCCTTCCATCCACCAAGCAATGAAATGATTGTGTATTTTTGGTAGTTGATCGATTTTCGAAGATGGTCATTCTCACAGCCTACAGGAAGAACATCACAACGACGGATACTTCCAAGCTCTTCTTCAAATAAGTGTGGGTCCATTTTCAGATACCACAGACCATCATCTATGATCGAGATAGCAGGTTCCTCAGCACATTTTGGTCGAGTCTCTGGTCATTTTTGGACACCAAGATCACTAAATCCACTGCCTTCCACCCTCAAACTAATTGTCAAACAATGGTTGTCAATCGGATGATTGTGCACATCTTGCACATGTATAACTCTAAGCATCCATGTACATGGGATGAGAGTCTCCCCTATGTTCATCACAGCTACAACAAGGCTCTCCATAGCTCCACTGGCCATAGCCCCTTTCAGGCATGGTTGGGATTCCAACCCTTGGGTTCCATTGATGTTGCAGTACCTCTTGCAACAATGCAAACAGATTCTTCCCATGTTCAATCTGAGGCCGACAAAGTCACCATATTCATTGAGTGGATTCAGCACATCCGCCAATAGGCACATGAGATTTTGTAGAAAGCCAATGCGAAGTACAAGCAGCGCCATGATCAACACCAGATACCACACTAGTTTCAGGTGGGAGACAAGGTCTTGTTACATTTGCAGAAAGAGGATCTTACAAGGCCCCATCGGAAGCTCTTCCCACTTCGCTATGGGCCTTACACTATCACCAAGGCTGCGGGTAGAAATTCTTTTGAGCTCAACACTCCACCCTTCCTTGTCTTGCACCCAATGTTCAATGTGGACCTCCTTCGGCCATATTTTCCACCATTATTGGACACCTCAGAGATCGCAGAACAGTTGACACCAACAGAGCTCAACCCTGACTGCATGGAACAGGAATCCACTCATCAAATAGTGGACACACAAGTCAAGGGCACTCGCTAGCAGAGGATCCATCTTTATCGAGTTTTCAAGGCAAGGTAACTCCTCCACAAAGGAAAGTGGCTCACCCGGGGCCAAATTCAGCAGAAGTTTCCTCACCTGATGGGGGCACTCAATGCAATGGAGACCATTGCTTCCTAAGGGAGGAGGATTGATCCAAGTGAATATTGATGGCCACCCACCTACTCCAACTAACTCTTATTGACAGTTTTTAGTTCAACATGTTCTTATGTACTTCTTTGTAATTGTGGGTTCTACAATTATGAGGTTTTCTGAATCCCTACATAGCTTCCAGATGGATATTGGTGGCCGTCCACCTAATCCAACTGGTTTATTTTGAATGTTTTCATGTCGACACATCTTTTTGTACTTCCAGGGCCGTTTTGGGGCCCTAAACAATGTTTTTTTTGCTTGTCACCATCAAACTGTAGACGAAGTCAGATTTTGATGGTGTAATTTGTAGTTATCAAAAATACCTTTCCAATGGGCTATCATCCACCTAAAATAGAGGTCATATGCAAAAGTTACAACCCAGGGAAGTTGAGATACCAACTTACCCATAGGGACCCACATAACTTTTTGTGTTTCATCTCCTAGGGTTAGGTTTTTGGATGTCTATTGTTTTGGCGTTGATGGGTAATTTTGAAAAGGCCTCTGGAGCCTCATTGTAATCATTATGCTCAAATGGATGTGCGTAGCAGCCACATCTCTTCTCAGAGATATCTACCACCATTCGAGCAAGTTGTTTTCAGTTCTACAGTTTTACAGTTTCATCCTATTTCATTTATTCAATAGAAGTTATTGTTCACTGAATATCTATTGTTGTTCTCCATATCTTTGTGTTATTGTATTCAGTCTGTTATTCATTTTGTTCTTCTCATAAATCCGGATCAGGGAAAGTTATAACAACCCCACTAAAACTGTCATCATTGGTCAAGTGTTCACTATGAGGCAAACTCTCACTATGGATCCTTATTCCTTTATTCATTCTATTTAGATTCTTCTATAAATCTTTCTCTCAAATCGCAAAACAACATCACATATTGGAATGTGAGCTTCAACATCTTGTAGTCGTCCAGCGTACTCAAACTATCACTCAATGATCAGGGGATATTCTCGCTCACCAATTCCATCAGTAAGTCGTTTTTCTATTGAATTTTTTAACAGTAATTCCCTTTCTTTCTGGTTCGATTCTATGTATTTCCAAGTGTATCTCTAAAATTGTGAATCTTATTAATCAATAAAACAACTAGCCTTATCATCTAACCAAACCCCCTTTGACATCCAATCTTGTTTTCATATGCATGGTAATTTATTCTTTGGGCAAAGAAGAAATTTTGGGAATGTTTATTTGTTTTGCATTCAGGGATATGCTTTCCATTTTCCATTATGAATTTTGGGGATGTTTATTTATTTTGCATTGAGCAATATGTTTTCCATTTGCCATTACTTCCTAGATATTCTCAGGATCCTTTTTTTTCCAATGAAAGCTTCACACCTAAAGGATGCTTGAACCTACAAGTGTAGACTAATACACCTCACCATGGGATACAAGTGAATTAGACAAATACCCAAAAGCATTGGCAACAAGTGGTTGAGATAACCCTTGGCCTAATTAGATGCTTGATAATTTATTCTTTGCCCATGTAAAGTATTTTGAAGATGGTTAGCTGTTTTCCAACCCTTCCTATATATTTTTTATGAAGTGTGTAATTAATTTATTGTTGTCAATTGAAATGTAATTTTTTTTTAAAACTTTTCATTATGGAAGGGCTGCATGAATATATATCCTTTTTATTGAAATTAGAACCACTCTTCAAATTTGATTAATTATTGAAATCATTTCCAATAAATTAATGATTGGCTCGTTGTCTTTTCTACCCTCTTGGTTTGATACATACTATTCATCATTGAAAAGACACTTATCTAACCATTGACTCATTTAACTCACTCTTCACTGCATTGAAACTAACCAAACCAAAGCTGTTATGTTTTAATATTCCTGAAATCAAACAAACTAAAAAATAAATAAATCCGACTTTCAGTACGAAATAACGTCTAAGCAAAACAGAAACCAAGTGGATTATGTGCTACTATATAAACATATAAACGTGTAAATGGGATTGAAAACGTTGGCTAAGAGTTTAAATAGATTCCTTTTACAACCCAAGAACTTGATAGAACTCATAATGCAGGTTATGCGTCCCCACTCAACTGCCCACTTCACATGATGCGATACTTCCCTCTCTGCAATGAGACGTCGCCATGGTTATCCTCTTTGCAGCGTCGCCATTGTTAGTTGCCATTAAATCATAAACACATTGTGTTGCCTACTTAAGTAGAGAATCCAACCGTTCGACCCGGTGGTCGGTCCACGCTGAAAATGTTCTTATTTTTTAAATATTTCAAATATAAGAAAATGTTCTATTTTTTAAATATTTTCAAAAATATTTTAAATATAATTTTTTTTCCAGGTTAAGCTATATTGTTACAAAAATTTGATCATATTAAACTAGCAACAACTACATTAAGTAAAAAGTGGTTGATATATGAAGATCGACGCCATTAATTAAAAAAAGTGGAAAATGACATCAATCTACCTATATCAACCACTTTTTACTTAATGTGGTTGTTGCTAGTTGACGGCTGGCATACATGCGACAACCATTTATAAAATAATACATTATAAATATAAACAATAAAAAATAATTAAGAATTAAGTATATATAAATTTTTTAACTAAATAATAATAATTTATTAAATTAAAATAAATAATTAATAATAAATTATTTTCAAATTATTAAATGATATTAATAATAAATAAAATATGACTTTATAAATAATTAAAAATATTTAAATAATTAATAATAAATAAAATATTAAATAATATTACATAAATAATAATAATATTACATAAATAATAAATAATAATAATAATTAATTAAATAAATATTTAAAAAAAAAATATTAAATAAATTTTAATAAATAAAATATTAAATAATTATGAATAAATACATTTAAAAATTATGAATAAAATTAATAAAGTATAAAAATATTATTAATTTAATAATTAAAAAATCGTACATTTATATTGACAAATACAATTAAAAAATATTAATAATAAAATATTAATAATATATGAATATGAAAACAGTAATAATATATGAATAAAGTAAAAAAAAACATTTATAAGATTATCATATAAGATAAGTATATTAAAATATTAATAAAGTAAAACATTATTCATATATTATTAAAGAAAAAAAAAACATATCATAAAATAATAAAACTTTAATATTGTGTTAATTAATTGATGTACAAAAATATAAATATATTATTATATTGATGATTATTAATATAATTTTTAAAATAATAAATTAATGTTTAAAATAATAAATGCATYAATGTATTAAAGTTTGAAATGTTTTAAATTATATTAAATGATGTAAAATGCATTAATGTATTATTATATTAATGTATAAAATAAATATTACATTAATGTGTTAAAGTAATAAATATATGAAATATTTTATGAAGTATTAAAATATTACTTGATAATTATTTAATAATAATAAATTCAATATTATTTAATAATTATTTATAAAATATAAATGAATTAATGAGAAATAAAATTTTATAATACATACAAAATAATAAATTAAATACATAAAAATAATAAAGTAAATACATAAAAGTCTAATTTAAATAATATATTAATTAAATATAAGTTATTGTATTAAATGCATTTAAATAATATCTGATATAATTAAATGTATTATTAGAATACTATATTATTATATATAAGTTATTGTATTAAATGTATTAATGTATAATTTAAATAATACATGAATGATATATAAATTGATGTGTAAAAAAATGATTAAAATAATGTGATAAAGTATTAAATGTATTAAATAATGAAAAGAGTAAGATGATTTATGAAATAAAATATTAAATTATTGATTTATAATGTAATATATTAATTAATTTTAAAAAACTCATAAATATATATATTAATGTAGTAATGTAGTAATATGATAAATAATAAAAAGAATAATGTGATAAATAATTAAAATAAAAATGAAAATACAGTAATAAGATATGGATAGATCTATGTACAAAAACATTAATGTAATAATGTAGCAATATGATAAATAAATAAAAAACAATAATTTGATAAACACATTATGTATTAGTTATTGCATTAATGTGATAGGTGGTGTGATTTTTTAAATGTGATAAAGTATTAATTAAATAATTATTAAATGTATATTAATTAATTTATTAAAACATAAATAAAATAATGTGTTAAAACATGAATGTATTAAATAATAAAATCAATAACCTAATGTATAAATAAATTATTTTTACATTATTATAGAATATAATGTTGAAAAGAAATATATTAATTAATTTAAAACAATAATATAATTCTCACTAATACATAAATCAAGTATGAATACAATAATAAAGTGAAACATTTAGAACACATTAAAAATGTATTAATAAATTAATAAAGTATTATGCTAAAGACATTGGGACGAAGGATCTTTGTTTCAAAAATGATGGTGTTCCAATAGGTTTGTCACATGTGACGAAGGAATGAGTTAATAGTTATGTTTGTCACATGTCACACTCTCAGGTTTAGTGAATTTGCAACAATATAGGAAGAGTTGTATAAATATATGATTTTCTTGAGGGTTATATGAATTTATGTATTTACTTAAAGGTTATATTACGTAATGAAGAAGTATATACTTGGTGAAGGAGAAATGTTATATAAGATTGTCACAATTTCAGAGGAAAAAAAGAGGAAGATGACTTAAAGAAAGAATCCCATCGTATCCATATGAAAGCAAGCTTATTGTAGAATTGAATGTTAAAGTTATTGCATAAAGAGACATTAAAATAGTTATATTTGAGGAGGTTAACTATAAAACCTTGTCATATAGTGGTAGTTTAAAAGTAATAAATTGATTGTCATTAACTAAATATTATTTAAGAGCTTACAAGAGGAAAAAATGGTATGTGTGAAGTTGGTCTTGCAATATACTTTAAAAAGTATGTGAGATGGCCAAATATGGAAAAAAATAATTTGATGAAGTTGACATCAATATTTTAGACTTGTTTGTCATCAATATTTGAAAAAGTTGACATCAATATTGATGACAAATATGGGTTTAGGGTTTAGGGTTTAGGAAGTTGAAAATTGTAATCGTAATCGTCGTTTAGGGTTTTTCATGGTTGACCATGCCCATGGCTCATCTTCGTTGACCATGTGGATCTGATTATGGTGGGCCATGTTGAATAATGTTTAACCATAGTTTACTATGACTACTGCATTTCAATGTTTATCATGTTTTGTTTGTCACACTACGACATCAAGTTTTATTTGTCACGATATGACATTAATTTTTGTTTTTCACGTGACATCGTAAGATTATGGTCACCAAATTACGATGAAGGGTTTTTGTTTCTCACAATATGGCGTTGCAATAGGTATTTCATAGTTTGAAAGTGGGTTATGCTCGTCACATTGCGACGTGAGGAAATGTTCGTCTCATTGCAATGTGACATCACGACATGTGTACCACATTGCAACATGAAGATATCTTCATCATATTGCGACGAGAGGGCTATGTTCAACACATTGTGATATCCATTTATGTTTGTGACATTGCTATGACAAGGATATGTTTGTCATATTGTGATGTTCATAAATGTTCGTCACATTGCGATGTTTGTATACGTTCGTCACATTGTGACATCAATATGTTTGGCAGATTGCAACATTACTCTCTCTAACACATTGTGACATTTGGAAATGTTTATCAAATTGTGACTTCCATATATGTTTGTCACATAGAAACGTCTGTATATGTTCGTCACATAGCGATTTTACTATGTATGGTCGATTGCAACGTTACTATGTTCGACACATTATGACATTTGGAAATGTTTGTCACAATACAACATCGGGATATATGCATCACATTGGAACGTGAAGAAATGTTCGACATATTGTGATGATAGGGCGATGTGAAACACATTGTGACATTTGTTTGTGTTCACCACATTGCGTTGTTACTATCCACATTTCGATGACATGCCTATGTTCATCACATTGCGATGTTACTATGTTTTGTAAATTGCAATGTTACTATGTTCATCACATTGCGACATTACTATGTTTGTCACATTGCAACATTACTATGTTTGTCACATTGCAACGCTATATGTTCATCCCTTATTGCAACTATGCTTGGTAGATTGCAACGTAATTATGTTCAACACATTGTGATATTTGGAAACGTTGTGACGTTGGGATATGTGTGTCACATTGCGATGACAAGGTGATGTGCAACACATTGCGACGTATGTTTATCTTTTCCACATTGTGACAACATGCCTATGTTCGTCACTTTGCGATGTCAATCTATGTTCATGACATTGTGACTTTACTATGTTTAGCAAATTGTAACATTACTATGTTCGACATATTCCAACATTACTTTATTCGTCACTATGCGACGATACTATGTTTGACACAATGCAACATTACTATGTACGTCACATTGTAATATTAAGTATTGTTCATCATATTGCGACATCGGGGGAATGTTCATCGCATGACAAGGTTGGTTTCTGTTTGAGACATTACGAAAAGGAAGTCTTGGTGAAGTTTTAAAAAAAATGTAACTAAGTGTTTCCTTGGTGAAAAGATAGCAAGTTTAAATTGATGTGATATATTACATAGAAAAAAAATTAGAGTCATACTTTTTCTAAGGACATTGATAGAATATGATAATAAACTATAAAATATATCCCTTCCAAATAAGAATATATAAAATTAGAGTATGTGCATTTAACCATTCTTCTTTTTGGTGTTGCAAAAAGAAGTAATTTAATTTCCAAACAAAATATTTGATCTTCGTTGACCATGTGGATCTGATTATGCTGGGCATGTTGATTATGTTTAACCATAGTTTCCTACGGCGCTAATTCATTGCAATGTTGATCATGTTTTTTTCGTCACATTGTGACATCAGGTTTTGTTTGTCAGATTATGACATTAGCTTTTGTTTGTGACATGACATCGTAAGGTTATGGTCATCAAATTACAATGAAGTTTTTTTGCCTCTCACATTATGGCATTGGAATAGGTTTGTCATAGTTCGATAATAGGTTATATTCATGAAATTGCGATGTTAGGAAATGTTCATCTCATTGCATTGTTGGTCTACATTTGTCACATTTGCACATTGGGTTATGTACATCACATTTCAACAATGGGTTGTGTTCAAATAATTGCAACGCTTAGAAATTTCTATCACAATCTCATGTCAGGACATGTGTGCCACATTGCAACGTAAAGATATATTCATCGTATTGGGAAAATAGGGCTATGTTCATTACATTTCTACGACAAGGTTATGTTCGTCGGATTATGATGTCTCTAAATGTTCGATACATTGTGATGTTCCTATATGTTCATCACATTGTGATCTCTGAATATGTTCATCACATTGCGACGTTACTATGTTTGGTAGATTGCAACATTACTATGTTCGACACATTGCAACATTTGAAAATGTTTATCAGATCGTGACATCCGTATATGTTCATCACATTGCAACATCCACATATGTTCATCACATATCGACGTTACTATGTTTCGTTGATTGCAATATTACTGTGTTTGAGAGATTGTGACATTTGGAAATATTTGTCACATTGCGACGTCAGGATATTTGCGTCACATTAGAACTTGAGGAAATGTTCATCACGTGGCGACGATAGGGTGATGTGTGACACATTTTTACATTACTATCAACATTTTAACAACATGCATATGTTCATCACATTGTTGTGTTACTATGTTCATCACATTGCAACGTTATATGTTTGTCCCTTATTGTGACGTTACTATGTTTGGAAGATTGCAATGTTACTTTGTTTGACAGATTGTGACGTTTGGAAAGTTTTGTCACGTTTTGGCGTTGGGATATGTGTGTCACATTGTAACGTGACAAAAAGTTCGTCACATTACGATGACAGGGTGGTGTGACACATTGCAATGTCTATTTATGTTCATCACATTTCTGTGTTACTATCCACATTGTGACTACATACCTATGTCCATCACATTCGGATGTCAATTTATGTTCATCACATTGCGACCTTACTATGTTCAATAGATTGCAATGTTACTATATTCGTCATATTCTATATTCGCCATATTCCAATGTTACTTTGTTCGTCACTATAATAAAGCATATAAGCATATATAAAATTAGAGTACGCATTTATGTTTTTTTCTTTTTCGTGTTGCAAGTTGCAAGTATCATGAAAACACAAAGGAAGGGGTTAAAAGAAATTATGATTTATAGTGTAAAATATTTAATTGAAATTTGTTTATGACTAACTATGATCGATATCGTGGTATTTTTTTTATTAATAGATTCATACAATTGATGTGTTCTCGTACAACTAACATGTTCATACAGGATCAGGGTCACTCTAACATGTTCATACAAGGACACTCTAGGAGAAACTGTTTTTCATCTTCAACCCTTTCAGTGTCACAAAGGTGACAAATTCTTTCATGCCATGATGTTGTCCTTGTATATATTTTTTTCTTTTTATATTTTATAATGAAATAAAATTTTCATCAAAATTAATTTTTTTATAATGGAATCATTCATAAAGATATAAAAGATATTTATACTTCTTGCAAATTTAAAATATATGTTGTCTTTCTCTTAATATATTGTTATTGTAAATTTGATTTAAAATATAAAATATTGTCTCTTTCCTCATATAATAAATGTAATCAAATAATTACTATTAGTAATTAGTATTGTTATGGTATTTTTTTTATAATATATATTTTTCTTGATATAATGTTTTTTTCTTAAATCAAATATTAATAATTAAATTGATATTGTCTTTTTCTTAAAATAATGTAATAATATATTAATAATTAATATTAATATTGTCTTCTTTTATATATATATATTAAATGTAATGAAATAATAAATATAACCCTAATCCTAATCCTAAAACCTATTTGAAAAACTCATATCAATCTAGCACATTACACCATATTATTTGGATTTATAGATTTATTTAATGTTCATGATTGCCACTTGAAAAGTACTTTTTTTTATTACACTAAGAGTATATGAAAACAATTGTAGAAGTAAATAAAATTTATTTCTCATTCATTCAATCATAATTCAGAAAATACAAAATACTCTACACATAATAAAATTTATAATTTATCACTACAAATAATGCAAAAAATATATGATTATCACCATGTTGATTTAGGTTAAATTTTATTAAGCTAAATGATTGGTCCTTGAAATAATAATTGTAGAAGTAAATAAAATTTGTTTCCCATTTATTCAATCATAGTTCAAAAAATACAAAATATTGTCCACATAATAAGAGTTGTAATTTATAGCTACATGTATTGGAATTTTTTTATTTTTTTTTAACGCAATAATACATTAAACGAAGTAGTTGATATTGATAATTAAGTGGTTGGTAGGGTTGTGATTGGGGTTTATATAAAAGGTGAAATGTTAATCACATTCATTCCAACCTTTTTTATTCACCATAATTCTAAGACTCTTTGTAGGCATTGGCCAATAGTTGCTCGTTCTTAGGATCTCACAATGAATTTGGGAAATTTTTCTCTATTTTTATATCTATGATACAATTTGGGGAAATTCTGCTCGATTTTTATATCTATGATACATTTAGTTTATGTATCTATTATACATGTATTTTTTTAATGCCTAGGCAGTTTGTTTTATTAATATATTATCTTCCAGATTTTTTTTTAAATCTTTATTTATAAATATATTTAAATCTTTTAAACTTTAACTTTACAAGTACGATACATATTTATAATAATAAAACTTATTAACTTATTTTATATTCAATTATTTTTCTCTAACTCTTAACTCTTTGCTTAAACGGGATATTTCAATTGGTACTTAGTTGGCGAATATCTTTTTGGCCTCGAGTGTTTGGAGCCTCTTCTCTAACATTATACGACAATGAAAATATACTTATATACCTCATTAAGTCATGTGATGTGCCTCTTTGATATTTCTTTGATTTTGTTATTTTATCAAAATTGGATTAAGTTTGGCGGTTCTCGGGTCAAATTGTGCGCTCTCTATGGTAAGAATATATGTAGATCGGTAGCTGCTCAGAATTTCAAATAAGCACATCTCCGTCCTAAGAAAACCATTAGATTCGTGTTAAGAACATCGCTCAGTGCTACATCCAATGCATGGTGCTTACGCCGAAAAATCAATGAACAGTAAAACCCTAAAAGAATCAATGAACGGTAAAACCCTAAGAAAATCAATAAACGGTAAAACCCCAAAGACAAAAGAGCAACGTTGGAACCTTAAATTACAAATAAATGCAAGGTGCTTAAGCTGAAAAATGAATGAACGGAAAACCTTTGAAATGAATGGATTACCTTTGTGCCACGAAATGAATGGAAATGAATAGTATATTGGCGCCAATTAAGCAATAAATGTGGTTGTTGGTTGACAATGTAATTAAGTGGAAAATGTATTATAATACTCTGCATAAATCTAAACGAAGCCCTAAATACAAGTGTTTTGAATATTTGACTTAAACTTAAAAAATGTAGAGGTAAGCCCAGTCAATCAAAACAAAGAAACGAGTGTACACAGGCGCAGATCTAATCTGTTATTCGATCAAATTCTTGGAATTTTAGAAAATTTCAAAAATTTCTCAAGTCCAAATCGCAGCGAGGCCCTCTATATATTAATCCCATCCAACTCTGCCAAATTTAAGCGAAGCCCTAAATACAAGTAAAATGTCTTAAAATATTATTAATCAGAGAACTTATCTTGCATGATTTAGAGTAAAATTGAGAACTTATCTTGCATGATTTAGAGTAAAATTGATTGCTTCAGGAACCATTATGAGCCTATTAATAGCCTTCACCGAAAAGAAAGGTTCTGCTAAGGTAGGGATTAGCAATCAAAAAAGATGTTATCGTTTGCAGTGCAACAATAACAGATGATAACAGTAATGACGATATTCATGACTTTTTTGCACACTAACTTGGCTGTCATATCAAACGTAAGTCCGAGGGTCTCCGGCCAGCTGCTTCTTCTTCTCCTTTAATAGGCCCTGGAAAATTTCGTGAGGCAATTCTAAAACCTTATCAAGATTCCAGTCGATAAAGTGATCCAACAGGTTTGATATGCATTAGCTATAGCAGTTTGCATATCGATCCAAAAATCTAGACCAGGTTGAATATCAATAAATACATTTTTTTGCAACTTCTTGCTATCCACCTAGCGCTCCATGGCTCTCCACCTTAATGCATGAGTTAATTGAAATTAAAACTTGGCTCTCCACCTCTTAATGCATGAGTTAATTGAAATTGAAATGCAACCGGAACTCCAAGACTCTCCACCTACTAACTCATAGTTAATTTAAATTGAAACCCATCTTTGTCCACCTGGAAACGTAGGCCTCAGGCCATTCCACCGTTCTCGTTCCAAGCATTACCCAAATATGATATTTGAAATTGAAACGCAACCGACACTCCACGACTCTTGGCTTAGTAATGCATGAGTTAATTTAAATTGAAACTCGCCAGGCATCAGGTCATTCTACGGTTCACATTCCACTAATATTAATTAAGCCGAAAGAGTGTATACCTATTGGTAATGGGCACAATTAATCACCTTTTAATCTAAAATTCTAATCCGATGGATAACAATTAAAGATGCTAGCATATTCTTAGTCGTCCTCCCAAATCAATGATTGTGATTTACTCTTCATAACTTCCTTGTATTTTTGAATGCATCCGCACTTGAATGATTAACCTTTAAGATTACCAAATTTGTTAGTCGTCCTCCCAAATCAATGAATGTGATTTACTCTTCATAACTTCCTTCAGCACTTTTGAATGATTAACCTTTAAGATTACCAAATTTGGATTTTCTCACGCAAGTTTCATTTTCTATCGCGCGTTTCATTTTCTGTCGGTTCGGTCCATTTCATTTTCTAATTCGATCCATTTCATTTTCTGGCTTTCAGCTTTTCTGTCCGTGCGATTTCATTTACTCGCTGTCCGCACTTTCATTTTTTTTTGGCTGTCCGCTCACGCCTTCGCAATGAATTGTTCATGCATGAACATTTCCCTTTGTTATTCGTGCGCCTTCGCAATGAATTGTTCATGCATGAACATTTCCCTTTGTTATTCGTGCTATTAATAATGCGTTGATTTGATTGCAGGCTGATTCCGGTAAGTGTTATTTCCCTACTTGGGCGGTCTCCATGGCTGTTGTTGGCAGAGAATTGGAGGTAATCGATTTGAGACTTTCAAGTGATGATGATTTCGATGGAAAACAAGCTATTAGATTATTGCAAATCGGTTTTCTCTGCATCGAAGAAGATGCCCATAACAGACCTTCGATGAGAGCGGTAGTGCAGATGATGGAAGGAGAGAAGGAGGTTCCTGATACCCCGCAGGAAGGTTTTCAATTTTCCACGGCGAAGAGATTCAATCCTAATTCGTGGCTAGTACTTGCTACGGCCGATGACACCTTTCGGCGTTCACCAGTCACGAATTTGTGGCTGTGCTAGTTTAAATGAAAAGAACAAATTCGAGCTGCATTAAAGATATAGGGTAACGGCAACGTGTAATAAAGATCGTAACAGGTCAGGTGTAAGAAGGGTAGCTTGAAAGTTAATATTGGTTTTATTTGAATAAGTATAGTGCATGTTAATTGAAAACTTGGCTTAGTAACTTTTTAATCTTATAAAGTAAAAGTGAAAAAGTAATTAGGGTAATGGAAGCATATATAAATGCATGGAAGTTATGAACACTTAATATTATTCATTGATTTGAGAAAATCACAAATATGCTGACATCATTAAATGTTAATCATTAGATTGGAATTTTACATTAAAAGCTTAATTAACTCATCAATTCTAATAGGGAACCAGTAATTAATATTTAAAAGATATTAAAATATAAATATAATAAACACTAATTATTATAGTTGGAGTAGGTTTAATAGTTAATAACATATGTTTAATGGTTAATAACATATTTTTAGATTACAAGTTCAAATCTTAAAAAAAGTATGTTATGTATACTTCTATAAACTTATCTGGTGGTTTCATAAAGCTTAAAACTTAGTACAATCTATTTGTTTTTTCCATTAGCTACCAAATTTATTTGATGCTCTCTAGTATGGATTCATCACATCATTTGAGTTCAGTTGAGCATTAATACTTTTGAAATCAATTCTGGACAGTGAACAAAACTAATCTTGTGCGTTATCTCTGGATCTGAAATAAACCCTAAGTTAGAATTGCAGGTTGCCTTTCATACGCACATATAGGGACGACAACTTTTTTGCCAGAGACTTACCTGTAAATCAGTAGCGTCTATCCGTCTGTGGATTAGTAATGAGAGCTTTGGGTAAGCAAGTGGTGCGGTGGTTACGATATTGATTGTAAGAACGACACTTCTCACGCACACTTACCTTTTATCATAATTTCGATGAATAATTACCAGAGCCATTATTTGAATAAATTACAACCATCGGATGCATATCCTGGTGCACGCGTCGAGGTATTGGACGGTTTGCATATATAGTCATCACAGCAATATCAAAAGTGTTATCAGAGCAATCTCAAAACAATATCAAAAGTGTTATCAGAGCAATCTCAAAAATTTTATTAAAGCAATGTTAAATTACAATCCTTCCAATTCAGTGCAGAGGTGTAGGTCAGTCTGTGATAATAGACTGCATTGTTAAAGTATTTTTATTCTTTGTTACATTTCTGGTTTGAACCTTGCAAAGCTCTGTGTATCTTTCGTGAAATGCAGACATATATCTGGAAGTTATAGTGGTAGCCATCTCGACCCTCTATCACACAGGTAAAAACCCACCCAATTACCAATTCAATCAAATACCAAAAAAATCTTAAATTACAACCCTTGAAAGTTAAATTACAACCATTGAAAGTTATAGTTGTAGCCGTCTCGACCCTGTATCTTATCACACTTGTAAGAGCCCGCCCAATTACCAATTCAACCAAATACAAAAAGAAATCTTAAATTACAACCCCTTGAGCATAATTTAAATATGATCCAGCGTAGATGTTCCAAATCAGAACAACCTTGAAAGAAGAAAATTTTCAAATGCCTTCTGTTACCCATTGAAACAAGATAAAAAAAAGAGCCGGCAGAGATTTTTTAAATATGAGTCATTGAATCTATCACCATCGGAGTAACTTTAAAGATGAGCCATCAGAGCATTATTGAATATAGTCATCATGCTGTGGTCAAAATAAGTCATCATTGGTGCGCTTGCAAATATAAACCTTGATAGAAAGATTAAAAGTGCCAATGGAGAAAAGATGTCTATCGAAAATAGGTTAAAATTGTCAATGAAAGAAACTTGAAATAATAATCATTGGAGAATTTTAATAATGATCATTGAAACATAACAAAAACTCATTGGAGTATTTAAAATGTCAACCATTAGAGTTGTAAATATAACCATCCGTAAGGATCAAAAGTGTCATCATGGTATTTCTCAAGAGGTCCTCCAATGACCTATATTTTAATCCTCTCGTGTGCTTATCTTTAAATCTTTTTGAAGAATTCCTTTTACTATATTGAGATTGTTTATTTTAATTCTAAGTTGTTTTGTTAAATAAAAAATTTACTAAATTCTAAATAAAAACATAAATAAATCTTACTTGTAAGAAAAATCAACCATCACATACTATGCAATTGTCCACGATAACATAAGGATCAATAAACATTCAGTCAAAGAAATTCCAATTAACAACATACCATTAACCATTCAGTCAAAGAAATTCCAATTAACAACATATCATTATCCAATTACTTGCCAGATTGTCCCAGCCTCACAAATGGAAACAAACTAGGTGAAGCCATGAGTGTTTGCTAGATATTTGTTGAGTTATAACCATGAAGTATAAACATTCTCATATTTTCATTTCCCACTGGCATCCTAAAATCAAAGTGTAGCCATTCCAATAAATCTTCCACGGTGAGGGATTCATTTGTCATACCTACATACCACTCAACGAAGTCTATCTACCATGCCAAAAGGATAAAACGGTTGGGCTTATTTCCTTAAAATTGCATCAATGATCAAGGCTTAAGCTTTCATCACAAGGCCTAGCTAATAGATTTGGAACATAAATATTTTCACCATGTATAAATATGGTATCCCTTAGGTGATGCTCTATTTCCAGTGAATGTCTATAGCCCTGAGAGACCACAACATCACATACCTTGGTTCCTTACCAGCAAGCATGCATCCGTAGCTCTGATGGAGATATCTACCTTCCCCTTCATTAATTGTAATTCCTTTTTCTATCCTTACTTTATTTTGATATATACTTTAATAATCAATGGACATTGGAAGCAATAATATTTACAAACATGATAAGGATAGATCTTAGCTATTAAGTAATTCCCTTTTATTTTTCAACCCATAAATTTCAAGGTTGCGTCCTTCATGTGATCAATTGTTTAAATGTGTGGGTGAGGTCCTTTGACACATTAGTTTCTCTTATCAATTGAAATGAAAATACAGCAGATGATTTGTGACTCAGAAAGATCATGTTCCAACCACTTACATGTCATTTGGGCATATTCTAGATTTGTATGCAAAATCATTTTTCCGTCAAGCTCATAACCCACTAGAGGAAAACAAAATTCTCTTTTTCTTGGGTCTAATCTTACATGATATTGCCACTATGAAAGGTGAAAAACTTATAAAAATGATAAGTTTTAGTGAGGAAATTAGAATCTGATAAGAAGGTACATGTTGTGCTTAAAGCAACTTGAAATAAAACCAAGTAGGAACTGGGTTGTAAAATCGAAAAGAAATAGGGTTTCTTGAGTATTAACAAAATTTGAAAATGGCTACCTCTTATCTGTATTACTGTTGAAAACAAGCCAGCAATGAAAGAATCTAATCAAAGATAAATAATGAAAACCAATAGTCAACATACACACAATAAGCATACATCAAATTCTAATACACATCTTGGAATAATGTCTCATCCCTATGAAAGTTTTTAAGAGTGAAAGTTTTTAAGAGTAAGCAGCTTGTCTAGATGCAAATTTAACACTTGTAGGCTGAGATATAATAATTTCTAGTCTCTTGTGTTCATTCCTTTATTCAATAAGTGTTCTTTATTCAATAAGTTTTGATAGTATTGATATTCAAGATACACTGCGATAATAAATCAAGTTATCTACTAAAATTTAAATCTTAAGTGAATTCTACACTCTTCTCTTTCTTGTTCAGTGGACTTAGCATTGATGCATTCTAGAGTCAATACCAAATTCATCATTTCCAACCATGTTCAAAATTTCAGTGTCAGTGGATTGGTATTTAGGGACAGAGTATGCAAATCCCATCCTTTGTTTGAAAAGTTACTTCAACCACCACTGTACTTATTTTAAAAAATGATGTCATCAAAATTTTATAATCTTGAACGCAGTAAAATGCCAAACTTCAATCAAAATTCAAAATCGTGATTCCTGAACATACCTTGGCATTTAATTTACCTTCTAGATGCACATGGGCAACATTTGAAATATGTTGGTATGGAAATTTCATTTTGTACACTTATCATTTACGTGCAGGTGTAGAGGTAGAACATTTTCCTAAGTTTTTAAAGTAATGGGGCCGAATCTTGAGGCATTTCTTTCCTCCTGAAAAATTCGACACCAACCATTTCTCCAATCATCTCTACTAAGATTATTTCTCACAGTTGTTTCAAAGCACAAAAATGCATTTAGCCCTAAAATCACTTTGAATTGAAATTCATGTCATGGTTTTGTTACTTGGTTGTTTGATCATGAGTGACCATCAGATCTTCTCTTTCATGAATATCTAAAAGTCCAAGCTGTAATTGTTAATAGGCATGACATGTAAATGTGTATAATTGTTAATAGGCATGACATGTAAAAATGTGGGTGCAAGTTTAGGAAATGATTGTACTGCTCACTTCTCACGGCAATCCTAAGCTACCAAGAGTAGCAGCAACGTTGGTAAATCAATTTCAACATCATAACTACTCTTTTAATCTTTTATGTCCGCCATCCTGAAACGTTCTTTGCAGGGATAATAGAATCGTTACATTTAAACACTACAATACAAAATTCTAATTAGAACATAGTCTGATGGCAATTGCAGCATTCGTAATCTAGAAATAATTTGATAATAAATAACAAGGTTACCTAGAGGCTCTTCATGTACCTCTCATATGAATATTTATATTAATATGCATGGGAAAGTCAGTTCTGAGTTCCTTTATGGTCAAGATTTACACAACTCTAGATGTGCAAATGAGAACAATCCTTTTAGATGAAGGCTAGATTAGCTGGTTAAATGTTGTCACTTTCACAAACGATACCGACTCTAGCTTATTTCTCTTCTATCATGTGTGATCATGGATATGTTAATGACTAGAGAGCAAATTAACTACAGCTACTGTTGTAATAAAAAAACTCAAAAACACGCAATTATATGAATGAGTTACGGCTCATAAATTTCGATACCAAACTTCATTGCATGCATTGCATCACAAGTGAGATATATATAGATACAATTTCTTCTAGAGAAATCTTCCAAGAAAGATTTAGAGAAGATCTATTTAGAACAAGATTTGATAATAATAGACAATTTAGCTCTGCTAGAGCTTTCTAGAATAGAAGGATCTAGATTCAGTCTAGATTTAACTAGGATTTTTCTAGAAATTTCTACAACTAGCCAAAGTAATTACAATATTCCAATACTCTCCCTTAATTATGATCCTTGAATGCTTCAGCATCTACAACACCTAGATTCTGTCTATGAAATTCAAAAACATCTCTTGGTTTTTTGACTTACAAAATTCTAAATATATATCACCATTGTTTACAATCTCTCTTATAAAATGATATCTTGTATCTATGTGATTATTTTTTTGTGAAACACATGATTCGTGGGCAGAGCTATGGAAGAAATGTTGTTACAATAAACTGGAGTTGGTCCTTCTTGTCCTTGTTGAAGTTCATCCAATATTCTTCATAACCAAACTGCTTGACAAGCTACTGTTGTTGTTGCTACATATTCATCTTCAACTGATGAGATCGTCATAGTGGGTTGCTTCATGGATGCCCATGAAATTGTATCTGGACCAAGATGAAACACATACCCTGAAGTACTCTTTTATCATCTAGGTTACTTGCAAATTCGTTGTCAATATATCCAATCGAACAATTATTCTCGATGCTCGAGTACAAAACACCATATCTTGTTGTTCACGCATTTCTTTAGGTGTCTCCATAAACCTAGAAATCAAGCTAACTACAAACATAATGTCCAGTCTAGTGGTAGTGAGATACATGAAACTGCCAACTAATCTCTTGAACAATGTAAGATCTACATTCAAACCATTATCTTTTTTGTTGAGTTTTGTTCATGTTGCTTCCGGCATGGGTGTTGCCTTGCAGTTCATCATTCTAAATCTTTTTTAGCACATCCAATGCATATTTTGCTTAACATATAAAGACTCCAAAATCCGATTGATTTACCTCTATGCCAAGGAAGTACTTCATTAAGTTCAAATGTGTCATTTCAAATTCATGTTTCATTGTTGATTTAAACCGCTCTACTAACAATTTTCCAGTGTAAGTCATGTCATCAACATATAAACAAACAATTAGGATTTTTTCCTTGTGTAAAGGGTGGGTTCATTGTTTCTTCTCTTGAATCCATGTCTAATCAAATAAGAGTCTATCATGTTGTACCAAGCTCTTGAATCTTGCTTGAGTCCATAGAGAGCCTTTTACAACCTGTATACCTTATCTTCCTATCCTTTTATCTCATATCCCAGTGGTTGTTGCACATAAACTTCTTCTTCTAGAATGTCATTTAAGAATGCAGATTTCACATCCATTTGTTTTGAGAAGATATTGCTAAGACCGCCCCTACTATATCTATTATGGCCACTGGTGCAAAAATTTCTCCAAAATCAATTTCAAGTTGTTATGCAAACCCCTTTTCTACTGCTCTTTCCTTGTATCTTTCAACTTCACCCTTTTCAAAAAATTTGGTTTTATAAACCCATTTCACACCAATAATTTCCTTACCTGCTGGTAAATCCACTAGATCCCATGTATTATTTTTTTCTATGGAATTTATCTCCTCATTCATGGCTTGGACCCATTTCTCTTCTTTGACACCTTCTTCAAAACACGTTGGTTGACATGTAATCAATGCAAAGTTTAAATGATTATATAATTCTTCATAAATTTATTGTAGACTTCTAGTCTTTCTAGGACCGTAATGATTACTTAACTGAGGGCTAGGAGTAGACCGACCTACTTGTCTTGATGACTCTCCTTGAACTTGAATTCTTGGAGTCCTTGTTGGAGACCCTCAAATAGGTGATTGAGCTTGTGTACCTTGTTGTTCTTCTTGTTCACTCTTCTCTTCTACATCAACTTGTCCATAAGGAATTGTTGCTCTAGTAGTCATAGTTTTGTGTACACTTCCATCCCAAGCTACAACTTCTTTGAACTCTACAACTTTGCTGATTATAAACTTCTTTGTCACTAAATTATACAATTTGTATGCTTTGGACTGCTCACTACTGTAAAAATTCTCACACGAGAAAGTAGTTGCAAAGAAGAAACTAAATTTCTAAGCACAACAATCTAGCTGCTAAGAATAAAGAACACTTGCAAGCATGAGACAAAAAATAAAGAAGAGAGAATGAACTATTGAAATCATTGGAATGAATTAATTTAGAACGAGAGAGTGATACATATATATAGTACTCTCCATGAGAGAAGAAGTGTGCACTAGGTTAGGGATTCCTTGTGCATGCACATGTGACTCCAAAATAAGACTAGTAGTAAGTGGAGTTAACTAGCCCACAACTACCCTATGATGACAAGTGGTGGCTCAACTTCCTAAAATAAAGGATCTAATCCATGAATAAATCATGTAAAAATAGGAAAAAGATAAAATAGCTAAGTAAAGTGCTTCATGTTGTCGTCCTTATACACACTTGCAAACATGAGCTAAGTCCTGCTCACTTAGTGTGTCCTCGGAGGCACAATGCCTAGGTTCAAAGTCCACGCTGTCACTTTGACTTGAACCTCTCCCGTCTAGACTAACTCCCAGGGAAGCCAAGGGGGGTAGACCCTAGTTACTAGATGAGATTGATAGTTTAATGTTCTAGGAGTTGGCTTTAATTGATTAAAAGGTCAGGGGGAGTCTAGCCTATGATGTCAATCAACAAATGCAAGATGCAACTAGCTAAGTATGAGAGTCAGACCTTTTCCTAGGGCAACTAAGACTAGTGCCTAAGATCAGGCAATGGGGTCAACTAAGTTAGGGGGTGTTCGTTACAAGATAATTACAAGTTACAAAGTATTACTAGATTACATCAAGATAGATACAACTAGACGCAAAGAATATATCAGATATAAAGCTACCTTAGACTGGATACAAGATATACAAAAGAATGCTTAAGATGTACAGATTAAGACTAAGCTAAATACAAGATATACAATATACTAACACATTTACTCGCATGTGCAGGAATTAAAGATACTTAAGATAAAGCAATCATCAACACATGAAGCCAAGCATGCTCACAACAGATAGAGTTCCGTTGGACTTCTTTTCAATGGCCAAGAGACGCAAAGCGCTTAAGACCCAGTCAAGAGAATGCCTCCAGGTGGATGCGCACTTCTTGAAGGATCACACCACAGATACAGGAATTAAGGATAGATGAAAAACGTGGAAAGTAAAATATTCCCAATGAAAGATTTAACCACTTAGATATTATTTCTACAACACATCAAAGATATCTTGCATATGAATGTAAATTGAGAGACAGTGAGCTTGCAAGTGTGTAATTGTATTGCTAATGTTGTAGATTGAAAATTAAATTAAGTGATTAAGTGTGAGATTGATTTTATCCCTATCAAGGTGTCAACCCAAAAACTCTCCTCCCCCTATTACCAAGTGGTTGTTGGACGCTCAAGAAGTGAGGCAACGAGGCCTACCCTAGCTTCACAGGTCAACCCTAAAGCCGAGTACTCCGAAAAAAAATTCGTGGCTTTCCTCAAAACCCCAGTTTTTAAATGGCGAAGATGGTGAGTTATGGTGTTCTATTAAGTCCAATTAATAAATTTTAGACCTATGAGCTAAATATTGTGAAGTGTGATTGAGTGCTTGTAGCTTGCTCAACAAAGGATTGTCAAAATGTTGAAACTGAAAGATAAGCAGGCTGATGGCTTTAAACAATGAATTGCAAGTTAAAATTTAGTTTTTGGAAAAGGCCTTGGTGACCCAAACTAGAATTAACGATTGAGTTCTTAGTTTATTAGATTGCACATATGAAGTGTAAGAACCGAAAGTAACTTGCAGAATTGTAAAAGATTATTACTTTATGCCTTTATGAAACTGGTGTTAGCATGCGCATGTGTAAGATAAAGATTTGAGAAACTGAAACTTGCATGCAACGGAAAATAGAAATCTAATCTAAGCCACCATGGGCTCTAAGCTAGCATGTGTTATGAGATCTACTCTAGATTATTTTAAGTTGAGCATGCATGTAGAAATCACAACTAATCTAGCTAAACTAAGTAAAGAAAGACAAAAGAAAACTAATCTAAACTTGCAAAGTAAAGGCTGAAGGAAAGGAAAGCAAGCTGCTTAGGTACAACTCCTTTGGGCTTGCGTTTACAATATTTTAGAGAGGAAAGAAAGATGAGAAACTGTTACCACTTCAAGGAGTTGGTCTGAGGGTGTGTTGTGTATGAAAATTAGGCAGCATGCCCTCTTGTCCTAGTAAGAACCTGCAAAAATCAGCAAGTTATTGCTTGTTGATTTTAGCTGCAACACACTCAACAAAGTTATGAAATTTTTGTTTTTAAGTAAAAATTTTGTGCATACAAAGACCAGAAAATTGTATTGATTAAGTGACTAATCTAAGCAAGTTAGATACCAAAAACCGAATCTGAAAGAATGAGGAAGAGAGACAGAGAATGCTAGTGAAGTGTAAGCGAAGATGAGGGTACATTCATCCTTGAAGCTATCCCAACAACTTCATAGAGGTGATATGCAAAACTTAAACCAGAAGTGAGATGGAACAACAGATAATATCCAGCATGCATAGACAATACAACATAGTTTCTATTATATAAGCATGCACAAAATATATAGGTGGGCAACTACACTATTGTCTCACCTAGCCTAGTAAACTAATTTACTTAAGCAACTATTTACCAAAACACATAAAGATTTAGAATGATATCATCTCATAATGAGTGGAAAATCCAAACTAATCTTGAACGCCATAGTATCCTCCAAAGCAGTTTCTATATTATTAAATGGGAAGAGGTTGTAGCATGAATGCTGCTACAAGCTCTTCAAGAGCCAAAACCAATGAAGCAATGTGGAAGTAATGAGAAAAAGAGAGAGATGGGAAGAATTCGATAGCATAACAATATTGTCAAGAATGATGTCAAATGAGGGAGTGAGAGGTCTCTTAAATAGCCTTGAGGGACCAAGAAACCCCATCTTGGATCTTCAACACTTGTCAAAGATCTAAAGGTGAAGACAACTCATTGAAGAAAGCAACCAATGAGATGACAGGCTTTTAGGGTAAGGGGAAATGGAAAGAAGAGTTAGATGGGTGAAGAAAGCAAGGCAAGGAGGGAGGCGAATGAGCTAAGAAAAAGCCCACGTACCAACTAAAAGAAAGTTTCATGCTTCATGGAGGATGTTTCCATCTTCACGTGAGCATTACCCATTCTTTCCAAGACAAAGCGTGAGTTTAAAAGAGGTAGTGCGTGAAGTTGTTAAAATCGGAGAGTAGAGTGATATAAACAGATATTCTATTGCTTACACAATCAATACAATGAACTCTATTATATAGAGTGTACAGGTTGTTATCAGATCTAACTTATTCTAAAGATAACTGGAGAGGTTGAGAGAATATCTCAACCACACACCAAACTAGGATCTCACCAATCCAACTCTCTAACAACCTCTTAATAATAGGATCACACAACTCACGTAGAGATGAACTCTACCTCTCAATACATTAGCAAGAACATTAGATAAGTAGGAATCATATATTCCAACACTCTCCCTTAATGACTACTTATCTAAATATCTGTGTGGTCATATCTTCGTGTGCTTCCTCTTGTACCTGCATCTGATTATTGACGTCCATATAAAAAGAAATCCATCTACCGGAATACATGGGTCATCAGCCG
>JZKD02S0120170.1:377538-405635 GCA_000966675.3 Picea glauca | reverse complement strand
ATCTTTAAAGAGTATTGCAGACAGCTTTCCAAACCTTGTGAAAAGTCTGTGACGCGTGCTCTCAAGATCTGTGAGGCTCTGCGCTGTGAGGATCGAGTTGCTCTCCCGACTGTGTGAAGAGGCTTACACCTGAAGCTCTGATACCATGATAAATTGTGAAGGACAGAGAAATGCAGAGAGAAAAGAATAGTATATTCAAATGTATGAAGAAGTACAGAACAGAACTGAAGACTTGTTACAATGTAAGATGGTTGAGCTATATATGCTCAAGCAAGACAAAAATAGAAAGTACAACTGTCCAGTACAGCTGGCAGTGTACGGTCATACTGTTGAGGGTACAATATATTTAACACTTTCCTCATAGCCTCATTTAATGTAGTAATTCGGGTAGATTTGATTGCATATTTTACATTTGTAGGCATTGCATTTTTTAAACATCGCAATGACAAGGTCATTAGGACATTGATCCTCTAGAATTTGTTACAAAGTTCTAAAAAATTAGAGATTTAAATCTCTGATTTTTTCATTCTTCTCCAAATGAATCTGAGTAAATTGATTTAATAGGGTATGATATGCAACAGGATGAGCATATCTACCCATGAATGCACACTCAATATCATCAAAACTTGTGATTGAATTTTTTGGCAAGGAGAAATATTAGTCATAAGTTGGGCCAACCAGAGTTTGCAGAAATACCCTGACCATAACATCATCATGCACTACCCCATGTATATCACAAATTGTCAAAAGTTGGTCCAAATGTTTGTCGGGATTCATTATTCCATCACCATTAAATACCGAAAATACCCCAATAGGAAGATTTGGCAATTGATGTTATTCACCTTTGGCAATTGGTGTCTTTGTCTTTCATTATTTCTCTCATCTTCTTCTTGTCTTTCTTCATTTCTTGGTTCATCATTTCGCTCCTAACGGTATGCCATCTCTTCTTGATGATCAGGTTTCGATGGAAATAAAGAGATAGAAGCTTGAACCACAGAGTTGTTGTCTTGTTCAATAATCTTCCTTTTGATACTAGTTATAGGGCCTTCAAAATATTTTGAAGTGTCCAATATCGAAAATCTTTATTGCAGTCTCCTTTCAAAATTGTGAGGAACTAGGGGCTCCTATTGAGTCAATACTTGCCAATACCGCTCAAGTTATTATCAGTTCTTTGTTGTTGTGAGGACCAAAGCATATAACTGATTCAAAATGCTTCTTTGGTCATCCAATGCAATGAGAATATGAGGTTGGACTGGATCAGGATGACTCATCAACTGAAGATAAAAAATTAAAATTTATTCATTTATCCCCATTATGGGCACCAAAAATGTTGATCTATTTTCCTGTTAGCGACAAGATTCAACTTCCTAGGGTCTTCTTGAAAGACTTATCAAGATCTCCTCTATGTTTTTATAGAGATGGTACTCCTCTTTCTCACTCAGATATTCAATATACTTGCTCAAAACATAGATTCATACATCATAACATCAACACTTATGAGTGGACCAGGTGGTAAAATAACTGAACAGATAGTAAATGAATTATAGTAGAAAGATAATAATCGCACATGCAATAAAAAAACAACTACATCCGTTCCAGTATATCCATTATTTCAGGTAATGAGAAAAAATATTTTGAAGCAAGACTCATAAACAGAAAACAAGATTGATGGCCTAGAAATCAAAGAGTTTTAAATGATTCCATTCATTTAGAATCATAAGATGCACGGGAGAAACATACACAATATCTCATGCGTTATAAAAAATATGAAACCACAAATGTTATGAACTCCTGAGTAACACTCTGTGAGAGTATAAAATAATTACCCATAGATGTTCAAGTTCGAATAAAGCACCCGTCAATCTCAAAACACAATGTTCCCGATACTTAAACGATTAAAGGAAATGCATTCATTCAAATGGATTGGGATGGGATCCCATGGACCAAATAGAATAGTAATGGTAACCGGGAAGACAAGGAGAAATGCAGTCATGGATCAACTTTACAAATGAAAATTTCACTTAATAAAGATAGAAGATCAAAGACTAGGACAAAAAGAGGGGAAATGCTTCAAACTAAATGCACTCACAAAATAGCAAAGGAATGGTAGATGGATCT
Organism: Picea glauca; assembly: GCA_000966675.3. Taxonomy (NCBI): domain Eukaryota; kingdom Viridiplantae; phylum Streptophyta; class Pinopsida; order Pinales; family Pinaceae; genus Picea; species Picea glauca. Next base: position 403,517 of record JZKD02S0120170.1, on the reverse strand, counting down.
CTCTCTCTCTCTCTCTCTCTCTCTCTCAACTGATCATGTTCCTCGTCAAGGTCTTCATATATATATATATATATATATATATATATATATATATATATATATATATATATATATATCTGGGGTTTTGAACCTTTGTGGAATAACCTAAGGGAAATGCTTCAAACTAAATGGACGCACAAAATAACAAAGGAATGGTAGATCGATGGATTTCTCTCTCACACACACACAATTGCTCACGTTTGGCGTCAAGGTCCTCATATATATATACTTGGGGATTTGAATCTTCCTAGAATAACCGCTTCTTGGTAGTTATTCTAGGTTAACTATTTATGACAATAATTTATTGAACCACTCTTCAATATATTCCTTCATTGGCAGGACCGTGATGTCTTGCTTAACCCTGAGTGAGAATATCTCTTCTTTAATTTCTTTAAATTCGGAATGCAGATGTTTGACTAATGTCAGGTGGTGTTCATTTTTATTTACAAAGGTAACAAGCTACCGCTTAATTTCATCCTCTGAAAATTCAATGAGGTTATCGAACTCACTTGCCCATGAATCTTTAATCATGATCAACTCTGTGTCTATTTGTTCTTTAGTTATAACCATAAAATATTTTATAAGTCGTGGGCCTTCAAAGTATTTAACAATTTCAAGTGCTTTAAGGAATGCATCACTTCTTTTGTCATTAATCTTTGTACAAGTGGCAATTGAATCCCATAATATTTGTATCCTTGCCAACCAACCTGTTCTTAATTTTTTTATTCTATGGTTTGAAAGCAACTGTTGTTGATTTCTATGGTACTCACTTAAACTAGATACATGTGCAATAAAGGTACTTAAAACATTTATATAAAAAATCTTCATCATGTTCCAAGTCCCTTTTCAAATATTCCGTGAAGCTAGCGATCCTTTGTGACAAATTTCTTAAACTTGAACCGATTTCCCATGCTTGTGAAATAATATTAAGTCACTTATTAATATTTTCTACGACATACAATCTTACTTTGCTCAACAATTTGGCGACCTTTCTTACTCGTGTTGATGTCCTTGGTGTACTCCGAGGATTTGATCTGGAGCAATAGTAGCCAATGGTTCTCTGAAAAATGGTTTGGGACTCAATGCGTCCTCAAGTTCACTTATTCTTTTTTTTTAACCTGATATTTTGTGATTCTTGCTCTGAGATAGAATGAGCAAGAGGATATTGAGTAGTGATATGCAATTTGAGGAGTCCGGAGGGTCTGTCTCCTTAAACACCCACCTAAGAATTCCATTTCTGAGTTATTTTCTTATTCTTAACTTGGAATTTTTCTGTCTGCAATTTTTTATCTTCTTTATTATATTGGGCATTATGCAATGTCAAAGTCTGCTCTTCAAAAATTGTTGGTCCCTCTTCAAAAATTGTTGGTCCCTCTTGGGCCAACTCCTCTACAATTCGTTGACTTTCAACAATTCGTAGTGCTACCCAGTTGAGTACAGTGGCACTATCTATTTCCATATCAAATGCATTTCTTAGGCTTCCTCAATTCTATGAATCCTTCTTGCTTGAGCTTCCCTTCCTTTTTTGCTCTGATAGTGCATGTGTTCCTTCAATATTAGAATGAGGGGGGTTATCTTCATCATCTCCTCCAGCACATCTTTCATTATTCTCTTCTCTGCTTATATTTGATTCTTGTTTCTTTTGTGTAGAGGAGGAACTCCAACGTGTATTGGGGGAAGAAGAAGATTGCACATTGGTTGCATCCTTCCCTCTTTGCCTTGTTTTGTTTTTTTTGTCGTTGAGTGTTTGAACTAACCTTGGTGACCAAATCATGATTGCATACATGTTTCTCCTTCTTCTTGGGTGTACTCGGGTCGTTATCATCAATTCCTTCAACAATCCTTGTGAAAATATTGTTATATCTCATGGATGCCAAATGTTCAGAGAACAACCCTTTAGTGTTGAAACCTTTCAGGGGTTTTCCTTCCTTTAGATTAAATTGACTAAGAATTTCAAAAAATTCTATTAGATGGGAGGAACTTCTTTATTTATAAAAAAGGGTAGACCATGCTTTATACTGTCTACAGACCTATGCAACAAAATACCTATCTGATCCGGATTGGATCATTATATTGTTTGTCATCTATCTTGATCCATTCATAGTGGAAAAAATTGGAGAAATCATCTTGTAGGGCCATTTTAGTGGCAGGTCCCAGTTTGGAAAAATTGGGATCTAGAACCTTCTAAGGCCATTTTGAGGCATCAAACGACATCTTTTGGGGTTAAGACTTTCTCAATGTTTCGAAGATCTCATGACGCTATCCTACACATCGAGACCTTTCCAACAATGGAAAAATCGCATCAATTGGAGCTCGTATGAAAAAGTTATGCCTCTCACAAGTTGACCTACCGTGTTGATCACCATGGTACGAGAGGATGCCATGTCAACCCTCGTTACTCATGGATATCGAGCTAGCCACGTATGTAATTTCAAGAAGATTATAGAAGGTCCAAATCCCTATCACAATTTTGGGTTGAGGAAGTAAAAAACCTACCCCTAAATGGTTATCGGGCAATGTTAAATACCGGGCTACTAAGAGGAGAAGGAGTTCCATTCTATACTATTGTATTTTGTTCCATAACTGAGCAGAGAAACCGGGAGTGGGAAATTAAAGAGTATAACAAAGGTGGTTAATGTTCTGTAGCAGCCTAACAAGCCCTAGGTCCCAGGTAACTCCATAGAGAGTGCCTTCTCCTTTGTACTTGCATTATTTCCATCCAGAGAAAAGAGAGCAGAGCAACCTCGCCTTCTAGCTGAGTTTTCTCCCGTAGGGGTTTCCCAGAGAAAATCTTTATGCCATTTTGTGGATGGTGTGTGATTGTATTTTACTTTTCTCTATTTTCCGCATTTTATCTATTTCATTCATAAGCAAAAAATCAATAACTAAATATTCTAGAAACCTAAAGGAATTTAACCTTCATAGGTAGATTTCAGTTTCATTTATCAAATCTATTGTGACGAATGTTCCAGTGGAATATCCACGACATTTTACAGATCATATTGGTATAAGAGTAGGTTTTTATTTTGGGTGTTTGTGGGAAGTTGCAGGATCCAGGAATCGTCTTAAAGAGAAGTTGCAGAAACCCTATCCATGGCAGACGAGTATGTTCATATTAACCCTTGAGATCTAGGAGAAGAGATATTTGAGCGGTTGGAAGCACAAGTTTTCGACATCAGTCGCAATATGAAGCTCCTCATGGTGGCTCTAGCAAGCAAGCTCGAACAGTTCAGAGATGATGGAGGCTCTAACTCAGAGATCAGATTGGAGGGGAAATCGGGAGATTGGGGAGACTCAAGAAAGGAGTCGCAAAAAGAATCCAAGAAAGATCAGTTGAGTTCAAGTGTCGTTAACCCTTCACAGTCCATGTTCAATATGGAAGCGAAAGTGGACATAAAGCCATATCAAGGTGAGATCGATGTATTCAAACTGAATCATTGGTTGCAACAACTAGAATTTTATTTTAGAATTCACCATATAGATGAAGGACAGAAGATTTCATTTGCTAGATTGAAGTTAGAGGGTCATGCTTCAACCTGGGGGGAAAGCCACACGAAAACACTTAGGTTGGAGGGTGATCTGCCAGTAACTATCTAGGAGGACTTCAAAACCATCATTAAGTCGCAATTCTACCCTATCGAGTATGTAGAGGACCAATGGATCCAGTGGCACTACTTCAGGCAAAGGCAGGGGCAGATTGTACAGGAGTAGACCAATGAGTTCAGAAAGATGGCCATCATGTTGGGTATCTCTCCCAAGAACCTATATCTACTCCTCAAGTATCTGGGGGATTTACACAACCATTTACAAAAGTAGGTGATGCTCTTCAAGCCAAGGATAGTGGATGAGGCATGTGTAGAGGCACAATACCTAGAAAACATAGGCCGAAAGGAGGGGCAACCAAGTGGTTCAAAGTAGAAAGAGCACCAGGAAGCTTCCAAGGAGCAGAAGAAGCAATGGAAAGGGGGAAAAGATAAGAAGAAAACAACCACTACACATCAGTGCAAATATCCCAACAACCATTGCAACATTGATGGCCACACTAAGGAAAAATGTTGGAAACTACAAACAGAGCTAAACCCGAAGAACCTCAAGAAGGACGAAGGAAAAATAACCTTCTAGCCACAGATTTGAACAATCAAGTTGAAAGTAGCTCAGATGTAGATGAAAATATTGTGTGCACCTCTATGCAGAAGGAGGTGAATCTAAATAACCTTCATCACTAGGAAGAGAAAGAGATGACCAAGCTCTTCCATATCAAGATTTAGGTCTAGAAGACCAATATAGATGCTTTGTTCGAATCTAGTTCACAGGATAACTTCATAGCAGTGGATCTGGTTAGCAAGCTTGGATTGGAGGTTCACGATCATCCTAGCCCCTATCCATTGGGTTGGGTAAACAAGGATGCAGAAATAAAGGTAATGAAACAGTAAAAGATTAAATTCCCTATAAGTGTTGATTTTATTAATGAAGTGGAATTGGACGTAGTACCCCTTGACATATATGGAGTAGTGTTTGGAAGACCCTACATGTATATGAGGGATGCAATATTCATTCAGAGAATCAACTAGCACCGATTGATCAAGGATGGGAAGTCCTACATCATCAACGCGCATAAAGGCAAGTTAAAGATCTCACTAGTAAGTGTCAACCAAGCTAAGAAGTTGATTAGTTCTGGTAAGAAATATGTTTTGTTTTTCTTAAGAGAAAATTAGTTTGATGATGACTCAATGAGAGTGAAGGCATCCCTGGAGGGGTGTACTAAAGAGAAGAAACATCAGTTGGAGGAGTTTCTACAGGAATACAGAGGAGTGTTCAAGGAGCCCAAAGGGCTACCACCCAAGAGGGATGTGGAGCACGAAATACAATTATTGACAGACTCCCTATTGTCAAATATTGTGTTGTATAGAAGAAGGTGTCGGACCGACAGTAAGGCCGACTATCGTTTCCAAAATGGTTTACTCTACAAGCTTGACAAGCTCTGTGTCCCTAAAGGTGAACAACTGCGGCTTATCATAGAGGCTCACACCTCCAAGGTTGTAGGACATTTTGGTGTTGGGAAGACAGTTGCCAATTTACAAAGGTATGTGTACTGGCCCAAAATGCAAGAAGATGTAGCATGGTATATTAGAGGATGTATACTTTGTTGTACCAGGAATCCCAATAAAGTAAGCAAGGTCTATACCATCCCTTAACTATACCCACTTGACCCTGGGAAAGCATTTCCATGGATTTTGTGGGAGGTTTACCGACCACACGAAAGGGACATTACTATTTATTTGTGGTAGTTGACAAGTTTAGAAAAATGTGCATTCTCATCCCTTGTAAAAAGACCATCAAGGGACAGGAAGAAACAAACTTGTTCTTTGAACAGGTCTAGGTGCACTTTGGGGTACCAAGGAGCATCAACTCAAATAGGGATACCAGATTTCTCAATGCATTTTGGACTACATTGTGGGAGAAGATGGACACTAAGTTGAAGAGGTATGCATCGTTCCATCCACAGACAGATGGGCATACAGAAGTAGTCAATAGGACTTTGGTGCATTTTTTGAGGGGTTACAATCAGAAGCATCCCAAGACCTGGGATGAAAATTTGATCTATATACAACACTCTTATAACATAGCAGTCAACACTTCTACTAGTAAGTCACCTTTTGAAACTTGCTTTGGGTATTTGACACCTTCACCCTTAGATGTTGTATATGGACAGCGATGAGTGAGGGAGGAGATGCATTAAAAGCAAAAAAAAAAATTGTTGAGAAGATTAGGCAAATCCATTTGCAAGTACAAGAGACACTAAAGAAGTCACAGAAAAAGTGCAAGGCTAGGCATGACCAACACATAATAGAAATAACATTTAGAGTGGGAGATAGAGTATGGTTACAACTAAATAAGGAAAGGCTACAAGGTCCTCATAAGATGATCAAGGCTCTGCGGTATGGACCTTTTGAGGTATTGAGAAAGGTGGGAGATAACGCCTACAGACTCATTCTACCCCCATACATGCAAATTTAGTCAATAGTGAATGTGGAGAATCTCAAACTCTATGAGCCTTCCATGTTGGATCAGGAGGAGGAGCAGGTCCTTCATTTCGTAGAGGACTTAGCACCAGATGCTTAGGCAAAGTTGGCAAAGGACACAACTTTGAAAAAGAGGTCTAGAGCTACAAGACAGGGGTAGCATGACCTTTGGCATATTGGTTGAAAGGACAACTTCTAGGAAAAGCAAAGTGGTACTCTAGGGAGAAGGTAGAGGAAAAATTTCCTCACCTTATTCCGTAAATCTTTTGGGGACCAAAACCCTCCCTAAATGGGGAGGTATAATCTGGATTGGATCATTATATATTTTTTCATCTATATCAATCTTTCGAAGTGGAAAAAATTGGAGGAATCAGCGTGCAAGGCCATTTTAGTGGCAGGTCTCAATTTGGAAAAATTAATATCTGGAACCTTCCAGGGCCATTTTGAGACATCAAACGACATTTTTGGGGGTTAAAACGTTTCCATCTTAGTTTGGACTCTATGACAATATTCTACACATCAAGACCTTTCCAACGATGCAAACATCTTGTCAATTGGAGCTCGTATGCAATAGTTATGCCTCCCGCAAGTTGACCTACTGTGTTGACCACCATGGTACGAGAGGATGCCACATCTGGCCCCGTTACTCATGCATATGGGGCTAGCCACGTATGTAATTTCAATAAAATTATAGAAGGTCCAAAACCCTATTACAATTGAGGGTTGAGAAAGTCAAAAACCTACCCCTAGATGGCTATCAAGCTATGTTAAATACCAGGCCACCAAGAGGAGAAGGGGTTCCATTATATACTAATGTATTTTTTTCCATAGGTGAGCATAGAAACTGAGAGTGGGAAATTAGAGAGCATAAAAAAGGGGGTTAATGTTCTGTAGCAACCTAACAAGCCACAGGTCTCAGGTAAGTCCATAGAGAGTGTCTTATCCTTTGTACCTGCATTATTTCCATACGAGATAAAAGAGAGCAGAGCAACCTCACCTTCTAGCTGGTTTTTCTCCCGTAAGGGTTTCCCAAATAAAATATTTGTGTCATTTTGTGGATGGTGTGTGACTATATTTTACTATTCTCTATTTTTCTCACTTTATCTATTTCATGCATAAGCAGAAAATCAATAACTAAATATTCTGGAAATCTAAAGGAATTTACCATTCATAGGTAGATTTCGGTTTTATTTATCAACTATGTTGTGATGAATTGTTCTAGTGGAATATCCACGACAATTTACATATCACTATCACAAACAAATGTAGGGAGAAGAAAAGGGCTTCCCTCATAACCATACAACCTGATGTATATATGGTCTTCTTCATGTGCACAAATTCCTTTTCATTTGAGAAAATCCTCTACCTTATGAGTTATCCTTGTTGGTGTTGCTCCAGTCAACATGTCTCTAAATTCCTTAAGAAATCTATCTTGAATAAGGAAAAAGTGGAATGGTGCCTTATGTTTCCAAAGAACAGGGTTCTAGAATTGGATTGGTTCATTCTCAACATCCAAATTACTTCTTAAAGGAAATCCCTCAAAAACATTCCAATTAAAAACAACCAAGACCATATATGCAGTCATGAAAAACCTTTGAGTCTTTAAATAATTGGCCAATTAGTAGGAAATCTCATTCGAGATTACCTCGGCCCAGTCGAACTTAGCTTCTTTTCGGAAGGAAAAATGCAAGACATATAAAATTGATCTGGGAATGTGAGAAGTAGATTATCGTCCCATCAAACACGCAAATAACGATGAAAAATCCTAATACGGCTCCGCCAATAGAGATATATGAATGGATGAAAGGTCAGTCAGTATTTTTGCATATGGAGCCATGAAATCCTTTAACAAATTCACCCCACCACCTTGGGAATCCATAAAAGAGGCAATGTTTGAAAGCTTGAGACTTTTGTTGGAAGCGGACAGTCGAAGCATCCTTTTAGAAATTTTGGGAGTTAATAGAATGGGGTTCTTCCCTTCAACTGTTACTCGAATTGTTCTACTTTTTGAATCAAACCTGTGGGCACACCATAAAAACAACTCCCTGAAGTCAAAGACTTCGATCATGCAACCAACATTCACTACTCTAGTCATCCAAATTTTGTTATTTTTCTTTTGCTTAGGAGTTTGACTTTGAAACCACTAATATGTAGCTGACCGATGGAATTCTTTATCTTGGAAAGCGAGAGAGTTAATAGTATCTCCAAAAAAAGGCTCTTTCCTCCTTATAGTTTCCATATTTCTTATACTTCCAATGCACTTTGATATACACGACACTAAATCACAGAGCTCAAGTTGCTTAAAGGCTAAGTGCATGAATAAAAATTTACTAAAATATCCCTTCAACACTTAGAAATTCCCTTTGAAATATGGGAAACCATAAATGGAAGTTATTTTGAAAAGCAAGCAGTTCATGGGAAAATGGGATAATTAATCCACATTAACCCTAGATCACCATCTTTTATCTCGTTAATCGAAACTCATTAATGTACCATAAATGACACTTGAACAATGTGGAAGGAACACGATATCCATGAAGATTTTACTAAGTGTGGAACTGGGGTAGAGAGAGATCATTCCTTTAGAATTTAAGTTGTACGGGAGTGAAAGTTGTGCGAAAGTGTGGAGGTTGGGGAGTGAGGGAATATGGAGTGTGCATATATAAAGGTTGTGAGGGATTCTCAGCACAAGGGTTGTGCGTGAGTATAAGTGTGGAGGGAAGTGTAAGGGAGAATGAGTATGCAAGGGAAAAGATTGTGCGGAGCAAATGATTGGCATTAAGTTCTCCGCACATGAAAATAAATGAAAAATGACCAAGTGTTGGCTTGTGTGATAGATAGATTGTGCAAAGGAGGGATTTGTGCGGAGAGGGATAGTTTTATAATGGAGAATATACGCACAACACAAGGAATTCCTGCATAACACAAATCATAAAAATGACTAAGTATTGTGTACATATGGAATTTTTCCCAGTCATATAATGAAACTATAAGCACACAGTGGACTATGAAATGAAAAAGAAAGTGGCGGGGAAGATTTCTATACATGGCTAAACTTGGAAATCAAAGGTGATACATGAAAATGGATTGACAATCAACTACTAACATGATGCAGTCATGCCTCTTAAAGGTTATTGGTAATCCTCCCACGAAATCCGTTCAAATGACTTCCCATTTAGTTTCTAGTATATCACGGGATTGTAGTAGACCTACAAGGTGAAAATGTTATGGTTCTTCCTTAACCTATTGACATTCTAAACACCAAGCTACAAACTGTATTATATCCTTTTTCATCCCAACCCAAAAAATAGCCTTTTCGGATCTGCAAGCATTTTCTTTACTCCTGGGTGTGCAAAATAATGGTCTCTATGGGCTTCCTCCATTACCAATCACCAAAAAACATCATTCTTTGGAACATACATCCTACCACTAAATTGTAACAATCCATATTTCTCTAAGGTGTACCCTTCCCATTTGGATCTCATTAGTCTTCCATCTTGCAAGGTGGATTTTATCTATTGGTAGTATAAAGCTATCTTCCATAAGGTGGCTTAAAATCTAGTCCGTTAAGTCTACTTTCAGTTATAATACCAAATGAGTTATGGGTCTTCATCTTAGAGAATTCACAACCTTGTTTACCTTAGCTTTGATAAAGGATATCCTAAAATCATATTCACTAAACAACTCACTCCAATGTCATTGCCAAGCATTGAGGTCCTTTTGGGTTAAAATGTGCTCAAGTATTTTGTGATCAGTTTTAGTTCAAATTGATGCCCCATTAGATAAAGTCTCCACAACTTTAGGGCCATTACAGCTACAACAAGCTCTAGATCATGAGTGGCATAATTGATTTGGTGGTCCCTAAGTCTACATGAAGCATAAGCGATAACTCCTCTTTCTTGCATCAAAATTGCACCTAGACATTGCCCCAATCCATCTATGCATACACAAAAATATGTGTCCATGTGAGGCATTCTCAGGATTGGGCCAGTTGTTAATTGTTATTTTAGCTTTACAAATGCTTCCTCACATTCATTTGTCCATTTAAATTTAACTTCTTTCTTTTGTAGGTTTGTGATGGGAGTTGTGATTAGAGAGAATACTTCCACAAATATTCTATAATAACATGTTGATCCCATAACATTGCATACTTATTTAGCATTCTTAGGAGCATGATAGTCAATTACATTTTCAATTTTATTACAATCTACTACAATACCTTCCCCACTGATGGTATGCCCTAGATATTGGATTTTTTCCTAAAAGAATGAACATTTAGACAGTTTCTGATACAACTTATGTTCTATAAGGCATTGCAGTACTAGTCTTAGGTGCTTTTGATCCTCCCACTCATTTCAAGAGTAAATGAGGATGTCATCTACAAATACTTGGATAAAAATGGTACAAATATTTTCAGAATATACTATTCATCAAGTTCATAAGTGTTGTTGGGGAATTGGTCAACCCATATATGACAAATTCATAGTGACCAAACCTTGTTCTAAATGTATTATTTTTTGGTATATCTTCCTCCTTGATTCTTAGCTTATGGTATTTCAACTACAAGTCAATATTGGAAAATATTGAAGCTCCCCTTGGTTGATCAAAGAGGTCGACAATGTGAAGCATGGGATACATGTTTTTAATGATGGCTTTGTTCAAATCATGGTAATCAATGCATAGTGTCAGGGTTCCATCATTTTTCTTCAAAAAGATCATTGGCACTCACTAAGATGATACACTGGGCCTTATCAATCCTTGGGCAATAAGTTCCTTGAGTTGCACACTTAACTCATTAAGTTCTGGGATAGTCATCCTATGGTGTTTTAGATAGGGGTTATGTTCCCAGTTTCAAGGAAATGCACAAATCAAATTCTCATACATGGGGGAATAATGGCAACTCTGAGGGAAATACATCCTCAAATTCAAAGAGTATTGGATGCAACTTAGTGGAAAGGTTGCAGTCTTCACTAACCACCTCAACTACATATATCCTAAACCCTTTCCTCATTCACTTTTTAACCTTCTTGGTTGAGATGAAACATAAGGAAACTTCTTGCTTACCCCCCTCAATCGCTATAGGCTCTCCTAGATCATTTTGGCGTAGAACCTTCTTTTTGTAGCAATCTAATAGGGCTCAATGGGATTCAATCCAATCCATTCCTACAACTAAATCATAGGTTCCTAGAGTTGTGCTATATAAATTCATTTTTATGACAAAACTCCCAATTTTGATGATATAGTTCTTTAAAAGTGGACTTGTAGATTGTTTAACACCACATGTCATTTCTATCATCCTAAATTCGTTTTGGTCACGAGTTGTCAATCCACATCTAATTAGAGTAGAAGGGGAAATAAAACTATTAGTGGCACTAGAAACAATAAACATAGAAAGAGGAATGCTTTTAATCATACCATCAGACTCCACGGCGATGGCTTGATGCTCAACCTAGTGATGATTTATTGCAGTATGAATCCGATGATAGGCCTATGGTCATTCCATTTTTCTTTAGCCTCTCATTGACCAAGCCCAACTTGATATTTGGGAATTCCCTTCTATAATGATGACCCAAACATTCCCAACATCTTGTTTGACCTTGTCTTGCTATGTGACCCCAACCTCGGTCACCACATACCCCGCCTCTACCACTTGTTCCTCTTAAGTAGGGTTAACCTCTCCATCCTCCCAGAGGTACCTCGGATGTTATGCCAGTAACCCTAGCTACATTGTTCTATCTTCCACGAAATCAATATGTACACCCCCCAACTTTGATGGCCCTATCTTTGGAGAGTTCCTTAAAGGGCTCAAAACTCTTTAATTGACCTTTCATATCAATCATCTATTGGGCCTACCTAGACAAACTTGTTGTTGCTACCATGGTGTTGAGTTTCCTCATGGCAACTTCAACTCAAAATAAAGGATAAAGCCCATAAAGGAATCTTTCAGCTTGTCATTTATTATCTATCATATAGTCCACATCATGAACTAATGCAAATAGTTATGCTTCATAAAATTCTATTGGTTTGACATTTTATCTAACTACATGGAATGCACCTATCTATTGGTGTTTATATTCATCTAACAAGTATCGAATCCTAAAGGTTTCTTCGAATATCTCCCAAGTAACTTGCAAGGAGGTGACTTGCAACTTAGTCTCTTCATTTACCCACCAAAACAAAGATTCCCCTTTAAGGAGACTCATTGTTATTTGTGCCTTTTTCATAGTAGTGTATGTATTAAAATTGAGTGCTCTCTTAACACCTATTACCCAAGCTTATGCTACTTGACCCCATCTTGGCCTGAGAACTCTGGTAATTTGGATTTTTTAACTTCTTTCATAATATCTAGGGGCACTTTTCTCTCATCGGCATTGGACAAAATGTCTTTATCCCATCTTTGTTTTTTATCCAACTCCATCTCTTAACCTTAATCTATGTTTGGATTCTAACCTTAGCTAGTAACCTAATCTTTAAAGATGTTGGTCATTTCTCCTAGAGCATGTAGTATGGCCTGCCTGGTTGGGGTTCTAGTCTTAGGGGTGACATGTGGTTGCTTTCGACACTTAGGGGCCATAGGTTCTCTTGAGAGATTCAATGTCAAATTCTCAATTCCTACTTTTAATGGATAAAGCTTCCTAGTTTCAAGGTTAAGTAAGAAATCAAATTTGTCCTTATTCTCATACTTTATAGGTGTTTTTGCAACATGTCTTTTGTATGTACTTACTATTGCATATGTCTTAGAATTGTTAAGCATATGGTATGAGTTTGGGGATTTTATAGTCAAGTCATTAAGTCTCGTGGTATAGGTTTTTACTCATCGATCAATCAGGCATGTACATATGCGTAATCTAATTTATTTCCTACCACTAGTATGAAAACAAAGAAGAGGGGGAGAAGAAAAAAAGGTGCATCCTATGGAGGTCCAGGGAGATAATTTCCAAATCTCCCTTCCTCACGTGTCACTATTTCTAATGCACTCCACCTATGGTTTTCGTACTTTCCTATGTTGACTAAAGCCTATACTAGGTCATGTGTATTGCACCCACAATAATCATGAGAATGTCCTTGATGCCTCTAGTAACTCACTGAATTGCACCCAAACAATAAGTGGTCTAAGTATTGGAAAGCTTCGTTTAATATCTTATAACTCCAAACTGGACTCCAGTCTACTTATAATTGCCAGTAATCAGATTCCAAAATATATTGTCTCCGTGGAAGGCTCTGCAAATGCTCTAGGAGACTAGGGGTATGCGATCTTGCACTCTAGATGATACAATGGAATATCTTTAGGGATGGTGTTTCCCCTCACACCAATAGTGCACGTGGACAATAAAATGAACTATATGAAACTCAAATAAAGATCCATAAATGCAACAATCAATTTGATGCATTAATTATCTTTAAAAAAACAAGTTATTCCCACTTATCAACTCTTACTAAACATTAAAAAATAAACATTGGTACTTATTATTACTCACACTAGATAACATGGAAAATAAACATTAATGCATATAAACAAATTAATCAGTGTTATTTTTATTATTTTCAGTTTATTATCACCTAAAAATACCCAGCATATATCATAAGAATAAAATACAAAATCTTCTACCAAACTAAGTTAATAAAAAAACAATTATCACCAAATTCAAAAAGCAACTAGTACAAAATTTAAACAGTGAAAAAGTTATCCCACCATATCCAAGTTAATAAAAAAATATCATAAGAATAAAATACAAAATCTTCTACCAAACCAAGTTAATAAAAAAACAATTAACACCAAATTCAAAAAGCAACTAGTACCAAATTTAAACGTTCACAAAGTTATCCCACCATATTTCATAGTTAATGTTGCACCATATTTCATAGTTAATGTTGCAATAGAAAACAAAATAATGCTTAGTATATAGTTTTGTGGACACAAAGGCAGACTAAGCTACTGTTTATCAGTTTTCCTATTTTGTTTATCAGTTTTCCTATTTTGTTTATCACCTACATAATATCCTAGCAGACTCTTGATAGAAGGGCAATAAATAGACGGATTGGGTTCAAAACGTTTGACCACTAACAGAATTTATACATGATTAAAATAGATAAATGCCTTCAAAGAAGTAATACAAGTATCGAATGTGAACGGCAAATGTCTTTGATTTATTAATCCTTCAAAGCAGAATAATTGGCAATTGAGATCATAGAGACAATGAAACTAAATTTTCAGCAAGCAAGATATTTGAATATTGCACAATCTTTAAGTACATTCTAAATAGAAGCTAGTGAAGTTATGTTTTTTCATCTTTTTGTCAGCAATGGAAAAGGAGAAGCTTTTGAGTCGTAAAAAAATGTTTTGGGGAAAATTCTTGTTTTGCCCCATCCTCTAAGGATTTAGTTGAAGCCCTTAGGTTTAGATAAAGTAGCAATCTGGAACATATGGATCTATGTGTCTTGTCTGTGAGAACTTAGCTAAAATGTAGCATTGGAATTCACAAATTCTGCACATAAGTTAATAATTATTGTTGCTACAACGAGCATGCACAGAATTAAGAGCAACATCGATTCATTGCCAATAATATTCATCATAAAGTGACCTTTTCAATTGTGTTCCCTGAAACAACCACTCAGGTTGGTGACAAGATTCATCTGTCTCTTGTGTGGCATAGATTCATAAAACCTATATTAGATATTGGGGATATAGTATTATGAGATTTTAATATTTATTTAATTTTTGTCTTATGATTTATTGCCATGTTCTTGTGTTGAGGTGTTTCTCTTGTTTTCAACGGCATGATTCACTGTTCATTTTCATGTATTGAGACCCATGTAGAGTTTTAGTTAGAATTGAAGAATCTGCTAAGAAAGTTTAGTTTTATCCATGTTGTATTTAAATTGGAGCAGTATTTTTCTGAAAATCAGGTTGAATCACTTCTCATCTTAAAAAATGCACATAAGTTTCCAGAAATACTTAGTTTTGGATTAAGGATGAACTGAGAGTGCCGTAAGGATTTACTATATAATGCAAGGATTTACTTATGATAGCAATTCTATCCAATTTGTGCCTAAATATTATCGATTAACCAAGGCCTTAGATACCTGAAGAACTGTGCATTTATATACATCATTTGTTGTTTCTTTGGATGTGATAATAGTATGCCCGCTACTTGTAGTATGTTGGGGATCTATAACTTCTGCAAGTATATTGCTTAGAATGGGGATACAAAAGATGAAACAAGGCTTACCAAATTTGAGAAAATAGGAATAATAGTACATGTGTGTTTGATTGTTCTAGAAACGCTTCTCTGTAATTTTTTTCCTCCAACACTCACATACTACGGTCAACAACCATCATGATCAAAAGAAGGAAGAGCCAGTGATATAAATCTGATCATTGTATCACATAGATTGACGGAGTATTTCTGATCATTGTTCTAGTGGACTGCCAGAGTATTTATGTACAATTTAGATTATAGAAATATAAATATAAATTATAGATTATAGAAATATAAATATAGATTATTTATTATTTTTTTATATTTTTACGATTGACTATCACACTAACTTCAAGGATTTGACTATAGAGTGAAAATGCATCTCTTAAAACTTTTTCATTGCACTTTCTAAAAGATTTGGCTTAGTGGCTTTGTTCAAGTTCCAATGCTTCCACGAGGCTGTTTGGATGCTGAACACATAGCTTCATGGAGAGAGAATAGGAACAAGCTCCTTGATTCTTTACAAAACTACTCTGTCTGGATTGGCCAGCCTGAATCTATCCTTCAGCTCTGATCAAGATACCCAATCCCTGGTCCAACTGTGTTGATGCCTCTTTGCTACTTGTATATCATATCTGCAAAATGATCATTGTTTTAAAAATTTTAAAGCCAGATATTACAAGTTATCATTTTCAGCAAGAAGATTATATTTCAGCCATTAAAATTGGCCATCTTCTTCTAGCAAAATACTTTGTATTTTGCTCATCATGTCAGCGACAAGAGGAAAATTTATGCTATTTTACCTTTTGACATATTGCCATCTGTGTTTAGGAGTACATCTTCATTCTCTTGGTTCCACTGCTGAAGACACCATTGCTGCTTGCAGCCTTGACACTCTCTAACTGCAGTAATCACTGGTAATAGTTGGCTTCCTCTAGTGGCTTGCCTCACGTTTTATAATAAATCATTTTGTCTTATTGACTTTCAAATCATTAACCAAGCCAAAAACCAATAAGCAAGTAACTGTCAATGCAATTAAGAGAAAACAGGGTCTACCTGGAATGAATATGTTTATCATATCAAGTGTGAATGGTTAAAACCCTTTGGATTTCTCTTGAGATGCGGATGGTTGAAATCCTTGTGATTTCCTGTTAAGTGCCACTACCCTCTGTTCGTTTTTGCTTGCCATTCCTGGTGTGCAATTATCTCCACCGACAAACCCCATTCCTCAAGTCCCTCCTTACTGTGATGATCAGTGAGACTGTACTCACCGCCATGACTCTTATTTCACAGTTCTGAGGATCGTTGAGACAAAAGAGAAACAAATACTGGATGACGGTGATAAGCCACTCAAAACCAAGAGAAACGAAACAGAACTGGAGATACAGGGCATCTAACACATACCTCTTGTATGCAAGCAAGCGCTCTAATGTTAGTTTTACATCCCTAACCCAAATTAATAGTAATTTAATGATAGTGGACGGTCAAAGGGGTTTAGTTTTGTGCAATTTGCTTCTGAAATGGAAGCAGATAATGTTATCGAGGATTCCGATTTAGTCCTTACTTTCGCAGCTTAGACGCAGAATGTTCGCTTCACAAGTGAAAGGTCACAAGTTCGATTATTTCCGCCAGCTACCATTTATTGCTGGTCTCTGAACGGGTCAAGGTGGCCGAATTGATCCAAGGCACTATTTCAGGCACTTGTACGAAAGGGCATCGGTTCGAATCCCATTCTTGACAACAAGTTGTCTTTTCTCTACTTGCCGAACATACGAATCAACAGTTCTGTTTAGTTTGTTGTCGCTCACTGAAGAATAGGTTCTCGATTCATTTTACTAAAGGCTCTCTTATTTCACTAAAGGTTCTCGATTCATTTTACTAAACTGGCAAATGAGGAGAATTGAATTATTCTTTCATGCCAACGAACTAACACGACCGAAAGTGTAGTTTTGAAAGGGACGCATCATTAAGGTTCTCATGGCGGTGAGTACAGTCTCGCTGATCATCACAGTAAGAGGAGCTGGAGGAATGGGGCCTCTCGGCGAAGGTGATTGCAGACCAAGAACGGCGAGCGAAAGCTAACAGAGGGTAGTGGCATTTGACAAGAAATCACAAGGTTTTAAAACATTGGCATTTCAAAGGAAATCCTAAGGGTTTTAACCCTTCACATTTGAGTTGATAGACATATTCTTTCCAGGTAAACCCTATTCGCATTTATTTGCATTGACAGTCACTTCTTATTGGTTTTTGGCCTCGTTTGCTTATTGGTTTTTGGCGTGGTGAATAATTTCGGAGTCAAGAAGACAAGATAGAATGTGAGGCAAACCACTAGAGGAAGCGTAGTATTACCAGTGATTATTGTAGTTAGATAGGTTCAAGGCTGCAAGCACAGTGGCGTCTTCACCAGTGGAACCAAGAGAATGAAGATGTACTCCTAAACATAGATGGCAATATGTCAAAAGGTAAAATAGCATAAATTTTCCTCTTGTTGCTGACATGATGAGCAAAGTATTTTGCTATAACAAGATGGTCAATTTTAATGGCTGAAATATAATATTCTTGCTGAAAATATGATAGTGTAATATCTGGCATTAAATTTTTTAAAACAATGATCATTTTGCAGCAATGGTATATACAAGTAGCAAAGAGGCATCAACACAGTCAGAGAGATTTTAGTGCCCAGACCAGGGATTGGGTATCCTGACCAGAGTCGAAGGACAAGTTCACGCTGACCAATCTAGACAGACTAGTTTTCTAAAGGATCAAGGAGCTTGTTCCTAATTCTCTCTCCATGAAGCTATCTGTTCAGCTTCCAATAGCCTCGCGGAAGCATTGGAACTTGAACAAAGCCAAAAAGCCAAATCTTTTAGAAAGTGCAATGCAAAAGTTTTAAGAGATGCATTTTCATTCTATGGTCAAATCCTTTAAGTTAATGTGATAGTAGATCGTGATAGTGGATGGTCAAGGGGTTTTCGTTTTGGGCAGTTTGCTTCTGAAATGGAAGCAGATAATGCTCTAGAGGATTTAGTCCTTGTTTCCCTAGCTTAGACGTAGAAAGTTCGCTCCACAAGCGAAAGGTCACGAATTCGATTCTTGCCGAGAGATATCGTTTATTGCCGATCTGTGGATGGATCCAGGTGGCCAGGTTGGTCTAACGCCAGGCACTTGTTTGAAAGGGCATCGGTTCGAATCCCATTCTTGACAACAAGTTGTCTTTTCGCTACTTACCGGAGATACGAATCAACAGTTCTGTTTAATTTGTTGCCACTCACTGAAGAATAGGGTTTCTCAATTCATTTCACTAAAAGCTCGCTTATCGATCGAGAAACTGGCAGAGGAGGAGAATTGCATTAGTTTTTCATGCCAGCAAGCTAACACGAACAACGTGTTGTTTTGAAAGGGATGCGTCATTAAGGTTCTCTGTGTAATGCATTCATATTGTTATGGAAGCTTGATGATAGGTTTGGTTTCTAGTCGTGGAAATCAGATGCAATTTCTTTAAAGGATGTGTTCAAATCAAAACCTTCGTCCTCCATTGAATTCCAGTGCAATCATCCCCATACATAGCATGGATCAAGGCAATCCAAGGTAGGTGGGGGTTTGATCCTATAAGCCCTGCCATTCACTGTGTTGATCTCTCTAAGCTACTCAGAAAAAATATGAATGGAAATCAAGCTGATAACATACCTTAATGAGGTTCAAAAGATCACACGCCCCTATAATCTGGTGCGTAACAATAGGATCTGAGTTGGCAACCTTCGTTTCAAGGATGGCTCGAGTAGCACAACAACGACAGTTGACTCTATTTACGTACTTATTGTTTGAGCAAAACGATCAATCTCCCTTCGCATATAGATGTATTTCTTTACCTCCCCAAATATCCATGACAGCGTGTTGGCTTCTCCTGTAATTTTCCATTGTTAACCATGCGCGCTGTGTCAAATTTAGCCAAGACCAGGCGAAATTGCACACTTTAGTTGAGATCATTATCAAGTGGGAGGGTAGGAAATGCTGTGATGTGATGGGTTGGCACTTCAAGTGTACCTCGTACATGACCTGGTACAAGGATTACATATCCTCAAGAATCCATGATTTAATGTTGTCCATGAGCTAGCAACTTTTTTTTAACATGTCTGTATATACAGAGATTACTATTGTAATTAGCACTTTTCAAATTTCCTAGGTAATTAGATTCATACTTTTCAAATTTCCTAGGTAATTAGATTCATACTAGCAGTGAGCAAATAGTTATTTAAGTACAATTTGGGGATTACACTAAATCAAGAGTCTATGGATGCGTGAAGGACAAAGCCTGCAAGCTCGATGCCACAGAATCACAATGTCGCAATAAAGAAAACCATGGTAAAGAGAAACATTTTAGAGATGAAGGTATAAGTAGGGCAGTTTCCTTGATCTATTGTCGCAAGACTCAGATTTAATTATACAATTATTTCTAGATGTATGGTTCGCTACCTGGGAAGGCCGATAAGCCCTCAAGGGTTAGTCCCGTGAGACAGCGCGGTTGGTAAAGACCTTTCTCCATGTTGGGAGGAGGTCTTGAGTTCAATTCCGGCTGGGTTTCCGGGACGAAATGTAATGGCTGCTAGTGCCATTACATAAATATCATGGCACCACGTGTGGGAGGGAAATACCATCAATCTCGGAGGACATACAATAATAAGCTATGCTTGGGGTTTAGGCACTATGACAAACAGTGAGGCTAAAGTTTTCGCTCTCCTTAAAGGCATTAGCTTGGTCCTTTCATCCAGCATTAGAAAAATTGTTATTTGCGGAGATTCCATGTTAGTTATCTAATCAATCATCACTCAAAATATTGAGGGAGGAAATTTCTTCGTTGGTGCTTTAGCAAGAATAAACGCTTTCCTCAAGAAATATAAGACTTACTCATTTTATTACATTAAAAGGGAGCTCAACTCTAATGCTGACCGTGAGGTCAAAGAAGGAGCTCGCCTTAGACAAGGAGTTATAAAGGCAAATGGGAGAACAATGCTCCACCACATCCCTTGATTTCTATGAAGCGGGCTACATCAAGGAGTTATGAACGACGACCCTGGGAATTGATTGCTCTAGGATATACCCAACTTCAAGGACACCACTGCATGCATTTCATTCACTCTGGTGTGTGTGGAAGCTTTCATCTAGACCATGTTGTGATGGATACGCAGTCAAGGTGTAACATCCCCACTATAATCACCAATTTAATTAATGCTTATGTAGATATAATGTGTGGCTACAACCAAAGTGATGTAATATGTGAATTGTATTTCAATGTTTTAATAATAAAATGTGATGTCAACTGCTAAGGGGACATGGACAAGAGATGGGGGCTAAATTAATCCACAAGAGAGGGGAATGTCTAGGATAATGGCCAAGAGGGGTCCAAGGGGGAAAAACTCATGTAAATTTGATAATTGTATATGAACTTTCCATTTTCTGATTGAGTGTTCTCAAAGCCAATCCTTGAATACATGTAAGATGGTTGGTGTGAGTGGTCACATTCTAAAGTTATTGAGCACATGGGAGTTGAGTACAATCATCTTGGGGAAGAGTGCAAGTCAAGAAAGGCAAGCCAAAGAGATGAAATTTGCATGGGTTGGGACAATAGTTTTTAGTTAGTCAAGTTTGTGCATGGAAAGCAAGTAGAGAGTAAAAAATAGAGCTTGGAGTTGGTGCAAGCATGGAGGGAGAATTCTAGAGCATGTTGGAGCATAATTGGAGTGAATTGGAGCTGGAAATTGAAGAGCTAGGTTGACAGGCCTAAAGAGTGAACTCATGTGTGAGTTGCACTAAAACAACAAGTGATGCTCAAGGTCGAAGTTATCAGGGGCATCAAAATACATCAAATTGTCTACAAGAACCCCATAAAATCCCCAAGCCCCATTGTGCAGAAGATCGATTTAAGGTGGATAGACTCCCTTACAATTTGACTATTCTATGCAGCGCTTAGAAGATCCTATCGTTTCAAGTCCTCAACGATCATTAATTCAGGAATAAAGAATGAGGAGACGATATTACAAACCAGAGCAAGAGATAAGTCTTCCATAAGTAAGCTTTGAGGACAAAGCATTTTTAAGGGGAAGGCAATGTTATGAACATAATATATAATAATAAATATAAATACATTATAATAGTTAATGAATAATTAATGAAGAGACACCTTCCCAATGAAAGGTCACGTCTCTGCATGGAAGGGCACCCCTACGTGGGTATATAAGGCCCTCATTCGTATTGTATATCATCTCATATTCATATACATTATTATTTAATATATTATCCTTTATGGATTATAACATGTTGTCTTACCTACATTGGGTATTTACCTGGTGAACTAGCTTGGTTCACCATAATTTGTTGATAGTTTTCCTAGCACCAATTTCCTTCGAGTTCCCAGCTGAGAGATTCCTAACTGCATGTGCCAGAGAGACCCTGATAAATGAATGGGATGCTCGAGGGACTGAGAACAGTGAAAGGGTACAGTCCTTGAGTTGGACAGGTCAAGAGGAAGAGAGTTGGTGAAAAATTGGGATAGTTGTAGGAGAATATCAGTTAGGTTGAGAGTTTTATGAGTTGTGAGTGGACTGTGAGCCACCCTCTTTTGTGGATTTCTAGCCTCAGCTTGGGGGTGACTGGTTGTTAAGATTTGGAACAGTCAGTCTATGGTTGGGTGGAACATCTATCCCAAGCAGTTGGTTGCACAACTGTTGTGAAAAGATAAGTGTTTTATCTTATTGTTGTGTTAAATTATGTGTTTAATTTCTCTGCATGAACTTTATGTATTTGGAAGTGATTTATATACTGTTGTAATGAGTTATCTAGCTGCATTTTATGTTGATTATTAACATGTTGTAGATGTTTCTATTTTATGGTTGTAGAAGGTAGCTAAATCTGTTTTAATTCATAGCTGAAAGCTACAATAAATGAGTTAATTGTAAATGAATTAATTCAGTTAGCATAAATTTTGTTTTTGTGTTTATTTTGCACTGTAATGTCCCTTGGTTGGGCTGGGGGTCGTTACATTATGGTATCAGAACTTTGGTTCAAACAACAAGCTTGTATGCGCTAAGATGGTTGCGAATTCATGAAATTTGTCATTGCAAATTTTGTATGTGATGGGTTTGGGGAAAAAAAAGCTTTTAGAGAGAAATCCCCCAATTTCGTGAGTGAAATTCGAGTTTTAATGAATTCAGATGGTTTGACAAGGTTAATGGAGCAGAATGATGAAGTTGCAGATCGAAATTCGACCTGGAATGGTCAAAATTTGAGTTTTAATGGCCACTTGTAGAGTTACAAACAACTTGGAGAATCGACAATTGAAATCGTGTTTGATCTCATGATTGATAGTCGACTTTCATTGTGAAAATTTTTTAAATTCATAAGGATTTGGCCATTTGAAAGGTTGATGGGATCAATGGCCAGGATTAAATCGGGGGTTGTGAAATGGATCAGATCGATGGTTTATATTCATCGAGGTTTTGGTTGAAAATTTTCTAAGTGCGAGGTTTGACAATAGAATTTGCCGATGGTCGATGGTCAAATCGACGAGTTTGGCGAAGTGTTGGAAATTCGCTAAGAGAAAACGTCGATGTCCGACAGTCGATAGACGAGCATCAGCGGATGTGGGAGAAGAGTTGGTTCGACCGAGAGACATCTCTGACCACCGATGGCCAATGATCGACATCGATTGAATCCTGCTAAGTATTTTCAATCATCGACAAAAGTCATCGATGGTCAATGGGTCAATAGTCAGGGTCGACCGAATCCGACAAAGTATTTTCAATCGCCAACGAACATCATCGATGGCCGATGACTCAATGGTTGGGGGTTGACCGATTTTCGAGAAAGGTTTGAATCAAGCAATAGAGATCTCTAATGGCCAATGTGTCGATGGTTCAGCATCGACCGAAGTCGGCAAGGTGTTTGAGTTGTCCAAAGAGAATCGATCGATGATCGATGGGGAAAAGAGGATGATGACATCATCATCCACGTGTCATGACATGTCAACATCCACGTGTTATGCCACGTCACCTAATGATCTAGGTGGATATCGGTGGCCACCCACCTTTTCTGATTGGCTCAAAACAGTTTTCTGGCAATTTTGGCAATTTACTATTTTTAGCAGGTTTTAACTTCCAGGGCCATTTTGAGGGAAGGTTTTTCGAGATAGAGGTTATCAATCATAGTTTAAGGCATGATTGAGCCCCCAAAATGAATCTCCTCGATGAAACGGAGATCGTATGCAAAAGTTACGACCCCGGGAAGTCGATGTACTAACTTACCCAAATGGGGCCCACATGACTTTTGGCGTTTCATCTCTTAGGGTTAGGTTTTTGGATGTCTAGGGTTTTTGGCATTCCTGTTTCTTGTAAAAAGGCCTTCAGAGCCTCATTGTAATCATCTTCTTACGAATGCGAGTAGCCGTCACATCTCTTCTCAGAGATAAGCTGCCACCATTCTAGCGAGTCTTTCACTCTGCATTTTTACAGTCTCTGTACATTTCTTTCATTAAGAGAAATTGTGTATTACTGTATATCTATGTTTATGGTTGCATCTTGATACATTTCTGTTATATTATTGAATATCTGTGATATCTCTGTGAATTTCTTTATTATATCTCCGATCTCATTTCGTGTCGAAAATAATCCGGATCAGTGGTATCAGAGCATGTTGCTCTTGATCGTTTTTTCAGTGCATGTCCCCGACGAGGTTCGAGCATAGCAAGTTGGGTCTTGAGCTTGTCTGTCTTGAATACAATCGCTCTCGCACACCCAAGAAACCCTCAGTGGCAGAAGAAAAGAAAAATGACAGAGCAGACGATCCTATCAATATGTTGCTTGAGCAAGCTCTCATGTGACAAAGGGACAAAATGATGGAGAATTTTGCCCACATCCTTAAATGCTTGCCGATAGCATCATGTGCATCTTCATCAAGCAACCACTTTGGAGGCACCTCACCTTTCAAGGTACAAGTCAATTTTGATATTCCTGTATTTGAAGGACAGATAGATGCAGAAGCCCTAGAAAAATGGTTAACTCTGCTAGAAGGTTATTTCTCTGTTCACAATTTTTTCGACAAAGAAAAGATCACTTTCGCACTCCTTAAAGCTCTCCCTCATGTCAAACATTGGTGGGAAACTTAATGGGAGCAAAGTTCCATAGAGGAGTCTAGAATATATGGGGCCGATCCCACTTGGGATTTTTTTGTGGATGCGGTAAAGGAACAGTATTACCCTGTTGGCAACTATGAGGATTAGTACATCAGATGGACCACACTGCGGAAAGAGAGGAGCCAAGCAGTTCCGGAGTTCACCAATACCTTCCATACCTTGTGCACCAAGCTGGCTATCAAAGACTCTGAGTGACATATGGTTCTGAAATACCGTGGGGCTCTACACAGATACATCAAGACTGAAATGGATTTTTTGGACATCTCATCACTCGGTGTTGCTTATCGATATGCTGTTAAAATTGAGCAGAAATTTAAGCACCAGAACAAAGGGGAATTCGGGTCTACAAATCCGCAACAACTAAAGTATGACAAAGACGACCCTAACAAATAGTCTCATGAAAACCAGTCCAAGACATAGGAAAAGAAGGGCCACAGGAAGACAAAGAATGACACCAGAAAATGGTGTGATTTCCACAAAATCCCCTGGCACAACACCGATGAATTCGCTCAAAATAGTCATTGGTGGTCGAGATCAAAGACAAGGAGCCGAACCCTGATTCAGAATCTGATTCTGAAAATACTGGTAAAGGATAGATCATTGACGTAGACCCCACTGCTATTGTCGCAACTGCAGCAATTCAACCAGAAGAACCAACAGATCCTGAAGAGGGGGAGTGCCTTTTTCATTCACAGATGTGGGTGAAGGGGACCCCACTGCATTTTATTGTTGATAGCGGAATCTAGAAAAACCTCATCTCAGTAGAGGTCGTCAAACAATTGGGATTGTCAACAACACCACACTCGCAGCCATACAACATCGGGTGGCTTCGGCAAGGACGAGATCTCTGTGTCAGCCAACAGTGTCGATTATCATATGGCATCCAACCCTTCAAGGATGAGGTATTATGTGATGTTGCCCCACTGGATGTCTGTGATGTTATCTTGGGCCAACCATATATGTGGAGATGCCATGTTGTTTATGAGTCTCGAGGTAGTTCCAACTATTGTTCCAACTACAGAATACCAGAGGTCATATCTACAGAATACCAGAGGTAGTTCCAACTATTGTTCCACCTAAAAAGTGTCGCAAGGTAGTATCTCATACTGCAAAATTCAGCTTCTTCACAATCTATTCAAAAGGGGAACAAAAGGACACTGCAACCACTATAACCTCACCCCTTGCACCTTCTATCCAACAGAAGCAGGTCGACAAGGTTGCAACAAAGCACAAAGATTCCTTCTGCACACCTTCCTCTCATGTAGCTCGACTTGTTGAACAGCCTCAGCTTCAACAGGTTCATGACAGACTTCCACAAAATAAGCAGCGCGACGTCTCCAACAATACAAGCAGCTCACCAAGATGCAGATCCAGCAAATGCTTTTCCCTCTCCCCCGAGAACTCAATGAAATGGAGAACATTACTTCCTAAGGAGGGAGGATTGATCCAGGTGGATATCGGTGGCCACCCACCTTTTCTGACTGGCTCAAAACAGTTTTCTGGCAATTTTGGCAATTTACTATTTTTAGCAGG
>JZKD02S0120170.1:361171-371885 GCA_000966675.3 Picea glauca | reverse complement strand
GTTTGTCTCAAAGCAAGCCAAGGAATGGAACTATTTGAAAAGGTTGATTCTGTAGCTCATTATAATTTTCAAGATTTTAATAGAGGGCCCTTTAAATTTTGTAAAAATATAAGGGGAGTTGTTGGGGCCCAACAAATGGGTACACCAGAATTGAAGGAGTTGTAGATGCATCTTGAATAACTTTTGAAGAAGAGGTATACACACCCAAGTGTGTCACCTTGGGGAGCTCCGGTTCTTTTTGTGAAGAAGAAGGAAGGAAAATTAAGGCTATGTATTGATTTTAGGCAACTTAATAAGGTTACCATAAAGAATAAGTACCATTTACCAAGAATTAATGATTTATTTGATCAACTGAAAGGTGAAATAATCTTTTCAAAGATTGACTTAAGATCAAGATATCATCAAGTAAGGATAAAGGAAGAAGGCATCAACAAGAAAACATTTAGAACACGATATGGGCATTATGAATTCATAGTAGTGCCATTTGGGCTATCAAATGCCCCAACAATTTTTATGTGCCTGATGAATGGAGTGTTCAAGGAGTACCTAGACAAGTTTGTAATTGTGTTCCTTGATGATATACTCGTCTACTCTAAATACAAAGAGAAACATGAGAAACATTTAAGAATGGTGTTGCCAGTTTTAAGAGAGCATAAATTGTATGCTAAGCTAGGTAAGTGCATCTTTTATCAAAAGAAGATTCACTACTTGGGGAATATAATTTCAGCAGCAGGGATAGAAGTTGATCCTGAGAAGATAGAGGCCATTAGAGGATGACCAACGCCAAAGAATATGACATAGGTCAGATCATTCATGGGCCTTGTTGGTTATTACCGAAGATTCATAAAAGGGTTCTCAAATATTGCAAGTCCAATCACTTCTTTGCAAAAGAAGGGAGTGAAGTTTGAATGAACTTCCAAGTGTGAAGAGAATTTTCAACAATTGAATGGAATATTGACAAGTGCACCAATCTTGAAGATTGCATATCCAAATGAATATTTTGTTGTGTGCACCAATGCATGCAAGGAAGGACTTAGTGGATTTCTCAATCAAAAGGACCATGTGGTATGCTATGAGTCTAGAAAATTAAAAGAGCATGAAAGGAATTATGCTACACAAGACTTGGAGTTAGCAGTGTTTGTACATGCATTGAAATGTGGAGGCATTACCTTATGGGTAATAAATTCGAGATAAGGACAAACCATTGTGGTCTGAAGCATTTATTTGGACAACCAACACTAAATGTTAGGCAAACTAGATGGTTGGAATTTCTGAGTGAATATGACTTTGAAATTAAGCATATAAAGGGAAAGGAAAATCAAGTGGTTGATGCATTCAATAGGAGAGCTCATGAAGTGCATATTGAAGTCATTAACATGTACAAGACAGATTTGAAAAACAAAATTGTTGCAACAACAAATTCAGATCAACAACACTATTTAAAATAAAAGAGATGTTACAACAAGGTAACTTTCAGCAGAAATTTATTTTTTATGAGCTGAAAGAAGGAATAGAAATTTTTGAGGAACCCTTTTTCCATGTGAGAAAATAATAATACTCCTCTTTTTTCTCTTTATCACAAATTTTGAATCACCAAAAATAGATATTTCAATCAAAATTTATGCTAATTTTAAATTAATGCACCTTTAAAAACCCTAGTTTGTACATTGTCTTGTTGGCCAACCTTTCTCCTAAAGTATTTATGAAATTTCAGATCCTCTAAGTCTGAAATTTTGATCTATAGTGTCACGATATGTCTTCTCTACAATTCCATAGGTTTGACCAAATTCCAATGTGCCAAGAGAAATTTATGGTAGCTTTCCCAAAACTTGTTGTTTTTATCCCTTTCAAGAGAGTGAGCTTGTAGGGCTTGTCGCATGTCCAATTTTTCCAATATACTTCTAAAATTTTGATATGAAAGACTATGATCTACCATCTATCCAATGTAATTGGTGGGAATCAATTTTGAGTTTTGTAACTTCATATATAATGATTTTACCATGAACACATGTTTGAGACTAGTTTCAAGACTAGTAAAAAAAAGTATAGTGAAATAGAACATAATTTTTTTACCATAGGTACCTAGTTATGTTTCCTCGGTCTCCCAAAACAACTTCTATTTGAAACATCCCAGGAAAAATATTTGTAAAGAAAATTCCAATATGAATCATTTGAGACTAATTTCTGGACTAGTAAAAAACATAATTTCGACAGGTGATACCTCTAAAAGTATAGAGAACCAAAACATGAAATTTTTACCACATATACCTCAATATGTCTCCTTAGGATCCAAAACATTTCATAGTTTAAAACTATCCAAAATAAAATTTACAATAAAAATACCAAGATGATTTGTTTAAAGGGGCTAAACCCAAGGATTGTATGTTTTGATACCAAATGTTATGCACTAAAACACCCAAATAGCATAAAAAGAGAAAGAGAAGTAACTCCATGCCTGAAGAATGAGGGAGAAGAATGCATGAGAATCATCTTTGAGGGGGGAACCTCCTTTTACAATATAACAAATGTACAAGATGATATGTTCACTAAAACTAGGTTTCCTTGGTATATACAGGAGACAAAAGGTACAATTACAATTAAAGGGTCTAGCTGACCAATAATGAAAACACTAATATAACAACATAAATGTGATAACTATATGTATAGGTCTTAACATATCACCCTTTCCTTGGCTGACAAGACTAATATAAAAATAGAAATGTAATAACTCAATATCTAGGGCTTAACATATCACCCTTTCCTTGACAGAATTACTTAGCCAAACAATGCCATACTTTATTCTATTTGATAACACATCTAGCTCTGCATGCTCCATCCCCCTTGTACACTTAAAAAATATTGTGGTGTATTCAGATGTATTGTTGGGAGTGAAATCTTCTTATGATTCCTTTTTGGGGGAACATGTTAGATGAAATTCCTATAAAGATAAAAAGTATTGAGCCATTTATTCCATATTTCACGAGAAAGGCACATTAAGGTCAACGTATCCTTGAGGATTTTTATCTTGCTTCTTTTAGAAATTCTCTTACAATTTTCCTTAAAATACTTCAATGTAAATTATAATTGTGAGAAAAATATTTTAATTGAAATCTAAAATCAAAGAAAATCAAGGATAAAAACTTACCATCCATTCATGAGAAGGTTTGGTTCCCCTCCCAGGATACTTTATTTCACAAAGATTCTCCCAATGGTATATGGATTTCACAATTTTTGAATAAATTCCATTTCAGAACCCTTGTTTTGTTTGTCTCATTTTGTTGTCTACAAAGATTTAGGATTGTAGTCACATGAGTGGCAAGGTCTACAAGCCAAGTTGCCTTCTCTTTGAATTGATCGTGAATATTACTATATATTTTATTTTTTAGTATTTTTTTCGAAGCTTCTATCGTGTGTTGTCCATCAAGAATAAAAAAAATATGTACTTCCAATATTACTATATACTTTGAAACATAATCTTATGATTCCAATTTTATAAGGTTGAATGATTTCTTGGTAACCTCTTTTATAGAAAGAATCATTAGTCCATCTCTTTGCAATGTGTTTGGAATTACTACCATCTATTGTATCAATTTAATCACCCAATTCTTATTGATTAATCTATATTGATACTCTTTAACAATCTCATGGTACTGATGAATATCAATTTTGAAATTTTTTCCAACAAATAATAAAGTATTTTAATTTGTTTTTGTTTTTATGACTAGCGGAATTGACAATCGGGCGGTCTCGTACTCGCGTGACACGAGGTCGATTCTGACCGCTACCACTATAACCTCCAAGTGCCATACGTATTCCCCTTCTGCAGGCACAGGTAAATTGAGGGGATTTGAACTTAGAACCTCATTGAACATAACACTTCGTATCACGACACTTGCCAATTGAGTTGGCCCTTGGGGGCTAAAAAACAAATTGGATGACATGGGGGTGGGATTTGATCCACTTATGTGTGCACGGGTCACGATATTATTTTTAGTATAATATCCTTGGGTGCAACCACACATTCGACCACTACCTCAAGGTGCTCCCATGGATCCAAGTTAGGCCCTCATTAGAATTGAACCTTACCCAATGGTGAAAAAGTCCTCGTTTCCCACCATTGGATCCAACCCCTTTGGGAGATTTTATCCCCTAGCCTAGGGATAGCTAAGGATATCATGTCTCGATTCCTATGGGTCCTAGACATGGAGTACTGAGAGGCAGACGACTTGAGCATGGCCCTAAAGGGTCCCTCTTTTCTTTAGTGTAGTCCACTTATCACCAGTAGCATCATCCATCCCACCATCTTGGTCCTGAAGTAGTGGTGAGTCTTTCTCCACGAGGTAATGAGTATGGGTATCATTGTATGTATCACTCTAATTTTTGAAACACTTGAATATGTTGTATTGAATCCTTCTTCATTTCATGACAATTTCTTGGAAGTTGTGCTCTTTGCCTCGTTCATACCTAGAACGGTAACATGGTTCCCTAGTAAGTTGATTTCCCTTTAGGATGAGTTGCTACTGGGTGGGTCTGTGAAAATTCATCATCCGTTCCCCCCATACTTACCATTTTCCATGTTTACTCCTTTCATCTCCCCTATCCTTGTTTGGGCATTGGGATTGGATACACTAGGAAGGGTTGTACCTTACCTCGTGGGAAGAAGGGGATAAATTCCCAGAGGGTAAAAGTAGTTGGCAAGAGTTAAAAGACAAAGTTGAAACCTTTGAGATGCTTCACCCAGGGATCCTTGAGAAAGAAGTGAAAAGATTCTTAGTAAGAAAATGGGACCCATAAAATAACATAAACACTCAAGGTATTAGTTGATGGATAGGGGGTCTCATCACAAGCCGACCTCTTATGACCATGGGCATGTAGTGATATGACACTACCAATTATCTGGTCACCAAGATAGGGTAGTGGATCTTGGTGGCATAGCCAAGAGAAAGGGGGTCTCATCACGAGTCAACCTTCTCATCTCCGTGAAATGTTTTTGGATAATGTTGTCACCTTTGGTTATCAAGCCAGGACAATGTCATTCAACTATTCCCTTGAACCACAAGAGAAAAATATCAAAAGAAATAAATCTAAGAATAAAAGGCAATGAATGAGCTAGGAAACAATTGCATTTATGACAAGGTGCATATCTCCCTCTATAAAGGCACCCACAGGTAAGACTTTACATTTCCATGTTATTACATGCACCCCGTGTCCAAACACTTACCCCATGCCACCTCATACACTTACATGACTTGGATTAGATCCCACCTGGGAAACACCTTAAACTTAAGAGAGGTTAGCCTAATAGAACACCCTGAGACCTTCTCCAAGCCAAACTTGTTAAATTGCATAATGTCTTTGAGCATTTTCCTAGGTTAAGGGGGGTTTGATGCACATGTTTGGGTAATTTAATTATTTGATGTGATTTACATGCTATGATCCATGTGACTTATGGACCCCTAGAGGGCATACTTGTTGTTTCTAGAGGATCTTTCCCGGTGGATAGGTACACATGAGGGAATGATTAAATCAAACCTTTATGGGGGCTTAAATCCCACAAATGGATGTTGCAACCCCAACTAGGCGTAAGAAGAAATTGAAGACTTGCATTGAGAAAAAGAAGGGCGTTTCTTTTGGAGGCACCTTGACAGACCTAGATGTAGGGGGCCCTTGCTCTTCCACATGGATGTTAGCCCTTGAGGGCCCTTGACGTCACTATCATAACCTTAGACATCATCCAAATCTAGGGTTTTCATATTGGAGGCATTTATGAGCCTGGTGGCACATGTGGGCATCATCTGGGGCTTATGGAGGCCAAGCGCCGCACATTTCTAGCTCAATGTTCCACCTATGGTCCTCAACGTCACCCTAGAAGGGAATGACATCACCCTTTGAGGTGTCTTTAGATGAAAATTAATTTTAATTATGTCAAATTTGAATTTTATTGTAAATTGACCAGGTCGGCCTTATTTTGACCTAACATTAATTAAAGGTCAAAATTTTTGTATAAATAAACATAAAGTACTCTCATTTTAGACATCACAACTTGTCATACAAGACAAGAGGTCTGCAATTTGCACCCTAGTGAGGGTTATTGGCTGAAATTGTGAGGCACACCCTTGTATAAGGCTATTTTGTTTGCAACTTGTATCAATCTTGAAAGTTTTAATGATGATATTGCATGGTATTCTCATGATTATTCTTGGTGAAAGTAAGTAAAATATGCATTTTTTCATCTATTGAATGGTTTGGTGTATGGTTTTATTTTCTCATACAAGATTATGAAATTGCATGGTGTACTTAATGCTTGAAGTGAGAAACTTAAATTGCTACTTTCTTACTTTCTATTTGACAAGATTTTCATT
The DNA here is from genome assembly GCA_000966675.3 of Picea glauca. Taxonomy (NCBI): domain Eukaryota; kingdom Viridiplantae; phylum Streptophyta; class Pinopsida; order Pinales; family Pinaceae; genus Picea; species Picea glauca. The sequence continues at coordinate 365,523 of JZKD02S0120170.1, read as the reverse complement.
GAATTGATCTAGTAACTAGTAAAACCCTAGAGCCCTAAATTGCTAGAACTCTAAGGATTTTGACTTAGTTATCTTTGCATAAGTTTTACTCCATAAAAATCCTAAGGAGAGTAAGACGCTAGGGCCTAGAATTGCCTACACCCAAGCATCTTGTCTCTTGAGGTCAATGCATAGGGGGACTTAAGTTACTACTTCTCCTATGCATTTCACCTCTTAGAATTTTGTGCATTATCATAAATTGATTTGAAGCCTTAGAAGAATCCGTCCACTTTGACTCCATTACCCTTGAAGGCACTAGTCCTCTTATCCTATTCTTTGACAAGCCTACACTCAACTTCACTTGCTATCTCTACCAACTTGACCTAACCTACTAACCTAGTTGTAAGGTACTAATTTGATGTTGTTTCTAACACTGCTATAACCAATATATAGCAGCCCATTTAGCTTATAAGTTAACTAAACCAACCCAGAAATTTGCATGAAGCAAAGTATTATCAGATCGAGTTAAATTGTGCCTAAATTGCTCCTCACAAAGTGCATTTCTGAAGGTTTCTTACAGTTGTCATCACTCTTATTTTGATGTTGTTACAACCACTTTTGACAACCTGTTAAACCCATTTGTTGATTGATAAGCCACCCAGAATTTGTACTAGGCAAGCCACAATCAATAAATGTTAAAAGTGTTTACTAAATTGCCTTAGTAAGGTACTTTTTTTGAAGTTGTTTGTTGTTTTCATAACTATTTATTTGTTGTTGTTATAAGTGTTAGCTCCCAAAATGAACCCGTCCCTTTGGTCGCATTTTGTGGTGGATAGCATGGCTATTGGTAGTTTTCTCAAATTGATTTTGAGTTTTTCTAGCTGCAAGACTTAGGTTTTGATTTTTGTCTTAGAAATAAGATGACCCATAAAAGTCTTCTTTTCAAAATTTTCATAAAATGTTTTCAACGGCTAATGTGTGTTTAAAAGATGAGTGTTAGATGGTGAAAGTGGCGACTTTCAACAGCTAAGAAGCATCTCTCATAGGTCTGTGCATTGGTGAAAGTGATGACTTTCAGACATCCAAAGAAACATTGTCGCGAGTTGTGCGCTGGTGAAAGTGATGACTTCCAACAGCTAAGGGGCATTTTCCATAGGATTGTGCGCTGGTGAAAGTGATAAGTTTCAACAGCTAAGGGACGTTTTTCATGGGCCGTTGGCTAGAGAAAGCGGGAATCACGTGCGTTTATCCACGTTTCAAAATCAAATGATGATGCGATCAACTCACGTCATGCAATCAAGAAAGACGCGCTGGTGAAAGTGGATAATCATGAAAACTCAAGTTCCACGTCCAAGTCGGATTACAAATCGGATCCGGTTCAGAAACTCATGCTCCACAATCATGGCGTCGGGGATGGCAAGTTCAAATCCATTAGCGCAGGTACAAAAGCTGTACTACCGGGCTGACAACATCAAATCATATCATTGCTTCCCTATCACGCATCGTTCGCAAATGTTTGTTAAGTTTCTAATGTGGAAAGAACAGAGTCGAGTGCTTTCAATAGCGCAAGACCTCGACCCGAATAGCAGTTTGTTGTGTTGGTATACAGAATCGTTGGGGTTTTCAAATTGCAAATGGCGAGGAGACACAATGGTTCTCTACTCAGAAAAGAGTTGGACAACCTATCTTTCCTACAGACGCATCCAGAGGTACAGAAGCACTTTTCGAACGCAGGTTGCATTGAATTTGTTGAGAGGATGCAGAACGGTTGTCACCAGTCAACAGCAGAGGCTTTTGCCAAAACTTTTGATGGGAATAAGGCTCGTGTTGGATCTTTGGAGATCATTGTAGATGAAGCTGCCGTTGCTGCAGTGACCAGCCTACCAAGGTTGGGCTAGAGTTGGTTCAAAACTACTGCCACCAAAAATTTAAATTTCAGAGCTTATTTGAAGGAAGAGTTCAGGCACAATGCATGGAAAAAGAGCATGTTGGTTTCCTATCTAGAAGAGGAGTGGCAGGAGCTGTTTAAGGGCATCCAACTCTACATAACCTCGGAGGGCAGGTATGACAAACTCATGATGTATCATTTTAATCTCCTAGACCATTTCACAGGTAAAACTCTCCTCAATTTACCTTTTTTCTTACATAAGAGTTTAACTAAGGTCTGCAAGAAGATCAGGGCTCAACCCCTAAGCATGAAGAATACTCTGTGCCACTTTGGCCTCATTAAATTGATCATTCTGGAGGAATTGAAATAGCAGGGAAGGAGCTGGCAGCATTTTCTATTTTGGGAGGGATTTGAAACACAAACTCAGCCCGTAAATGAATAGGGGAAAGGTTCAAAGAAACAATTGACTCCTCAAAGCAGTTCGAGGAAGAGGAGGACCCTGCCAGGACCTCCAAAAGATAGAATCTCTGGAGTGAAATCCTAGAGGTCAAAGAAAAGGTTGAACTTTGAAACCACTACAGAGCAGCCTACAAAGAATCCTATAGAGAAGAGAACAAACATATTAAACTTGCCCTACACAGACTCAGAACCAGAGCAACAAGATGAGAGCCCTGTCATCAAGAGTCTTGAACAGTCAACTGAGTTTGCAAAGAATTATGAGACCTTCACTCATACAGAGGAAGGAGAAACATCAAAGAGCTCTAAGTCAAAGAAAACTCAGAAAATAAAGCATCTGAAAGAGGTAATCGCTCAGCAAGAGGTCTTGGAATGGGTAATCAAAGAAAGGTACAATAAGTTGTCTGATAACTTCGCAAAAACCAATGCTACGTTTGACAGACTGGCCCGGGAAAGTGTTAAAGAGAAGAAAAGAAAGCATAAGATCACCAAAGATTACAATAGTCTATGGTGGCTTGCCAAGCACCTTAAAAGGAAGATAAGAAGATTGAAACAAAAACAAAACCAAAAGTCCCACCCAGATTTGAAGGTGCTTGCTCAGGTCGCTGTAAACATGCAAGGGGAGAAATCAGAAACACATTGAGTTTTTGTTGAAATCGCATTTTTGAGGTGAAAGTTCATTTTTGGCTCAGACAGAGCTTTCACCAGCACAAAGCGAAATTTTATGACCCGTTAGTTGGTGAAAGGCAGCGCTTTCACTAGCTAACCAACGAATTATAAAGCCCATTCGCTGGTGAAAGCAGGAAAAGCATTTTTGGAAGCCAAGGACATAAGAGGTCAATTTTTACAGATTATAAAGAAGTTCCAGAGTATCAAGGGGATATCAGATCGCATGCAAAGGACTCAACATCAGAGGTTCGAGAGAATTCTGGGAACCACATGCAAAACAATTTTCCTCAAAGATCGACTATGAACGTTGAAGAAATTCAACTGTCGAGACAGGTGTCCTACCATGTTTCATTACATCGCAGATTCTAGGAGCTGAAGGATATAGATGGCGAATTTTTGAGATTGGAGACAATCCAAATGATAGTTTAGTTGTTAAATCTTTATTATCAAGTTGTTTAGTTAGATTTGACTTTCTATTTTTAAACATAGATCCATGTTTTTAGGATCTGTAAAACTGATTGTAAGAGGCTATAAATGCCTATTTTTGCTAAGAGACAAGGGTTCAAACTGGGAGATATTTTATGCTACTGTATAGACTCTTTTTGCAGAAACAAAGTTCAGTTTCCTTTCGTTTTCAATATCATAATTGTCCATCTTTCATTTTCTGTACTTTGTTTCAGTTTATTTTAGTTCATGAAGACTGTCATCTCTTTATTGAGCTCATAGAATTGAAATTAAAGGATTTCCCTATGTCTTGTATTAAGCCCTACATTCACTTGTATTGGCAATCAAGAATAGTGTTCTCCATCCTCTCTTTCAATTACTTGATCTGATTATTGTTTCTTGAAAGCACTGTATCTTTATATGTGTGATGAGTTGTTCCTTACAAAAATCATTAGAGACCCCATTGTCCCAAACACATAAAAACCATTATTTCTAAGTTACCAAGCATCCTTAGCCTACAACCCTAAGGAGTTTCTTGGAGTGATAACAAATTGGCGCTATTGCCGGGGAGACGAAATTCAAGCTCTACTCTCCTGGGATACGACACAGAGCTGATCTTTGATGATAGACAAAGATTAAACATTTTTAGTTGGTTGTAATCATCTATCTGGCGACTCCACAAGTTCATCCTGGCTCCTAAGAGGATCAGTACTAGGGTGAATCTATAACGACCCCTTCGTTATGTCTATGAATAGTGAAGTACAATGGGAATTTTTTTTTTCTTTTAACAAATAAGAAATCAACAACATCACCTAATTCAAATCAATGCAAAAACACATGACATCACAACTAAAGTGACACATGATCAGAATAGAAACAACTCTACAATATCATTGCGGAACGAAATTCAAACTAT
>JZKD02S0120170.1:311672-337711 GCA_000966675.3 Picea glauca | reverse complement strand
CGTTAAATTTCTCGACCCTAAACTTTCCATCTTCTGACATTGCTCCCACTTGAACCAGGAACCCTCTTTTCCTGCGAGTTACCTTATGCTCTGATACCAGTTGTTAGAAAAACAGAACCATAGAGAAATAAAATAAAACAAATGCAGAAACAAAACACAAAAGACACACAATACAAGAAAGACACAGATTTACGTGGTTCACCCAGTGTGGGCTACGTCCACCAGATAAATTGCTAGGTCCTTCCTTTATTATTATCCAACAAATGAAGGGATACAACCTACAACAAAACTCGCAGTAACTTCCTCTTCTTTCTCTCACAATCTCCTCTCTCAGAATACAATATTCACCATCAACCATAGCCGCTATACATTTCCCTCACAAAAGAGGGTTGCCTTTTAGGGAAAAAAACCCTAACATAATCTCTATTGTTAGATCTGCGACCTTATAATGAATGGTCCATATTTACAATGAAATTACAATATACTTTTATAAGGCAATTTTTGCTTCGGGGGCTTCGCCCTTGAACCCCCGTTGGGGGCCCGCTTGCCCCTAGACTCCCCAGTCGGGGGAATAGGCCCCCCGGACCCCGTACAGGGGGTACCCCCCCTCTGCACTCCCCCGTGTGGAAGAGTGTACATACTTATGGGGTGTAAATACTTCATGGAGTATAAACACAGTTGAAAGTAAAAGACCTATAAATCAGGAAGATAATCAGGCTCCACAACCAATATTGAGCATGGTCTTAGAGGGACCCTCTTCTCTTCAGTGTAGTCCACTTATCACTAGCAACAACATCCATCCCACCATCATGCTCCTAAAGTAGCGACAAATCTTGGTCCATGAGGTAATGAGTTTGGGTATCATGGTATGTATCACTCTGAATTTTGAAGCACTTGAATATGTTGTATTGAATCATTCTTCATTTCATGACATTTTCTTGGAAATTATGCTCTCTTCCTCATTCATACCTGGAAGAGTAACATGGTTCCCTAGTAAGTTGATTTCCCTTTAGGATGGGTTGCTACTGGGTGGGTCTGTGAAAAGTCATTGTGTGTTCCCTCCATACTTACCATTTTCCATATTTATTCCTTTTATCTCCTCTATCCTTGTTTGCGCATTGGGATTGGATACACTAGGAAGGGTTGTACCTTAATTCATGGGAAAAATGGGGCTAAAGGCCCAGAGGGTAAAAGTAGATGGCAAGAGTTAAAAGCCAAATTTAAAACCTTCAAGATGCTTCACCCAGGGATCCTCGAGAAAGTAGTGAAAATATTCTTAGTAAGAAAAGGGGACCTATTAAATAAAATTAACACTCAAGGTATTAGTTGATGGATAGGGGGTCTCATCACAAGGTGACCTATTATGACCATGGGAATGTAGCGTTATGACACTACCAACTATCTAATCACCAAGCCAGGGTAGTGGCTCTTGGTAGAATAGCCAAAAAAAGGGGGTCTCATCACGAGATAACCTTCTCAACTCCATGAAATGTTTGTGGTTAACACTATAACCTCTAGTCATCAAGCTAGGACAATGGACTTCAACTATTCCCTTGAAGCACAAGAGAAAAATATCAAAAAATATAAAGCTAAGAACATAAGTAAATGAATGGGCTAGGAACAATTGCATTTATGACAAGGTGTATCTCACCCTCTACAAAGGCACCCACAGGTAAGACTTTACATTTCCTTGTTATTACATGCACCCCATTCCCAAACACTTACCCCATGCCACCTCATACACTTACATGAATTGGATTAGATCACACTTGGGAAACACCCCAAACTTTAGAAATGTTATTCCAATAGGACACCCTGAGACCTTCTCCAAACCTAACTTGTCAAATTGCATAACGTCTTTGAGAACTTCTCTGGGTTAAGGGGGGTTTGATGCACATGTTTGGGTAATTTAATTATTGGATGTGATTTACATGCTATGATCCCTATTGTTGAAGGAAAATCTCCCTACGGACAGGTAGATCTCCTCTTGAGAGCTAGAATCTTAACTCTTAAGACAGAAGATGCTTAACGTGGACACTGACTTCATTTCATATCTATACAAACTAATGTATGAGGAGGAAGGAGAAAAGAAGTACCTTTTACCAGTGTTTGTCCCTGCATGCTCTGAGTTGAGCTCCAATCTTTTGCTCCTCGATGAGCTCTGTAGACAAACAATAGGACAACCACTTCCTACTCTATTGATATTAGTTTGAAATAGATCTATCTATCAGAGACAAGTTCATGTGAGATTAAACACAAACTAGAAAGAAACATGCCAAGCATGTCATATTAATGAGAACATGATAGAAGTAACTTACAACCGTAGATGCGAATGCGACAACTTCGTCAAGTCCCCTTTGTCTAACCCTTACTCAAAAGATCCATGATTCGGACAACAACAACTTTACTGATTACTTTCCTCCAGTTCACTGTATGTTTCCCATGAGATCATAGGTTTCATGCTTTCAATTCTTCCTCCTATTCACCATCATAGAACCTGCTTATATAGGTTTAGAGAGGCCTAACCTCTTGAGGTATATTTAGGTTAAGTTGAGGATTTCCTTCCTTAAATCAGGGATCTTCTCCTAAGATCATGGCTGAACCAAGAATTCGAATGCAACTGCCTTCCAAGATTGAAAGATCTTCCCCTTATTCTCCTCAACAGATCAACTGCTGCCCAGAATAGGTAGCGCTCCCTCAAAAAGGCCATCAGAGCGCTACAATGCTCCCTGGTAGGCTTTAGGGGGGCGCCAACACTCTAAAAATCCATAGCGCTCTCTCAGAAGGGTTGTTTGGTGTTATAACTCTCCCTAGCACTTTATAGGGGAGCGCCAGCGCTCCTAAGGGTGATATAGGGGAGCGCTCTCTTCTAAAACCTTAGATTCGATGATTCTTTCAGGTGGCAAGAGGTACTTATCTTCAGTTAACCAATTCTCTTCCTTCAAATCAAGTGTTTGAGGCATTTTAAGTGTTTCCTTAGTGTCGTCATAAGTATGACATAGGCATCATGGCAGTATGCTTTGCTGGACACTTTCGACACTTGTGAGCAACATGCGACACTTGCGACACTTGTGAGAAACATGTGACACTTAAGACACTTATCAAAGCGAGTAATGTTGATGTGTAACAGATTACCCCCCAAAGTATGAAGTTATAAGATGAGAACTGATAACTGAAATGCTTTGTAGACTTTCAAGCAAGGGTATAGATTTGGAGAACCTGACAGAAGCTGCACACAAACATCCAACAGATATTGTGACATGCTCCAAACCCAAGGCAGGCATACCTATGCTTGGGTGATCAAGACTTGCAAGATATGGCCGCCATAAAATACACTACGGATCCATAATTGTATTGATAAAAAGGTATAGCCATTGAGGATACAATGTGGATCTATACTCTGATGACTTGAACTGATCGTAGCCACGAAAAATACACAGTGGATCTACGAGATGACAAGACATAGCCACGACCAATACAAAGTGGATCTATGTAACAGTATATGCATCATTGTTCAAGAGAAACTCCTTCGCAACTTGGGCAAAGTACATATCAAAGTGATCACTCAAACCAGGGTCTTCTTACCGATCTCGATGTAGTACAAATCTAACAATGTGAATAGATGTCCTGATGTCAAACATGGTAGAAACCACTTGATTACCAGTCAATGATGTAAACCGTTAACAAGAACGAGGGAGATCACCATTAATGTCATTGATTCCCAAGGTACCCTAGTACATTCCAACAAATGTGAATGGATGAGCTGGATTCGAACATCCGTGGAATCATCCGATCAGAGGTCAGTGATGTAAACCCACTGTCAGACGTGAGGAGGCCTGCCATTGAGGCATACAGGTCCCAAAGTACTAACTAGTTTCTAAGTCTAATTCCTGGATAATGTGTTAAAGTCGACAGGAATAGACTCGTTGAGGGAGGGCCTTGATGTATCCCCCATCAACGACACGAAACAGACATAGAGATGTAATTGGTCGATCAAATAAACATGGACTGACACGGGTATTGAGACAAGATATTTGTGATGGCTGACCCTCAAGGTGGATACTTCCCTTGAAAACTGAGGCACAATAGCAGAAACATGACATGGACCAAAACTTGATGATGCAGTGGATGTTGTGAATTACGTCAGGCGACCCAAAGGAGTGAAAGAAACTCAAAGGATTGGCTCAGTGCAAAGGTTCAACAGATTAAAATGCGTGCAAAAGACAAAGTGTCGTGTTCAAGGGCGACTCTAAGAATTACTTGGTAATGTTCTCAAGAGACTGCTTGGCTTGCTTCTTTCAAATTTTCCCCCATCCAGATAGACAAGTACCTCTTTTTAATTTAACGAGCTCGAGGAGGGTAACACATGCTCGATATAAATCACCTTCGGTAAGTTCCTCTTCCTTTGTTTAACGAACTGGAAGAAGTAAGGGTTCGGTCCCGTATGGGCCTGTCGATGTTTGTTTTAGCGAGTCCAAAGATAGAAAACTTGAAGGTTTTTCATGATTATAGAGTTTGGAAAAACACTTAAAAGAGAACTCTCTCAGTTCCTTTTTCGTACAGTTAGTCTCACGAGGCCGGAAAAGAGATAAACTACCACTCGAAAGATGCCCTTTCGAACCTTTTAATGAGTGTGAAAGGAAGCAAGATCACTCGACGATATTTTCATATTTAGAGAGTCTGAAAAGAGTTTAAAGATGACTCCAGGGGGTTCCTTTTTCATGTGTCCATACGAGTTCGACAAAGAGATAAAATTCTACCCAGTACGTTCTTATATTCTTGAGCTTGAGAACGAACTAAGACTATACTCGTGGATGTGACAAGGTAAACAAACGATCATAACTGCTTTGAAACCCGTAGTGTCAAAACTATAATCCAGAGGTTTAGTGAGGCCATTATATTGTCAAAGAAACCCACAAATAACTATACCTTATAAAAACTGGAAATTGATAAATAGTAATACAATAAAAATTTTCATTTACCATTTCATTTGCATAAGGATTTGTAGCAGTGGAGATTCTCACTTTGGAGGTGGATCTTGTTTTGCTTGAAACCAGAGCTACGATTGACCGTTTCTCTCGACGTTTGGACCAGGTGGATCTTCATCTCCCCTTCTTTCAATTACATGGTTCAATATTTGTTTCCACAACAATATTTAAATTAAAAAATGAAGCCCTAGGTCGTTCCAAAAAAGATCAAATCTGCCTCTATTGAAAATGATGGGAAAAAGACATTGGTTTACAAAACTGTTTTTAGAGGGTGGTAGCATAGATGCCAACGCCTTGATACTTAAGTAGATAGGTCGTTTTTGTTAAAAAATCCATAAGAAACTCAAAAATATGCCCACGCAGCCATTATGAAAATTATTTTAATTTTAAAACGTTTTATTTCTGCGTGATGATTATTGAGTGATAAAAAGAGGGCGTGGTCCTTTTTGAACAGTATGGGCAATAGATTTCAAGTTTTTAAATTGCTTAAGAAATTGCCGAAAAATTGAATAATGAAATTCTTTGTTTTTTTTTGTTTGTAGGTGATTTCGACAGCGACCATGATCGAGTGGAAGGAACGGGAGCATGAGCTCGATGATTTGGCTGCTTTGCGGAGTCCTTGTACACGGGTCGCGTTGAGAGATTGTGGCCTTCTAAAATTCTTCAAGTTGCAAAAGATGAAGAAAGAAATCCTTCTGCTTGAGTACATAATCAGCTTGTGGGATGTCACGGAGCAAGGGTTTCGGATCGGAACACAACATCTAACCATCGAGTTGGAAGATGTATATTTCTTGACTAGCCTCTCAAAAAGAGGGGTTCCTATATCTTTTTTCGGACAGAGGGCACTTCCTAAGCAAGTGGGTGTGTATCTGGCACGCCATTGTGTCCCAGGAGCAAGACTGGTGGGGGGTAGAATCCCCATCAAGGATATCAGAGAGTTACCCCTCTAGTCCATTTTGTTTTCCATCACGAGTGTGATGGGAAGCACTAGCGCACATCTGCCGTCGAGATCACAGGTATCTTATGGCGTATAGTGTTTGGAGCCAACACTGTTTAACTGGAGCGTAGGGTTTCTTCAGAATGTGAAGGAACAGGTTTCACAGTGTATGATGGGGCAGAAACAGTTCGAATATGGTTCGTTCTTGGTTTCATTCTTCTTAGAGCGCATCCCCCAGATGTAGCCTCAGATTGCATTGGCAGTACGACCAGTGGGAGAACCACGGATGGAACGGTGGACTAGTCTGTCTCTGAGACTAGTGGCAGAGTCAGAGTTTCGTTTCACCGGTGACTTCTTCGCTTGGTTGAGACACCAATATCTTTGGATAGAAGACTTCCCATATGCCGATGTGGACTTTCACGGGAGCATGGATTTGATTCTACCAGCGGGGGAAGATTGGGATGCGTCAGGTGAGAGACTAAGCAACACCTTGTCTAGTTTTTTATGTTTTAAGTTTTTAACGTATATATATATATATATATATATATATATATATATATTGGGTACGTGGAAGAGTTTTTAATGGATGTATTTTTTTTAACATATAGACAAGGGAGTAGTGCACCCGACTGAGATACCAATACCAGGACGTCGTGGGGGTGCTCAGGTTGCAATAGATCCAGGGGCACCAGTGATAGGTCTCCGGGAGGTTGAAAGAAACCTTCAAGGCCTCATGATGGGCATTCCTCCTCTACGGAGGAGAGAAGTGCCTTTACATCTATAGAGACACACTGTGGGGGTGCCAGAGAATGTTAATTCTCTACTGAGACGCGTATTGCGCGCAGTGATATGTTACTCTCAGCACAATGTAGTGCAAAGAGATTAGAGTCTCTCTGGTGATTGTATATTTTGTATGACTTGTTAGATGATGTTGTATGGGTGTAAAGACCCAAAATTTTGCTCTTCCAAATAATTTTTTGATGTAATCAAAACATTTTCAGTCACGCTATGTATATATATACAGTTCCGAATTTTTACAGTGCCAAAAAATTTGTACATGATGATGCCTTTAATGTGATGTGTTTTAATTTACATGTGATGTACAATTTGTTTTCCTTCATGAAACCTTATCTATGGGCGAGATACCGATCCATGATGTAATTAGCTAACAAATCCAAAACATTGTTGAGTTCTCTTGGAATATGTCTGTATTCGATTTAATCAAATATTAGTTCAAGACGACGAACTTGTAGGTGGAGATGTAGCAGGATAGGATTACGAATAGCGTAGATACGGTTGAGTTGATAGACCACGATTTGGGAGTCTAGGTTAAAAATGATACGAGAGATACCTAGGGAGGAGGCTTGGGTCAAAATTCCAATGACAGCATGATATTCTTCCATGTTATTAGTTGCTGGTCCTAAGCAAATACCTCCTGAACTCACCACCTCGTCAATTTGGTAAATGACCCATGTTGCCGAAGCAATGTTCTGGGTGTGTCGACTAGCGCCATCCGCAAACCCGACAAAGATAGGAAAGGAAGACATCATCTGCGTATGAAAACACAAGGCACAGTTATGAGTGGCAAAGGCAAAGACTCGAGCATGCGAAAGAAACAGACACACCAAACTAAAATACAATAATGTACAAAGTACACATGCTAGGTGATCTAGGCATAGTACTTTTTAAGGTAAAGCCCGTTCCAGGGCTCTCCTAGGGAAATTTCATCATAATCGACTAACTCGTAGGTGCCTCTGTGAAGAACACGTTTCACAATGTAAGGGCCATGCCACAGAGGTTCTAACTTACCCATCCCTAGTTTGTCATGAGCCTGGTTATAGACGAGGACTAAGTCTCCTTCTGCAAAAGTCCTAGGATGGACGGATTTGTTGTATTGATTTTTTATCCATTTATGATGTGACTCGTTAATGAGAGTGACATCACGACGTGTTTCGTCCAGTTTGGTTAGATATAAGAAATGTTCTTCTTCGACAGAAGTATGGGGTAGGAGTTCTACTTTAAGTTTCAGAGATGGAATCTCACACTTGATTGGTAAAACGGCTTTGATGCCATACACTAACTAGAAAGGAGTGAACCCAGTTGCGGTTTTCACGGAAGTATGGTAAGCCTAGAAAGCGGAGAAAAGTTTTAGATGCCAGGATGTCTTATTTTCCCCTACCATGCGTTGAATCATGGTTTTGAGGACCTTGTTGATGGCTTCAACTTGTCCGTTGGCCTGAGGATAGTATGGGGATGAGTTTTCATGGCGAAAACCCAACTTGGCATGCAATTCACTCATCATCTGGTTCTTAAAGTGTGCACCGTGATCAGTGATAATGGCACATGGTACACCAAAATGAGTTATGATGTGGTTAAAAACAAAAAAAGCTATGGTACGACCATCGTTCAGAAAGGTAGGCATAGCCTCAGCCCATTTGGTAAAGTAGTCGACGACGACGATTATATAACCGTGCCCCCCGGCTAAGGTAGGCTTGCATTGCATAAAATCGATACCCCACTTGGCAAAGGGGCTTATGGCGATGATGGGGTGCAACGTAGTAGGGTGGGTGCGTGCCTTGTTGTTAAAAACTTGGCAAGGTGGGCATTTTTTGACTGCCTCAATACAATCTTTGAAAATCGAGGGCCAAAAATAGCCGGCATGTAGAATTTTTTGGGCTATGGCCATCCTAGAAAGGTGACTGCCACAGGCTCCAAGGTGACAGTCATTCAGAACGCGTTCAGCCTCTATAGGAATCAGACATCGTCAAAGGATAGTGTCAATACCATGGTGATACAAGGTGTCACCGATGATAAGATAACGACAAGAATGGTGGCGAATATGTCGACGCTCTTCACTAGAAGTGTTAGGCTGAAAGCGTTGGGTTTGGAGATAAAGGAGGATGTCTCCATACCAAGGATCATAGGTGCTGATGAGGAAAAGAGTTTCGTCAGGGAGAGAATCTCTAGGTTTTATATCTTCATCAGCATGGGGGAGATCAAAGATAAGTTCCGCAAACACCAGGGACTTTTTGGCTTTGGACTTCGCAAATTCAAGATCGAATTCTTGAAGGATGATGATCCATTTAGAGTATTTTCCCCCGAGCACTTGATGTTTCAAGACATGGTACATGGGGTTTGAGTCCGCAATCACAGTGGTGGTGCGTAGTAGGATGTAATGGCGAAATCTCTAGACAACAATGATGGCTTCCAGAGCCAGTTTCTCTACATGTGAATATCGGAGTTCGGGTCCAGATAGACTCTTGCTTAGGTAATAGATCACATGTTCCTCATCGTTGGGGTCCTCCTGAACTAACACCATCGCAATAGTGGAAGTGGAGGCGGCTAAGTAAAGGATGTAGTCCTTTGTATACTCTGGAGGGTGCAACAAAGGTGCATGGGTCAAGGCATGCTTGAGAGTGTCAAACGATCGTTGAGCGATGTCATCCCAGATGAAAGGGGTGTTTTTCTGCAACAATCGCATGAATCCTTTAGTTATCTCAGCGTAGTTACAAATGAAATGGCGAAGGAAGTTTTCTTTTCCTTGCAAACTTTGGAGTTGGGTCAAACTAGTAGGTGGGGGTAAGGCCAGAATAGCCTTAATCTTTAAGGGATCCACCCGAATCCTGTCTTTATAGACAACAAAACCAAGGAGTCGGCCGGATTCGACAACAAAAATACACTTATGTGGGTTCAAGCGGATACAGTAAAACCAACATCGAAGAAAAATAGCCCGTAAGTGATCAACGTGATCTGATCGATTGGATGAATGGGCAGGTAAGTCCTCGAGGTACGGTTATGCAATATGCTTGATATCGTGGAAAGCGTACAACAAGGCCCGCTGGAAAGTAACACCAGCATTTTTGAGACCAAAAGGTAGCTTTCGATAGGCGAAAGTTCCCCATGGGCAGATAAAGGCTGTCTTATGTTGATCAACAGGTAAAATTTCAATCTGGTTATACCCAAAGAAACCATCCATGAAAGAGAAGATTATGCTCCCAGCGCAATTATCAATGATCTGGTCGATGAAGGGCGTAGGGCAGTTATCCTTTGGACAAGCCTTATTGAGATCCCGATAGTCAACACAGACACGGATGGTCCCTTGTTTTTTGGAAACTAGAACAAGGTTGGAGACCCATTCTGTCAAAGGGATGGGATAGATAAAGCCAGATTTTAAAAGTTTCTCAACTTCTGCCTTTATAGCCGCGATTTTCTTGGGATGAACCGGGCAGAGTTTCTGTCGAACAGGTTTTGCACCAGGGTAAGTCTTGATTTCGTGCACGATGATCGAGGGGTCGATCCCTGGCATTTCCTTGTAGCTCCAAGCAAAGACATCGCAGAATTCTTTAAACAGAGCGGTGTAAGATACCAATTTTTTGGGTGTGCAATTAGCACCAAGGTTAATGTTTTCCACAACGCCCTCTTTGATTGAAATATCAATAATGATCGTAGTAGATATATTACCCATATTCCCCTCAAAAAGAGTATCTTGTGTGAGGATGGGAGATTGTGGAGAATCGGTAACATCAGGAGGGAAGACAGAGTGTACGTCTTTGTGAATTTCTTCTAGAGGTGGAATAAAAGAGGATCGATGATGGTTATCATCCCAAGTTATGTCGTCAACACTAATCATTTCCATTATAGATTCGTCGGAAGGAAAAATTTGGTAAATGTGATCGATTGCAGACGATAGGGAATCCAACCATGACGACATTGACTAGGCATCGGGTGCCAATAAATGGGGGTTGTCCGGGGAGGGAGAGGCATATTGAATAGCTATGTATGTGGCCTTGGCTGGGCTGAGTGGCATGGTGTCACCGAGCACATCGAATTCCATAGGACTAGGTACAATCCAAGGGTCAAATGATTCCAAAGATTGATAAGCCATAGTCGAAATCATATTGACGGTGGCAATATGATGTGTGGTGGGTGGAAGTGGTGTAGGGAAGGTACCTATAAGGCTAGAATATTTTAACAAGCCAACACCAATGCTTTCATACATAACTGGGTGGTCTCCCAAAAAAGGAATGTTGTTGGTGACAGGGGCACGAATGTCAGGTGTACATAAATCTAGTTGATCGATAGTGACAATTTTGCCTTGATGGGGGAATTGTACACATCGAAACACCGACGAGGCGACGAAAGTCATAGCGTATAACCAAATTCTTCCAAGTAGTAGGTTGTAATCGAGGGGGGCGTCGACCACCTCGACATCAACGGTAACATATTTGCCGCCCAACTGAACGGCTAAGGATTGTAAAAGTCTGTGAGGATGAAAACCTCGCCCATCGAAAGTGCATAACATCGTAGGGGATTTGTTAAGGGTAGGTGATTTTAAGCCTTTCCAACAAGCTAAAGACATGACACAAGTAGAGGCTCCCTCATCCAAGATAGTTCAGTGGATTTGTTGATTGTGAACAACAACATCGATCTGAAAAGCTAGTTGGTGGGAGAGTCAAGGTTGATGATCATCCAGATTAAACATGAGGTTATTAGATGACTCAGAATCGAAAGTGTCGATGGCAGCTAAGAGCGTTCTACGTTGTCTAGGACAATGTTGTAGAACTTCCAAGGCAGACATAGCACACGGTGCTTGAGCCAAATCTTCAACAATGTTGTAGTTTTGGGCAGCCTGTGAATGAGGATTAAAGGTAGATTTTTGGATAGTGCTCTTAGGAGGGTGTAAGATGGAGTCAAGCGAAGGTTTCTTGATCTGAAGTGGCCCGGATGGAGGGCTAGCAGACGGAGGACTAACAAAAGATGGTAATGGGTCTGGTAAGGAACCGTTAGTGGGCTTCGGCTTATTAGGTTTAATCGGTGTGTCATATGTTGTAGCACGAGTGGTCAGATTAATCCCGTTAAACATGTAAATGTGGGCACTTGTCAAGGCCTCATTATGGGATTGGTTGGAACTGCCCCCTGGAGTGGGGGTTTGAGCAACCAAAGATTGTTGCTGTCAAAAAGGTTGGGTAAGCACAACGGGTTGTGAATTTCCCTTAAAAATCTTGGCCACTTCATCGCGATGTGGACAGTCTCGAGTGTAGTGATCATCACCACAAATGAGACATGGGAATTTCGGTTTCCGTTGTGGTTTTTTTCCGGCAGCCGGGGTTTGAGGTTGATTTTTTGGTTGTTCAGTGTTGTTGTTTTTATTTGATTTATTTCTTGCTTTCTTCTTGCCTCCAGATTGTTGTGAAGGGGTCGATTGGACCATATTCACCTCAGAGACCTGAGTTTGAGGGGAGGTAGAAGAGGGTGCAGTCGAACTGGGAGTAGACGTCGAAGCGGACCGCTGGGTTGTTCCAGTCGACTGGGAAGTAGATTGGGTTTTGACGTAGCCAATAACTCCATCCGCGTGTGAGGTAGACGATGGTTTGGATGGATCATTAGTGGCATGGGTAGCATTTGGTATCAACTCGTACAGAGTACTAGATTGTGAATAAACCAAATCTAAGTACTGAGCTCGAGCAATAGCTTCTTCCTCGGTGACTACACCACCCATAGCAACATCACGAGCAATCTGGGGTAACAACGATTTGGTGAACCATTCCGCTAATAATTGGTCAGGAATGACTGCTTTGATTAACCTTCGTCATCGTCTCCATTCATGAATATGATCAAAGATATGTACGGAGGTTGTCTAACGAAGGGAGGTCAATAGTTCGGTACCCATCTCGTATTGAATGGGTAGTTGGAAGTGTGTGAGGAAGGACATGGCAAGAGAGTTGAAGTCATGAAAAGAAGCATGTGGTAGTTCAATATACCATTTTGCTGTAGAACTCGTAAGTGTTCGTTGGAAAAGACACAAATGTATAGAATCGTCCATGAGGGAGTTGGATGAACACCACAAATGGAAAGTCATCACATGGTTGTTTGGGTCTTCTCCGGACTTTTCGTCGAATTTTGAAATATCAGAAGGAAGTTTAGTTGGAATAGCTAGCCAAACCGGAGAATGAAAAATAGGATCATTCGTTAACTGAGACAAGTCTGGGAGGTCCAGAGTTGCTAGGAAAGGTAGTTTTCGGTTAACCTGCGGGTAGTACTGGTGTGGCATAGGAACACCAGTAGGACCATACACTAGGTTAGGCGGATAATTGTAACCAGTGGGCCCTCTTGTACAAAGTTGGTGTTGACCAGGGTACATAGGATTTGAGGTGGTTCGAGAAACATGTGTGAGCGGAGGATAACCGGATGGGTTTTGAGGATTATAAGCCAGATTTGGCGTTTGTCCATAAGGAGTATATAGATGGGTCCCTTGAGGGGGAAGAGGTTGTTTTGGAGCTTGAGGATTGTGTCCCTCCCGAGAACTGTGGGTTTCCTGGAAAAGGGATGTTCCACGGATTGGGTGTGGTAGACACATTTTGTCCATATGGTTGATGGTAGGCTCCGAATTGAGGTTTCCCCCCAAGATGAGGGTGCCCTCCAAATGGAAGTTGTCCTCCGGTGGGAGGATGCCCCTCAGCTTGAGGTGGAGTTCCCAAAATTTGGGAACCAGACGTAGACGACTGACCGGTGCTGCTTAATGGATTAAAGCCACCAAGACCAGTCCCTTCAGGTTGTTGTATAGGTGTAGAACTTCTAGGCATAACTTGGGTAGTAGTGACAGCGGAAGAATTCAGTTCTCTATACCCAAAAGGGAGTGATGATGAAGGTCTAGGTGTTATTGGTGTGCCAATTGTAGCTTGGCTAACCACCGCATTACCAGCGGGAATAGTCGGCACATGAGGGACCATTGTAGAATGGGCCATCTGGAGAGAAAAAGTGGACCTTGGGCCAACGGACGATGTGTTCAGACCAACGGACGGTGAGGATGAAAAAATGGTAGTACCCGTAAAATGGTTTAGGGGTACGGTGTAGGTGATAGGTGCGTCGGCACCTATTCCTGTTCCATAAAGATCTCGCACCATGCACGACAGACTTCGAACAATGTCTGTGGTCCAAAAGGGGTTGTTGATTAGAGGGTTTGAATGAGGCCCAGTCAGAATGTCAGAAGGATTGACGATGACAAATTCACTGACTGAATTCAGTTGGAGAACACATCTCTCATATCCCTCTGAAATGAGGAAAGCCTCCAAAGACTCTGAAACAATTCGAAAATTCTCTAAAGAGGTGGGAACTTCTTCTTGGGAGGTTATAGTGTCATGAACCTCGCTCTGTTGAGTAGATTCCTCCATAGAATGAGGGGGTAAAGGGGTATTATCTTCCATATTTTTTGGAGGAAGTCCCTATAGCCTCCGTGAATGGCATGGAGGGTCAATGTTGGCGAAAAAGAGTCGGCGAAAAAAATCTATGGCCAACTACCGAAAAGAAGCAGCATATGCTAATAGAATCTAGGAATCACAACCAAGCAAACAAAACCTTCTCTCGATGACCATGCTAGTTGGTGATGAAATCCAACATCGCATGATCAAGTCGAGAAGGGGTGGGGATATGGTGGAATAGTTACAATGACGACCTGCTTAACAGACTTTCACCTTGGTGCAAGCTTCCACGCAGTAATTGTGGATTTATCCTCCAAGGAGCTCGAGTGAGTTTGACCAATGTCTGCTCCAGGTACAGTGAGACTTCCCTTCACTGTCACCTTGTGTAAGACCCTAAATATTATGGCCACTAAGGTTACTAATTCACAGTCAGCCCCTGGGCGGGTACAGTCGACAGTCCAGTCCGAACGTACGGGCAGGGTATCTAGCCCAAAATCAACTTGAAAGGATTCCACTCAACATTGTGGGTATACCTTTAAGCGATCCCCATAATATGATTTGACTACTACAATCAGTCAAACCACGGAGGGATAATCTCCGTAGCTTTCCCTCGTGCGACCTCGTACGTAACCCCTGTGTGAGAGGGGGATCCCAGGCAGACTTATACGACAATTGGATTTGACTCTCCCTAGCTGAGGATGCTAATGTTTGTTTTGGAAACTTTGGAGAGTGATGCTCACAGCCTAATCCAAAGTACTAATCCTAGTCTATTGTTGTCGGAGGATCCTAGAAAAGAAAATGTTCTAGATAGTTTTTAATTAGCGTTCATTTTATAGTTGTTCTTTACTCAAAAGGGGTGTATGGAAGTGAAACAGATGGAATGATGACTCAATCCCCAAAAAATGCATCAAAGATGATAAGAGAGAGAGAGAGAGAGAGAGAGAGAGAGAGAGAGAGAGAGAGAGTTATTTTCACTAACAAACACTAAGAATGAATGTCCTCAAACAAATTTTCTTCAATCAAATCCGATGTGGTGCTAAAACTTTTGGAGATGTCTTCTAATATGCAAATCAATCATGAAGATGTCTCTTTATTGTTTGTGTGCGAATAATGATTAATTCAAAATGACACTTCTCCTGCCAATTATCCTTTTGGATCAAGGAAACTCAAACAAATATAAGCAGGTTTCGTACAAACAATACACCCTTTTGTTGTGATCGAAAACAAGAAGCAAAAGAAAAGAAAACAAAGAAAACCAAGAATTTCACACAAAAGAGAGATGTTGAAGAATAGTGACCTCAACAAAAACCAAATAAAGAGATTCGTAGACTTATGATGTCCTTCACTAGAGTTTCTCGCTCAGTCAAAAAGGAGAGAAAAAAAGTGCATTGGTTTCAAAGTCCCAACAGCAGAAAAACTCAAAAATAATGAAGAAGGCTACAAAATCTAAACAGTAAGGTATTTTTTCCTCAGAAGGAAGGATGTCAAAGTTGAGTGGGGAGAAGCATTGATTCACAGAGAGGCTCAGCGAGTGAAACACAGATATTGGACCCTGAAAAAAGCAATTCTGGAGAGGTTTTCTGCCAAAATAGGGTTGGCGCTCTGGTGTAAGGGGAATGAAGCGTTATAGTGCTTTGTCTAACACACCCAAGGAGCACTGGTGCTCTGTTAACACAGTCACAGGGGTGCCAGGCTTGAAAAGCTCATGAAAATGTCTAAAAATCCAAAATTTCAGTCGAATTTTGGCAATCAAGCTGAGTGTGATGGGGTAAGGAGTTAATCAGCACATGAAATCAATCAAAAAGGGGTCAACAAGGTATGAAAACAATCAAGGTAAGACAAGGTCTATGAGGAAAAATAAAAACCAAAAAGTTTCGATTCGAGGCTCCCCAGTGGAGTCACCAGTTTTTGTTGAAGGAAAATCTCCCTGCGGACAGGTAGATCTCCTCTTGAGAGCTAGACTCTTAACTCTTAATACAGAAGATTCTTAACATGGACACTGACTTCCTTTAATATCTATGCAAACTAATGTATGAGGAGGAAGGAGAAAAGAAGTACCTTTTACTGGTGTTTGTCCCTGCATGCTCTGGTTGAGCTCCAATCTTTCGCTCCTCGATGAGCTCTGTAGACAAACAATAGTACAACCACTTCCTACTCTATTGATATTAGTTTGAAATAGATCTATCTATCCGAGACAAGTTCATGTGAGATTAAACACAAACTAGAAAGAAACAGGCCAAGCGTGTCATATTAATGAGAACAATGACAGAAGTAACTTACAACCGTAGATGCAAATGCCATAGCTTCGTCAAGTCCCCTTTGTCTAACCCTTACTCAAAAGATCCATGATCCGGACGACAACAACTTTACTGATTACTTTCCTCTAGTTCACGGTATGTTTCCTATGAGATCATAGGTTTCATGCTTCCAATTCTTCCTCCTATTCACCATCATAGAACCTGCTTATATAGGTTTAGAGAGGCCTAACCTCTTGAGGTATCTTTAGGATAAGTTGAGGATTTCCTTCCTTAAATAAGGGATCTTTTCCTAAGATCATGGATGAACCAAGAATTCGAATGCAACTGCCTTCCAATATTGAAAGATCTTCCCTTTATTCTCCTCAACAGATCAACTGCTACCCAGAATAGGTAGCGCTCCCTCAAAAAGGCCATCAAAGCGCTATAGCACTCCCTAGTAGGCTTTAGGGGGGCACCAACGCTCTAAAAATCCATAGTGCTCCCTTAGAAGGGTTGTTTGGTTTTATAACGCTCCCTAGCAATTTATAGGGGAGCGCCAGCGCTCCTAAGGGTGATATAGGGGAGCACTCTCTTATAAAACCTTAGATTCGATGATTCTTTCAGGTGGCAAGAGGTACTTATCTTCAGTTAACCAATTCTCTTCCTTCAAATCAAGTGTTTGAGGCATTTTAAGTGTTTCCTTAGTGTCGTCATAAGTATGACATAGGCATCATGGCAGTATGCTTTGCTTGACACTCGCGACACTTGTTAGCAACATGCGACACTTGTGAGCAACATGCGACACTTATCAAAGCGAGTAATGTTGATGTGTAACACCTCTGACTTATGGACCTATGGAGGGCATACTTGTTGTTGTTGCAGGACCTTTCCCAGTGGATAAGTACACATGAAGGAATTATTAGATTGGACCTTCATGGCGGGTTAAATGCCACAAATGGATGTTGCAACCCCAACCAGGGGTAAGAAGAAATTGAATACTTGCACCGAGAAAAATAATTCCTTTGGAGTCACCCTAGTATACCTACATCCAACAGGACCTTTCTCTTCCACATGGACGCTAGCTCTTGAGGGCCCTAGACATCACCATCATAACCCTAAACGTCATCTAGAGATAGGGTTTTCATTTTGGAGGAATTTATGAGCCTGGTGGCACGTGTGGGCATCATCTGGGGCTTCTGGAGGTCAAGTGCCCCACATTTCTAGCTCAATGTTCCACCTATGGGCCTCAACGTCACCCTTGGAGGTGTCTTTAAATGAAAATTAATTTTAATTATTTCAAATTTGAATTTTATGTAAATTGGTGAGGTCAGCCTTATTTTGACCTAAAATTAATTAAAGGTCAAAGGTTTTGTATAAATAAACATAAATTACTCTCATTTTAGACATCACAACTTGTCATATAAGACAAGAGGTCTCAAATTTGTGCCCTAGTGAGGGTTATTGGTTGAAATTGTGAGGCACACTCTTCTATAAGGCTATTTTTTTTGCAACTTAGATCAACCTTGAAAGTTTGTATGGTGATATTGCATGGTATTCTCATGATTATTCTTAGTGCAAGTAAGTAAAATATGCATTTTTTTCATCTATTGAATGGTTTGTTGTATGGTTTTATTTTCTCATAGAAGATTATGAAATTTCATGGTGTACTTAATGCTTGAAGTAAGAAACTTAAATTGCTACTTTCTTACTTTCTATTTGCCAAGCTTTTTATTGAATTGATCTAGTAACTAGTAAAACCCTAGAGCCCTAAATTGCTAGCACTCTAAGGATTTTGACTTAGTTATTTTTGCATAAGTTTTACTCCATAAAAATCCTAAGGAGATCAATATGCTAGGGCCTAGAATTTCCTACACCCTAGCATCTTGTCTTTTGTTAATGCATAGGGGGACTTAAGTTACTACTTGTCCTGTGAATTTTCCCTCTTAGACTTTTGTGCATTATCATAAATTGATTTGCAACCTTAGAAGAAGCCATCCACTTTGACTCCATTTCCCTTGAAGGAACTAGTCCTCTTATTGTTGGTTGTGGAGCCTGATTATCTTCCTGATTCATAGGTCTTTGTTTTTAGCCGTGTTTATACCCCATGAAGACTTTACACCCCAAAATAATGTACACTCATCAACGCATGGGAGTGCAGGGGGGTTACCCCCCTTGTGGGGTTTGGGTTGGCTATCCCCCTGGCTGGGGGTTCCAGGGGCAAGCGGGCCCCCGACAAGGTTTGGGGGATAGCATTTCCCGATGGGGGTTCGAGGGAAAAGACCTCAAAGGAAAAATTGTCTTGTAAATGTATATTGTAACTTCATTGTAAATCTGGATTGTTCATTATAAGGTCACAGATCTAACGATAGAAGTTATGTTAGGATTTTTTTCCCTAAAAGGAAACCCTCTTTTATGAGGGAAACATATTGTGGCTATGTATCATAGAAAATATTATATTCTAAGAGAGGAGACTATGAGAGAAAGAATAGGAAGTTACAACGAGTTTGTTGTAGGTTGTATCCCTTCATTTGCTGGATAATAATAAAGGAAGGACCTGGCAATTTCTTTGTTGGATGTAGCCCACATTGGGTGAACCATGTATATCTATGTCTCTATTGTATTGTGTATCTTCCGTGGTTTATTTTCACATTTGTTTTATTTTATTTCTCCAGGATTCTGTTTTTCCAACAACTAGTATCATAGCAAAAGGTAACTCGCAGGAAAAGAGGGTTCCTGGTTTTAGTGGGAGCAATGGTGGAAGATGGAAAATTTAGGGTCGAGAAATTTAACGGCTAAAACTACCAGTTATGGAAGATGAATATGGAAGATTATTTATATCATAGGGATCTATTCCTATGATTGGGTGGAATAGAAAAGAATCCGACGACTATGAAGGACGAAGAATGGAAGATTCTTGACATAAAGGCTCTAGGAACGATACGACTGAGCCTGACAGGGTCGGTGGCTTTCAATATTTTGAAAGAAAATACAACAGAGGATTTGATGGACACATTGACTAATTTGTATGAAAAACCCTAGGTATCCAATAAGGTATTTCTAATGAAGAGATTATTTAATATGAATATTTCAGAAGGTGGGTCTGTTGCAGATCATTTCAATGAATTTAATATGGTTACTAATAAACTAAGTTCTGTAAAAGTGGACTTTGATGATGAGGTCAGGGCTCTTCTAATATTGTTCTCATTGCTAGAAAGATGGACTGGTTTGGTCATGACTGTAAGTAAATTTGTCTTTGGTTCAAATACTTTAAAATTTGATGATTTTGTTGGTGTTATCCTTAGTGAGGAAATGTGACGAAAAACCGCAGGTGAGACATCAGGTAATGCGTTGAACATGGAGAACAAGGGAAGATAAAAGGATAGAGGAAAGGGCTCAAGGAACTGTGAGAATTATACGAAGGTAAGATCCAAATCCAGACTTGGAAAGATAGAGTGCTGGAATTGTGGGAAGAAAGGAGATCTGAAGAAAGCCCACAGAGCTCCAAAGAAACAAAGAGATGGACAACAGGAGAAAAATCAAGAAGAAAATGTAACAGGTGATGTGTTACAAGATGATTTGATTCTTTCTATAGATAATATTTCTGAGTCTTGGGTGGTATATTCAGGGGCTTCATCTCATGCCACACCCCATAAGAAACATTTTATAGCTTATGTTCAAGGTGATTTTGGATAGGTTCATTTGGGTGATGATGCACCATGCAAAATTGTTGGAATGGGAAAGATAAAAATAAAGCAAAGCAATGGAAACTAGTGTTTGTTGAAAGAGGTAAGACATGTTCCAGATCTAAGGAAAAATCGAATTTCAACAGGACAGTTGGAAAGTGAAGGTTGTATATCCATAATTATAGATAAGGTGTGGAAGGTCACTAAAGGATCATTGGTGATAGAAAAGGGAGAGAAGGTAGGTACATTGTATTTATGTACTGGTAATAACGAATCTTCTATCTCTCTAGCTTCTACATGAGTGGATACAACACTATGGCATCATAGGCTTGGACACATGAGTGAGAAGGGGATGCAGATACTTCACAAAATAAATTTGTTGCTAGATCTTAAACAAATTGATTTGGACTTCTGTGAGCATTGTGTTTATGGAAAACATAAGATAGTCAGATTTCTCAGAGTTGAAAAAGAAAAGAAGAGTGAAAGGTTAGAGCTTGTGCATACAAATGTATGGGGGTCATCTCAGGTATCATCTCTTGGTGGATCTCATTATTATTTACTTTTATTGATGATGCAACTAGAAAAACTTGGGTTTATTGCATTAGACAAAAATCTAATGTGTTTGATACTTTTAAGAAATGGAAAGCTTTGGTTGAGAATGAGATAGGAAAAAGATTGAAGTGTCTTAGATCAGATAATGGAGGTGAATATTGCAGCAAGGAGTTTGATGATTATTTTTCAAACCATGGGATTCGTAGAGAGAATATAGTTCCAAGAACACCATAAGAAAATAGTGTGTCAGAAAGGATGAACAAGATAATCATGGAGCGTGCAAGGAGTATGAGATTGCATGCTGGTTTTCCCTTACAATTCTAGGCAGATGTTGTAGATACTGATGTTTACTTAATAAACAGAGGACCTTCAAGCTCTTTGGATGGTATAATTCCAGAGGAGGCATGGAAAGGTAAAAAGATAAACTATTATTTTTTGAAGACTTTCGGTTGTGAAGCATTTGTCCATATTGATAAAGAAAATAGAACAAAGCTCTAGGAAAAATCCAAGAAGTGTACCCTTATTGGATACTGTGTTAATGATTTTCGTTATCACTTATGGGATTATGAAAATAACAAAATCATTAGGAGTAGAGATGTCATATTCAATGAGAAGGTCATGTACAAAAATCATTTGCAGGGAAAGAAACAGGAAAAATCAAAACCAGAATACACAGTGCTTGATGAGATCACTAGAAAACAAATTCCAAAGGAACCATAAAATCAAAATGTACAACTACAGGAGCAACAGGTACCTCAAACTCTTGCAAGTGTTGTTAGAATATCTACAAGGTTAAGTAGATCCCCTGAACGATACTCTCCTTCATTGTATTATTTATTGTTGACTGATTCTGGTGAACCAGAATGTTATGAAGAGGCAATGTATGTAGACACCAAAAAGAAGTGGGAGAAATGCATTAAAGAGGAAATGTATTCCTTGGTAAATAACCATACTTGGGACTTGGTTCAGTTTCTTACAGGAAAAAGAGCATTGTAGAAAAAATGGGTTTATAAGTTGAAGGAAGAAGATGGAGGAAAAAAGGTACAAGGCTAGACTTGTTGTAAAGGGGTTTGCACAAAAGAAAGGTATAGATGTTGATGAAATATTTTCTCCTGTTGTTAAAATGACTTCAATTAGGACTATTTTAAGTCTTGTGGTAGTATAAGATTTGCATCTTGAACAGTTAGATGTAAAACCAACTTTTCTCCATGGGGATTTGGAGGAAGAGATTTATATGCAGTAGCCACAGGGGTATGAGGTTAGAGGGAAGGAAAATTTGATATGCAGGATGAATAAGAGCTTGTATGGCCTAAAGAAGGATCCAAGATAGTGGTATTTTAAGTTTGACAGGTTTATGACAGAACAAAGTTATAGTAGATGTCATTCTGATCACTGTGTTTATTTTAAAAAGATAGAAAATGGAAGCTATATTATCTTGCTATTGTATGTAGATGACATGCTTATTGGAGGGTCTAATATGCGGGATATAAATGTGCTCAAGAAGGAATTATCTAATTTATCTGCGATGAAGGATTTAGATGATGCAAATAAAATCCTTGTTATGAGAATAACACGAGGCAGGAAAAATTGCAAATTGACATTGTCTCAAGGTGAGTACATAGATAAGGTGTTGGAGAGGTTTAGAATGCAGAATGAAAAACCAGTTAGTACACCTTTAGCCATCCATTTCAAATTAACTAAGGAAATGTGTCCCAAGACATAGGAGGAGATATAATACATGTCCATGGTCCCTTATTCATCAACAATTGGCAGTGTGATGCATGAGATGGTTTGAACAAGACCATATATTGCACATGCAGTGGGAGTTGTGAGAAGGTATATAAACAATCCAGGTAAAGAACATTGGGAGGAAATAAAGTGGATTTTGAGGTATTTAAGAGGTACTGCTACTCATGCATTATGTTTTGGAGGATCAAACACTTTTCTACAAGGATATGTTGATTCAGATATGGCAGGTGATAAAGATAGCAGGAGGAGAACCAAAGGGTATGCTTTTACTATAGGTGGAACAACAATAAGTTGGATTTCGAAACTGCAAAAGGTTGTTTCACTTTCAACAACATAATCAAAGTATGTTTCTTCTATATAGGCTAGTAAAGAAATGATTTGGTTATAGAGGTTTATGGAGGAATTGGGAAAGAAGCAGGAGAATAGTAGGTTGTACTGTGAGAGTGAGAGTGCCATTCATATTGCAAATAAATCATCCTTCCATTCAAAGGCTAAGCATATACATATGAGGTACGATTTCATACGATCCATCTTGGAATATGGACATTTGAAGTTGGAAAAGATACACACTAGCCATAATCCCGCAGACATGTTAACAAAGGGAGTAACCAGGGAGAAATCGAGTTCTTTCTTAGTTTCAGTTGGTCTTCAAGCATGAAGGTGAAGATGAGAAATTTTCAAGGTCCAAGAAGGTTCATAGTCCAGAAGATACAACATCGGTGGAGTTGTTGAGATCAATCTCCAAGTGGGAGATTATTGGTTGTGGAGCTTGATTATCTTTTTGATTCAAAAGTCTTTGTTTTCAGTCGTGTTTATACCCCATGAAGACTTTACACCCTAGAAGAATGTACACTCATCCACACGGGGGAGTGCAGGGGGGTTACCCCCCTGTGGGGTATGGGGTTCTATCCCCCCGGCTAGGGGGTCCGGGGGCAAGCAGGCCCCCGAAGGAAAAATTGTCTTGTAAATATATATTGTAATTTCATTGTAAATCTGGACCGTGTTGAGGAAAAGATATGAATTGATCTTACTCAAGCATTTTCAGACTTTACTTGGCTAAAGAAAAGCAGACATGAATATCACCCTATGTTTATAGCCAACAAAAATAACATCATAACTCACAAGTATTAATTACGAGTGCTTAGGTTAGTCTTTTATCAACAAAAAACTTGTTGGAAATTCACTTTTATGTAATTTTCTGAACATAAAAGTTGTTGAAATAAATGTAAGAATAGAAGTAAACACACCAAGATGATAATCAAGACAGTTGAGACATAAAACAATCATTTATTTCATTCCAATTCACCAAAGAGTCATTTTCTTTACAAAATCTCATACAAAAATCTTGGACCGAAGTCAAACTTAGACATCCCCGATGGAACATACAAAAGGACCTCTCACAGAAAACCAAAACTGAACTCTAAAAACTGGATCAGCTTGCCACATATTGTTTCTCACTCGACTCTACACAATAGCCTTCATTAGTCATGAAAATCAATTCACAAACAGACAAGTCTACACAAACTATCAAAGATAGATCAACACCTCTGAAAAACAAGTGTCTGAATGATTTGATTCAACCCTGAATATTGTTGTCTACAATAAGACCCTACTATCACAAAAGAGAATTAGGCTATGATGAATATATGAATGAATGAAAATTGAACTATCTCAACATAAACTCAAAGAGCAAACCTTAGCATGCTTATGCTTCTATCCCTCTCATTCCTCCCTTTCCTTTCGCTTTTAACAAATCAGAATTGGTTGAAGTAGTTGAACCAACTCATTAGTTAAGTTAATTAAAGACTCAACTAACTTTAGTTAGGGGGAAAAGTAATAACCATAATAAGGGTCATAATTAAATAATAACTAGTAGGTGGGACCCCTTGTAGCTCCATTTAGTTCATAATAATCATAACAATCATAACATAATCATTAGTTAAGCAAAGTACACCTCCTTGTATCTCCCATCAACACATTCACTTTTGGTAATTTAAGCTCATGGAATTTGAAATTATTTCAACAATAATCATCATATATCCAAAATAAACATGTTGTCCAAAGATCCCTGAAGTCAATTGTCATAAAATGATAGATATGATGAAACCCAAAGTCATATTTTTCCCTGTCAATGCTATTATCCTCTAGTCCTTCTTTTTGAAAGAAGAGTGATAGGCCTCTATTTTTGGCCTTTTATTTGAATGGCGCATCCCTGCATGCATGATTGATTAGGAAATGCTCTTTTATTTAACTATACATGACAACTCTTTCAAAATACGAAATGAATTTTGGCTCAGAATGTATCAGACTCATGCAAACCAATCCATACAAATTTCTTTACTATCAATCAACGAGTTGGGGATGGAAAAAGGTTCTGGAATACATGAGGGGGTTGTATTGAGCAAAAATATGATATAATGAGAGGGAAAAAACATGGTTACTTCTCAATGACAACAACAATCAACTGTAAAGCAAACAATAAAACCTTGTTGTGATCCACACAAAACACTGCTACTTCCATCTACTTTAACACAAACTTCTCATGACTATAATCAATCTCAGTACATGGAGTTAATAAATGAATATGGGAAGGCGAGGGGATTTGTAATTAGTGGAAAATGAAATCATGAAAGGGGAATAAAGGCGATTACTATTCATAAAATTAACTAAGCGATCCCCAAAACATTCTGCGAAAAGAGATGTATCAACCATTAATCACTTTCACTAAATAACAATTTATGTGCATTTAACTAGTTCTCCATTCACAGACCAAATATCCAACACGGTGTCACCACATGAAACATGTACCTCACACAATTTGCAAGGGGTTCTGCTCCTGTCATTTACATTTTTTGCATTTTATAGAAATTTTTTAACGGTGTCCATTTCCAATCTGTAAACCATCGAAATCAACCACTACCTATCATTACTCTAATCAACGAATATACTCCAAAAATAAAAATGAAGTCATAGTATCACTGCCATCGGGTTTGTCACTTTGAATGCAATGACTTTCATTAAATAATATAGGCAATCACCCAAAAATCAAGATCAAATTGCCAAAACCTAATTGAATAAAACAGACAACAACCACCATTCCAACACAAGATGTGCACCGAATAATACAATCATGCAAGTGTAACTCCATCACTGTGCAGGCCCAATCTTATGCGACTGTGAAACTGGACCACCTATCCAACCGACAAGGTACCAAAAACATCCTATCTCAACAAATGATTGGGCAACAACAATTATTCTTAAGACTCTATGGGTATTTTTGAACGTGAAAAACCCAATCATTTATAGTAAACAGTGTGCAACCAACAAAATACCATGATGCAACATTTTCACTTAACCAACAATACACACAGTCATCGTCCAGAGCTCTCAATTTAATACAAATCTATTTCTATTTAGTTACATTGTAATCGAATATGTTGTGCAACCCCAGGCTTATACAATTGAACGATTGTGGTAAGTATGCATACCCACACATCAAATCTAATCGGGTCAGAGGCCTATTGACAATACTGAGTTATTGTTAAGAACCAAACATCAATATAGCATAGAAAAACCTAAAAAAAAGTACTCAACGCCTTGAAAAAGAGATATTTTCAGATAATAAGCCTCTTCGAGGGGGAAACCTCCTTTTACCCCACTTAAATGTTCAAGTACAAGATGATTCAAAATGAAAA
>JZKD02S0120170.1:296884-307156 GCA_000966675.3 Picea glauca | reverse complement strand
AGACTAGGAGGTATAATTACAACTAATGGCCTAAAGCCGACATAAATAAAATAACATTACTAATATAATATTCCCCAATTAAGGGGTAATGAGCCAATATTAGGGCTTAACAGTTATTAACATAAAGAGGGAAACTGTATAATTCAAAAAAGCAGTCACAATGTAGGGTTTGTCATTATTATTGCGGAGGGAGTAACTAAACACCAAACTAAAATGACTGCCATACGACCAACTGGGTGAATCCATATTTAAAGTAATCAACCATGCCCTCAATCCTTAATAACCCATAGCTACTTGACATGCATGACAGTCTCCTCTATGGAACTTCATAGTGGGGTTAAGGGCTTGCTTGGTAGCCATCACAGGAATAACAAAGCCAACTTGGTGTGGCAAATGTATTTTTAATGCACGCAGGGTATAACCCCTGTGCCTTTCGATCAAACAACCATCACACAACGGTAAAGGCAAGGCTAATTAAGAACAGGAAAACCCACTTTGTGGCCACTAGTGGTGAAATCAATCAACTACCCATATGTACAATGCATGGTGATACAAAGACTTTGGTCATTAAACCCCATAAAAACCCACAGACTAATTATAGCAATGCGAAAATACGAAGATAGCCCACTAAGACCAACAAGGATCTTCCCAATAACCAACAAGGATAATAGAGATCTCTCGTGACTGCTAACGCCCCAAGGTAACCAGTAATGTTATGACTTCAACCTCATTTAAAAGAGAATCATCAATGTTTCATTCACAATCACCATTATGCAATCACTATACTTAAGGAGAGCACAACTAACACACTTGAGCCAAAATCCATTTCATAACAAGAATAGATTCATGAAGGGCCAAAAAAAATAACATACCTGTAATCAATGATTTAAACGCGATTCGGTCGAGCGGTTCCTCCCTGCTGAAAAATCAGAGCATAACCAAAACAACAGTGTTTGGAAGATAGCCTGACCATGGTGGTGCCCAATGGTAAGGGTAAAGGAAATGTGCAATAAATGCACATCACCTACCTACTTCAAGTTCATTCAATTCTTAGTACGTGCTCGCTACTAACCCAATAAATCATCTACCTTGAACCAACAACCTTTAATTTCCAAGAGCGCCACCCATATATTACCATTTCTATTATGAAAAAATGTATACCAACTATACTATATACAACCTTAATAACTCGCATGGCTATCCTATGTTAGCTAGGATTAGCCACAATCCTTTCAATGCATATAGTATAACATGTTAGCATAGGACAATTTTTTCTTCTATCTTTTCTTCCATTTGTTATCACTAACATGTGTTTGTGCAGGTGTCATAAATCGTAGATCCAAGAACAATCAACAATGATATCCTAAAAAAATTTGGTATAACTTGATCCTGAAACATCAAGGGAACCCTAAAAAAAAAATGCATGATCAAGTATCCAATAAAACAAGATATCATCAACCATGAAAAATAGTGTCGAACAGTAACATAACATCGAGTAAACGTCAGGCTTGATATCCAATGCATGAGGGGGCCCCACCTACTAATATTATTTAGCTTTTATAATAATAGGCTTTAGCAACACTTTGCGGGCCAAACCTCGTTGTGAATTTAATCGTCAACAAACCCTTCATTATAAGGTAACAGATCTAACGATAGAATTTATGTTAGGGTTTTTTTCCCTAGAAGGTAACCCTATTTTATTAGAGGGTTACCTCTAATAAAAGAAGAAGGGTCCCAATCAAGACATTTAACCTTACTTGTAAATAGAGAAGGAAGATAATGAGGAAGGGGCACAATCAGGAGTTCAAGCCCAACTTGCAAATTAGGAAGGAATATAAGGAGAAGTGATCTAGAAAACTTGCAAATTGAAAAGTAAGATAAGGAGGAAGGGGCCCATTTAGGATATTAGGCCCAACTTGCAAATCGAGAAGGAGAGTTGGAAACAAAGGGTTGTTGATAAAAAATTTAATCACCTCTATTTTCCCGCTCCTGGAATAATAAAAGAAAATTGATATCATAAGAATAAAATTTCAAACAATTATAAGTTCAATGTGTATCCCATAGTCTCAGCTTCGTCATGCATTTTTCGGATTCAAAATCTGAGTTCGTATGCTCAAGATATCCTTTTATTGAGAAAATAGTGCTCAACATATGGGGGAGGCTAGCACATGTCTTCATCTTTATTTCTCTGCGTTTTTTATAAGAAAATCGTGCTTAGTCTGTGGGGGAGGATAGCACATATCTTCACCTTTATTTATCTACGTTTTTATTGTGCAAATCGTGCTCAGCCTGTGGAGAGGCTAGCATATGTATTCAACTTTATTTCTCTACATTTTTATTGAGAAAATTGTGCTCAACTTGTGGGGGAGGCTAGCACATGTATTCACCTTTATTTCCATGTGTTTTTCTCCCTCTTCACCCAAAAAATTCTGACTGATACCTCTGCGTATCCAATTTTTATCTCTGCATGGGCTGGCGTCCTCCAGCTCAACGCAGTTCCAGTTACTTAATAAAAAGGTTGAATTACATGAATTATGATTATGGAGTAATTTCCATTTAACATTTACATTAAGAGTTCTTTAATTCTATAAACTCCTTTTATGCTAAATTTAGAGTCTTTAATGCTATATGCTCTCCTTTATGCTAAATTCATTGATGTTATGATCAAAGTCTTTAATGTTATAAGCTCTTGTTTAATGCTATATTCAGTGTCCTTAAATGTTACATGCTCTCCCTTAATGGTATTGTAAACTGTTGTCTCGCTGCGCCTTAAGAATATAGTGGATGGATAAAATATTTAGTCATAATTTTACTCGTGCCATGATATATATAGCTAGGTGTGGATAGTCATGTGTGTAGTTTGTTATCACCATAACAAATTTTTGATGGAATCCAAGTCTCGGGACTTAGAGAGGGACTAAACTGGTGTAGAGATGCGATAAGTTGGAGGAAGGGGTCACACCTAGCGGAAAAGGGCTAAAATTAGCGGAGGCGCGGGCTGACAGGACACGGCAGACCACAGATCTCAGGCACCCCAAATCAACAGTCAGTAGCCTTATCGGGCGAAGAAATATCGCGGGGTTTAATTGTTTGAAAGAGGGCCGAAGGAAATATTGTGGTTTTGCCTCAATGCCATGTGGAGCCACCAGATGCATATTGGGGTGAAAAGTAGTCTACCCCAAACCGCTTTCCCTCGTCCCTGATGTCGGGAAGAATATATAAAGGAGGAACTTTTCCATTATTTTATACTTTTTCAAATAATTTGAAAGCTAAAACTGGCGCAACCGCTCCAGTTGAACCCAAACTCAACAGTGCGCCAAATTCATGCGTCTTCTGCTCATTCATAGGTATTTTTCATCATTACCATGGATCCTGTCATTTTCTCCATAACAAAGCAAGACCCCTCATCGAGCGAAGAATCCCTAATTGACAGGGAGTTTGATGTGTTTGACACTGAAATAATCGTCTCACCCATCTCTGTGTCCAGAGACAATTTGTTAGATCATGTAGGGAGAAAATTACCCTTTCTCGAAGCGGTTCAAGCCTCCATAGTCCCTTACACCGTCAAAGTCGCATTCATGTTCCCATAATTTGTAGGCTAGTGCGCTGAAGAATAATCATAGGAAGAGAAGGTTGTTTTAAATAGGTTAGGGTCGGAAGTCCTGTGTAGAATAGATTTTCCGTCCATTCGGTACGCCCTCGACATACCAAAGTCCCCTTCCACAACGTTTAAACACTTCAATGAAGAAAAACTAATCACAATTTATAGGGAATGTCCCCTCGAGATAAAAAAAACCTATTCTTGCAGACAATTGTCAAACTCGAGTAGTATTCTGAGAGTCTATCCCTGCCAATGAATGTAAATTCCATGGTTATCGAGATCTAGTGGGTATGTTCCATACTTAGTCAGATTTTAGGTCTAGATAACGACAAATATGTAGTTGAGGTTATGTCAGTTTTTATGTTAACCTTTTTTTAGTTAGAGTCCAGTCAGTCAGTCAGTATAATTTTTGGTAAATTCATAGCTGATAATATACACAAACAACTGGTGAACTTCAAATCACTGAGGCACTTCAGGTATTATACATACTTGCTGAAAATGTTCCTAGAGGCAAACAAGAAGGAGTTCCCTGAAGTAGCATTCATCTCCACCAAATGCAAAATAATCACAATGTTCATTTTCATAAATAAGATCATGTCCAGAGTTTACATCTTGATCTTCAACACCAACCTGCCAAGACTGTTGGAGGACATGAGAAGTTACTTACAGCCAATTAAGATAATAGAGTAGGATATTGGGTGTTGTTCATGCATTCTACAATAATTTGTGTATATGGTTGTCAAGAGGCACCTTATCTTCTCCCTATATTTCTGACACCTAGATTCTTTAACCTTGAATTCATTAGGTAAAGAATCATCTTAGAGGTAGAACATTTCTTGAAAATGCACAAGGTGTCCAACCTGAAATTTCCTTTCATCACAGGACCATTTGTTGTGAAGACTAGAGATTGCTTACCACAAATCTAGGCCAAACTCAAGGAGTTTGGATTTGCACATCTACAAGGGAGAAGATATGATCCACTTCAGGTCATATCTAAAAGAATATTGATCAGAAAACAAGGCCCTTATGAACATGAGTATGTGGAAGGTTTTGACAAATTGGATAATTTTGAAACCTGTGCTGATATGGAAGCCATCTTGCATCCTTCTCAAACAGAACAAGTGGGACTAACCCTACAGTAGACCCAGACACAATAGACCCCTTAGAAGCTGACATTCCAAGTTTCCAAATTAACTGTCTACACCAAGAGAAGCAGTTCGGAGGCCCTAGACACTAGCAGTTAGCAAAATGCTCCCGAGAAGATAAAGATCAAACAATCCCCACAGATTGTAGATCTGGAAGAATAAGAACCCAAGGAGAAAGTAAGTATGGATATGGTGGAGAGTGGCCCCAACAAGGAAGAATATGGTAAAAGAAGCATGCCCCAAAATGAAAGCATCTCAAGAGATTTCAATAGAAAAAAACATATTTTTGATAAAGCACCTGGAGCAATCTACCAATCTAAAGAAGATTTGGAAAAAAAATATGTTGTGAAAGGAAGCTTGGCCATGAGTGAAATAAGGGAATTGATACCTAAGGTGGAAAATATTTGTCAACATAGGTCTTCTTTGTTCTCAGTCAAATATATAGAGAAGAAGACACTCAACATATCAATTGCAGATGATGATAAAGTGTCTAAGGTCAAGTTTCATTATGAAAACATCAGTGCCCTAGATAAGGTGAAATTCCATAGAAACACCAGTGACATGTTGTATTTGGATTACATGGGTCCGAGCTTAAAGGTTTCAATATTGGCAACTCATGTACTTAAGCTGGAGGGACAACTGATACAAGAGAAAGCATCCAACAAAGCTTGGCAGACTCAAGTCAAGAGATTAGAATCTGAAGGCCCTCAGGGGGTAAAAGATTCTTTAGAGCAGAAAGACAAAATTATTCAAAGCATGAATAAAAGGATAAATATGTTTACCACAGATCATCCACAAGAAACAGAGATTGATGCTCTAGAGAAAGAGAAAGAGACATTTTGACAAGAAGCATTTAATTGCAAAGCCAAAGTGTTGCAACTGGAGAAGGAAAAGGTGAATTGGTCACAAGGAAAAACATGATCATCAGACATGGTTG
The DNA here is from genome assembly GCA_000966675.3 of Picea glauca. Lineage (NCBI taxonomy): Eukaryota > Viridiplantae > Streptophyta > Pinopsida > Pinales > Pinaceae > Picea > Picea glauca. The sequence goes on along the minus strand of JZKD02S0120170.1, from coordinate 301,473 downwards.
TTGTTACACCCTATACCATAGAAACAAAGCAAAGCACTGATGGATTGGTTCAGGCTATGTCCCAAGTTATCCTAAAGACATAAGAAATTAAGAGCCTTAAGGGAGGCATGGAAAAGCTGCAACAAGAAATAAGAATAAAGGATGAGAAGATGGCCCAGTTTTAGAAAGAAAATCAAGCTTTACATGAAAGAGTAGACAAGTTGAAGACAAGGTTGAAAGGAAAAGGACTGTTGCAGTGGGACAAACACGTCATCTGGGACTCTATTGCTATTGAGGTTGCTAAGTTCAGGGTATACTTGAATTTCATCGATGACAAAGACAACATGACCATTACAGCCAGAAGCAAATGTACTGTTGTGAGTGAAACACTAGCCAAGCAACCCTCAGAGTGGGCCTAGAATTATATAAATATGCTAAATTCCATTCCCACTACTGAACTTCAGACCATTAGGGTCAAAGATAGGACCACATTGATCATTTGGGCCAGGACGATCATTGCCAAGCATAATTTTCTTAAATCAGTCCAAACCAAGGCCATGCAGATGGAGTAGAGCATACATGAATTCAAAGATCTATTTGAAGAGTTATTATTCAAAGGCCTCCCTTCATTTTGGGATGGAAAAGGGAAATTGTACGATCACGAGGAGTACAACTCTCACCTCACCCAATGCAGAATGGATCACTCCAAGTTTGAAAGCCTGGAGGAAAACTTGAAGGGGATAAACCTAGTGGAATATTTAACCACGGATTTTGAGATCCTAAATCAGTTCAAGACAGTGAAGATTAGTTTGTCGGCCATGAATTATGCCTCTTTCATTGACCTGGAGATTCTCATCAAAGAAAAGATGGATTGCGAGATCCCTTCTGACTTGTAGTGGAAAAAGAGATAGTGCGACTAGGTAGGAAAAAATGCAACTTTCCAGGAACCAACAAATAGCCTCCAAGTGTCACTAGGATTGCGTGTGCGGTAGAGAACCAAGCGGGACAAATGGCGAAGACAAAAGTCAAGCAGTAAAAAAAAACAACTGTTAGTTTGCGAAGCGTTTTTGCTTAATCATTGTAAATCAGTTCGTATACCAAGACTGTTAGTTGAAATTATCATAGTCAGTTTTAGAAGCTGAAACGTTTCAGTTCAACTATTGTAATCGCTTTCTAGTCTAAAGAAACTAAAATTGTATAAATATTAGAAGTTTTGAATGGATTAATGTTGGTAGAAGTGCAAGGGCACCTTTTAGTTGTTTCTGAACTCAATCGTAATTTTTCTGGAGCTTAATTGAATACACATGTAGAAGCTTTTGAAGTCTCTATGAAAAGATTCTAATGGTGGTGATATGAGTTTTGTCTTTCTCCCATTATATGCATTTCCTGTGTTCTTTTATTCCATTTGCACTGTCTTCTATTTAAATTGGATAGTTAAACACTCAAGATTCATCTCATGATGCTCTCGACTCAAGCAATTTAAACTATGTGTATTTCTTCTCAACTAATTCAGAATTCATTTAAGTAATGCTCTGATGCATTTATTTGTTTTCTCCTTCCTCTTACACCCTACTTGAATACATTTTATAACTCAGATTCATTGCTTCATTTAGCATTTATCCTCTAGAGAGTTCTACTGGCCAGTCATTGTTTTCATTCAATTTCATAATTTTTGACTCCATAGCCCTGAGTGTCCTTCCCCTTCCTTGCCAACAACTTTATAAAAAATACCAAAACAAACTAAATCTAGCCAATGATTTCCAAAGAAAATCAAGTGACATGAGAGATCTTTCTCTGAGATGAGTAGGCTAGTACCCATCTCTAAAGTTGGTTGAAACAGTTACCTCTGTCATTTGTCTATCAGCCGGACAAAATTTATAGAGTGCTAACATTCTGGCGCTGTTGCCGGGGAATGAAAGTGAAATCTTCCTTGGGAGAAGAATGACTTAAAGCTTTAATTTTGATCCCTGAGGGTGACAGTGGATCAAGTACCTTATTGGCTGAGATTATTTTTTCCCTGGCGACTCCGTTACCAAGAGACCAGTTGCACCAAGCAGTGTGAGCTAGAAATCCTGGATCCTATTGGCATAGGGGTAGACCCAGGGTTCAACGCTCAATAGCGCACCAACAAAACCCTTACTACCAACCCTTACGAAAACACCTGCGAAGCAGATGAAGTCTCACCCGAGGTAGAAGCAGGGGTGGTTGCAAGACTTAGATGTATGCAAACTTAATTGGGACACTGTTATAACCCTAAAATGCACCACACAGGCTTACCTGGCATCAGGCCAACTCATGCCTCTTCCTTGCCAAAGTTATGCTGAATAAAACCTTGAAAAACCACTTAAAACAAGCAATCCGCGCCCTAACCTCTAACTAGGCGCGGGGGACCACTTGCTGACCTTCTACTGCACGCGAGTATCCGCGGGCTAACCCACTACAGCCCATGGGTACCTAACAAAGCAAAAAATCAGGAAAGTTTCCACTGGGACACGAGGCTTTTTGTCAGTTAACTGGAACTCCCAGCCATGCATGGCCGAGAGTTCGCCTAAAACCCTAGCTCCTTCTAGCCTATAAAAGGAGGGGTAGGGGTACTATTCAAAGGGGAAAAATCATAGCAAAGAAACTCTGCCAAATTGCCAAGTCCATTTTTGTCCCAACCCTTTAGCCTTACCTCAAGCTTTAGGAGAAATTCATGCAACAACAGTTGGAGGACAAAAGAAGAGGAGGAGCCCAGGATCAGGATCAAGGAACGGTGGCCGGTCTCAGAAATCATTGTAAGTTGATTCATATTGAGATTAATGAAAAAGATACTTTTCCCGTCCCGAATACATGAGTCTTATCTATCTTATTTGATTTGTGTTTAATCTCTAACCCCCTAGTAGATCAATAACATACATGTGTAGTTTTGTTATGATTGCAGGAAAGCTTTGTGGAAGGAGCAGCAGCAACAAGGAGATAAAGGCTCAATGGAGGATCTACTTCAACCGTTGATAAAAAGGTTAGTTGATTCTTCCCATGTGTGCATGAGAAAAGGGGTTGTGATTTCGGGTAGAAGGTTAAAAGTTATGTCTTAAGGGTCATGATCTGCGTACAAGTTTAAAGCCCTAGCTTGTTAGTCTGTAGGGTAGAATACCCCACAATAGAATTGGTGACTCCACTGGGGAAAAGATTTTACTCTTAGGGTTTTCGGGTCAGTTGAATGGCTAGATCAAAGAAGTAGAGCTTCAGTTTCTTTTCCTATTTTGTTTTCTGTTAGTCAAAAGCTAGCGGGGAACCCGATCATCAGTACCAATTTTCCTTGACTGACGCTTGAAATTTAGTCTCAGGACACACAGAGGTACCCGCGGCCTGCAAGAGGCCTGCACGTGGGTAACCCGTGCCCTAACTGTCTACAACACGCGTGTATCCGCGGACTATAGTAGTTTCAGTAGCGTGTAGTTTTCAGGAAGCTAGAGAGGCAGTCTCCTCTTCCCTGTCAGAAGTTTATCTTTTCAGGGGGATTTCTGGATCCTGTCTGGGTCTTGATTGGTTTATTGTCTTGTGTTTCAGTCTTTCTTGTTGTGTGTTTCTTTACACTGGTTTTTTTTTTTTGAAAATTTGCTTTTTCTGTTAAAGTGATAGCATCTCAGCCTGTCAGAGACTCTGGTTATTAGTACCAGAAGCCTTTTTCAGGACTAGACTGTCTGTGTGTGATTTTATCTTAGTTTTTAAACATACCCACGGCCTACTTAGGTTTAGCACGCGGGTACCCGCGCTCTGTAATTGTGCAGCACGCGTTTACACGCGGGCTGTCTTGGTGACAGTCGCGGGTCTGTTAGGTAGCTTTTCAGCTTGGGTGGGGCAGTCATCCCCTCCTGTAGTGAGAAGAGCTCCTCTCAAGAGTTTAGAGTCTGGGGCTGCACAATCAGTAGGTTAGGACATTTCTCCCTTAGATTGTGCTTGTTATTTGATTTTTTGATAGAAAAGACAAAAGAGAAAAAATATTTATTTCATGGTTTTTAGGCAAGTGTTCGAATCGGTGTTGTCTTGATTGATTTTCATCATTTTTTGTGCTATGATTTTGTTTGTGATCTGTGCTTTAAGCCAAAGTTTTCTTTTCATTCTCTTGGTTTTCATCTTGTCACCATTTTTCCTAGTTGCGTTATTTTGCAATAAATAATTTTTTTTTTCCTCTTTTTCATTGTCTTCTTGGTTTGAAGATTTTGTTGTTGCGTCAGTAGCTCGGAAAGAAGTCTTTTTGCATAAGTTTTTTCAGTACAGTTCAAAGTATAAGTAGCTCGCAGATCTGAGTGAAAATTCTATAGGATTGCATGAAATCTTGTGAAAGTTGAAAAGAAAAGAAAAAGAATCTTTTTGAAAAGTTGTTGGTTTTGCATTGTTTGAAGAAGTTTTTGTTTCCAAGCATTTTTGTGGATTTTGCTTTGAGTCTGTTTTACACACCATCAGTTTCACTCTCGCACCTTGTGACTTAATAATCCCATTAAAAGCAACGCTCAATAAAATCAAGTAGACTTTTTTGTTTATAGGGTACATTCACTAGCTTTGGACTAGGGCCTTGGAATAGGTTGGAGAGTTAATTCTCCAAGGCCACCTAAACTAAACATTGG
>JZKD02S0120170.1:272737-288205 GCA_000966675.3 Picea glauca | reverse complement strand
TGTCCCAACCCTTTAGCCTTACCTCAAGCTTTAGGAGAAATTCATGCAACAACAGTTGGAGGACAAAAGAAGAGGAGGAGCCCAGGATCAGGATCAAGGAACGGTGGCCGGTCTCAGAAATCATTGTAAGTTGATTCATATTGAGATTAATGAAAAAGATACTTTTCCCGTCCCGAATACATGAGTCTTATCTATGTTATTTGATTTGTGTTTAATCTCTAACCCCCTAGTAGATCAATAGCATACATGTGTAGTTTTGTCTTGATTGCAGGAAAGCTTTGTGGAAGGAGCAGCAACAACAAGGAGATAAAGGCTCAATGGAGGATCTACTTCAACCGTCGATAAAAAGGTTAGTTGATTCTTCCCATGTGTGCATGAGAAAAGGGGTTGTGATTTCGGGTAGAAGGTTAAAAGTTATGTCTTAAGGGTCATGATCTGCGTACAAGTTTAAATCCCTAGCTTGTTAGTCCGTAGGGTATAATACCCCACAATAGACACAGATATGTGATTATAACACCTTATCAAAGCACTTAGCAATTACAATTCATCAATATTAATCTAGTATTTACTTCGCAGAAAAAACCCTAAGTACAGATCAATGCAGTATTCAACCAGATCTAGTATGTTCAAGCACTGAGCACATCCACATAGGTCAGATCTATCATTCATCCATATTATTAAGCACATAGGATAAACAGATATATCTATCTATATCAAAGAATCTAAACAAGTAAACACATCAATACATGCACAAAGAAACCATAACACAAGATATACATGGTTCACCCGCTCCCAGGGGCTACGTCCACCAACTCTTCTTCTTCTTTATCAGCTTCTTTCAATTTTCTTACATGCACAGAGCCTCAAGATCAACTTCACAGAGGACAAGAGATCTGTGCACACTTCGCTTGATCCTCCTTCCTTGAGTTATAGCACAAAGCCTTCCACAGTCTCTTACAATCACTTGCACTCAGCTTTGCAAGTCTCACACAGTGTGCACGAAGCACTTCCAACTATTACTTTCACTTAGCACAACTTACAACTCTTCGATCACATAGATAGAACCATTTCCAACATTGTCTAGCTTTTTATTTATACATTACAAAATAGGCCTAAGCATGGGTAAACCCATGGGCCGACATCCCCATACCTGTTACATAAGCCCAAAAACCCAAAAATCCCTAAATAGGGGCCGAGATCCCATGATCTCTGCTTCATCTTGCAATCCTCCTTTGATAGCCCATTGAAGTCCCAAAAATAGGTCAAACATGATCAAGAATCCTCAAAAATTGGTCAAGGGCCAACATGCTCCCAACACTCACATTTGACTCATCCCGAGTCACTCTGATCTGAGTAATTCTGCCTGAAAAGCATCGAGCTTGGCTCGAGCTGCTTCGACTTGTTGTTGTGCCATGGCCTCCTTTTCAACGAATTCTTAGATGACTTCTTCATTGACAGGTCCCTCTAGGCGTTGTTCAGCTACAATGACGACTTGCTCCAGTTCTTCTCCTTGGCCTTCGATCTCTGAGAATAGTTGGAAAGCCTCATCCTGTATAGGTTGGAGCCTTTGAGTCACTTCCATAACTCTGCTATTAATGATGTGGACCTACTATTGAGCAGTGTGCTTCTCTTTGGATCGCTTCATCCTTTCAATAGCTGACAGGGGCTTCAACTGCGCCTGCATTGTTTCTGCTTGTTGCTTCGCCTCCTGGAGCTCTGACTCCAGTGCCTTCAATTCTGGATTCTCAGTGAGTCGCTCATAAGTCTTGGCACTGTGATCACTTATTTGCTTACATTCTATGGCGAGGGCCTTTATTCTCTCAACTGCGCTTCAGGTGGTTTCTTCTCTTTGATCCCTCACCTCCTGGGAAGTGTCGGGTACTGCTTGGAGCTCTAAGTCTGCTATTATTTGTTGTAGCTACTGGATAGTTTCTACGAGCTAATCTACTTGATGCTCGATGCGGTCCTTTGCCTTTGTCTCTAAACCTGTCATAGAGCGAAGTGATCTGTTGACTGATTCTTTTACTTCGAGTTTCTCTACATGCAACTATTCTTTTTCTTGCTGAATCTGTGCTTTCTCCTCTTCAAACTTTGTCTGGAGAGCAACCTTCTCCTGCTCCACAACTCATCGTTGTTCTACGACTACTTCTTGCACTTGATTCAAGGCCTGGGTGGATTTTTTTGTTTCTTTCTGTGCACGATGAAGGCAAGCTTCGGTCGCATCATCTAGTCTATGAAGTTGGGCTAGCTCATCTCCTAACTCTGGTTCTCTCGATGGTAGGGGTGCAGTGGACACTGCACGACTGGACTGAAGGGCTTGTTGTACCCCTCAGAGTTCAAATTTGATTCTTTCATACATATCCTCTTACTTGGCTTCTTGTTTCTCCAAGATTTTCTATGAGGTGTCATTTACAGTTGCGATGATGAAATCAAAATCATCGACAGTGAGCATGGTCTGAATCTTAGTCAAAGTGGCTCTGGATTTCTTCTGGGAAGAGGGTTTCATGGGAGAAACCTTCCACTTCTTCAAGGGATCAACCTCATCTCTAGGCGGTGTTACTTCACCTTGATTCTACTCATCTTCTTTTCCATTTATCTCTTCTACTTCATCATCACCCCCTCGACCAGGTGATATAGAGGAAGTATTTTCTAATGCGCTGCTTAAATCTTCGACTTCTGCGGTCTTCTTCCTTCTGCTGGGTCTGGGTGTGTCATGTTCTTTGTGAGTGGCCTCCGAGCTGTCAAGTTCGGGGTGAGACATCTCTGCAGGATCAACAGGGATAAGGAATTTTGCTGACCAGTCCTTAGTTATCTCCTTGAGGTCCTCTTCTATGAGCTTGTAGTATGACTGAAGCTCCTCCTTATGTTTGTCTGATCACGCAGTAATATAGATGAAGTGTTGATTTGCGCGGAACTTCATGAAGGGTCAGAACCCCTGTAGGGTGTTCAACGTCATGCAAGGTTCATCTTTGATAACCCTCTTTAGCTGGAGATAGTATGTGTGAAATACTACGTTCGATTTCCACTATTTACCCATATCGCTCGAATACCAAAGCATGGTGAACTTCGCAACAAGCGGCTCGAATGACTCAATGTCTGGTAAGGTCGCACCTTCTGGCATCTCCCAAGCAATAAACGCTATGAGGATTAGAAGCCAACTGAAGTGGAACTCATAGCCCTAATCTTGAGCTTCACGATAGTCTAACTCCAATTGGTTGACTAGGTACTTGACCCAGTTCATCTATAGGCCTTCTACACATTCCCTGCGAGGTCAACGACAAACCCTGTGACCTGCGTGGGTATGTTCTTCCTTACTAGCTTTCCTGCAATTAATTGGCATGCTAGGTGCACTGTGCATCCCCTTCTCAACATCACCATAGGTATCCTTGATCTTCTGTGCTAATGCACGATCTATGGCTTTCCTTGGGTAGAAGTCTTGTGGGTTGGGTCTTTGCATGCTCAATCCAGTGATCCTATGGATCAACGTCATATCGACTGTGATACATCAGTCTAGCCATAAGTAGCTGCCATGGTAACATGAAAGCATGATCTTAAAATAGGCATTAACTTCATGGTGCCTTCTAAATTGTGGGATCTTCATTATGTTCAACAAGGTGGATTGCGTGAGGTTCATCGTCCATGGATGGGGGATTATTTTCGAGTTCTTCCCCTTCGTCCTGGTCAAGTATTTATATGGGGTGAGCATACTATGGTTCTTGCAGTCTCCTAGGTTGAAGTCGTTGAACTTCAACGTTGCGATCTTGTCCTGCTGTGCTCTAAATGCATGTATCCCCTTCAGGAGGTACGCAGTAACCATGGTGTATTCAAAATCTCTTGGCACACTATCATGACTCACCATGCCGGCTAGAGGTGGGAGGTAGTCGGGTAATATGGTCGGGATTAGATTCACATTTTCTAGGTCATCTCTGTGCTTGGTTCTCTTTTCTGTGACGACTTGGGATGGTCTGGATCTGCGAGCGGTTTACAGAGAGGCTTGCACTCCTCTCATTGAGGACCCTTGAATACTTCCAGACATTACTTTCTTGGCCATGAGATCGATGAGAACTTCTTCGATGATTTTCTCCACGGTGCTGAGCTCGTCCGACATACATGCTTAGATTAGATGGATGAATGAGTGTGTAAAACAATAGAACTGGTGTTGATCTTATTAATCACATCTTGGTAGCAACGAGTTCTCTCTAATACAATTCAAAAAAGTGTTCTCGGTGCAACAATTGATGGAATAAGTAGGGAACAACGTAACATATCTTTCCAACGGACAAGAGACCTTCATTAATTCAGCTTTGTTCATTACGACACGGTCCCAACGGTCTGATGGTGATCCTTCTAGCCATAATTGTTGTTCTACCCATTTAGAGCATCCATCTAATGGTTATAATGCTTTCAACGGCTATATCATTTTTCCATGGCGAAGTGCCATGTAGCGTTGTTCTGATATCCTGAAGAAGTTCTAGTTTTGCAAATTTTCCTTCTGTGAAGTTCCCTCTGGAATCTTTTGTAATTTTTCGATCTTTTCTCTCTTCTTAATGAGATTTCTAGCCTTTTTCCCAGTGATCTTCGTCTCGTTATTCCTCTTTCCATTATGATTCTTATCTCCTCTTGGCATAGTAACTTCGTGTTGTTGATATTCTTTCCTACAATTCAGAGGCAATGCTTCTTCTCTATCTAGGGCAAGTGCTTTAGTCTCTTGTGATTCTTCTTGTGTTCTTCCAACTTCGACATCCATGGTTCTAAATAGCTTTGACCTGTTCTCATGTTCTTTAATCAAGTGTGTGATCCTCCTAGTCATGAAATCTTTCAATTCTTACTTCTTCTTCTCTAAGACTTCTTCTTCTTTCCTTCTGGCCTGATCCTTTCTGATCCAAGGTTTTTCTAGTAACATAGAAAATGGGGCATTGTTCTCAATAAATTTAATAACCTCAAAATCTTCTTCTGTCAAAGTTCCATGAGCATTCATAGATATCTAGCTAAGTATTCCACATAGGGTTATCATCATTCCTCTAAATAATCCCATTCCTCCTAATGAAATAATCATAGTAGGCTTTCCTAAAATTTCCCAAGTTCTTTCTGTCATTATATTCACTTGTGTTTCCTCATCCAAAATACAGTCAATGTCAAAGTCTCCTATTCTTACTTCGCTTTGCTCTTTCTCTTTTAAGATCTCTGATAGATTAGTATCTTTGTGGTCATTCAGGGTTTCTTTCATCTGTAATAGTACAATCTCCGATTTCTTCTGGGGTTCTTCCATGGTCTCAATTTCTTGACCTTTCTCAGGGTCTACTTGTTCCATATTCATTCTTTCAAGATTAGCAATCATTCTAGGGAAATCCAAAACTTCGTGATCCATAGCCTTAAAACAAAGACAACTAGGTCTTCTACCAGGGCATTCCTTAGCAAGATGGCCCGATCATTTGCAACTATAACAAAGATTTAATCGTCTCTTTCTCTTAAATGATCCCCAACCTTTCCTTTACCGCGCACTAGGATCATAGTAGCTAACTTGCAAAAAATTCTTTCTAGGGTCCTGCATCCATTTATTAGTCCAAACATTTTTTCTATGCATAGGAATAACATATCTTTCACTATTCTTATCAGATCTACTCATATCAAATCTTCTTTCTTCTAACGACCCCCTAGTTTTAAGGCTAGGACAAAATTTATGAAACATAACTAGATCCATATTCTTGAAACAAAAATTTCCACTTATCTTACTTTCAGCAGAGCACAACGCTTCCATATCTAAAACTTTTCACTATTCTTACCTCTATTAGAGCACAAGGCATTTAGATCTTACCTATTTTCTTCAGATCTGCCTCCTTCCTTAGAACAGAGCTTCACAAGTCAAGCAACAGATCTATGCACAGATCTTTCTTTCTTTTCCTCAGTTCCCAACAATCATAGTTTCATGTCAGATCTTCGCACAAAGATTCTTCTTCCTCAGTTCCCAAAAATCACAGTTTTAGGTCCTGACAATGGAACCATTTGTTGGCACAGGGACAGACCCAGGGTTCAACGCTCAAGAGCGCACCAAAAAAACCCTAACTACCATCCCTTATGACAAGACCTGCGAAGTAGATGAAGTCTCACCCAAGGTAGAATCAGGGGTGGTTGCAGGACTCAGATGTCTGCAACTTTAGCTGGGACAAAGATCTGTGATTATAACACCTTATCAAATCACTTAGCAATTACAGTTCATCATTATTAATCTAGTATTTACTTCGCAGACAAAACCCTAAGTATAGAGCATCGCAATATTCAAACAGATCTAGTATGTTCAAGCACTAAGCACATCCACATAGGTCAGATCTAGCATTCATCCATATTATTAAGAACATAGCATCAACATATCTATCTATCTATATCAAAGCATCTAAACAAGTAAACACATAAACACATCAATACATGCACAAAGCAACCATAACACAAGATATACGTGGTTCACCCCCACCCAGGGGCTATGTCCACCAACTCTTCTTCTTCTTTATTAGCTTCTTTCAATCTTCTTACATGCACAAAGTCTCAAGATCAACTTCGAAGAGGACAGGAGATCTGCACACACTTCGCTAGATCCTCCTTCCTTGATTTATAGCACAAATTCTTCCACAATCTCTTACAATCACTTGCACTTAGCTCTGCAAGTCTCACACAGTGTGCATGAAGCACTTCCAACTATTACTTGCACTTAGCACAACTTACAACTCTTTGATCACATAGATCGAACTATTTCCTACATCACCTAGCTTTCTATTTATACATTACAAAATAGGCCTAAGCATGGGTAAACCCATGGGCCGACATCCCCATACCCGTTACATAAGTCCCAAAACCCAAAAATCCCAAAAGAGGGACCGAGATCCCGCAATCTTCGCTTCGTCTTGTGCTCCACCTTCGTCAGCCTGTCGAAGTCCCAAAAATAGGTCAAACATGATCAAGGATTCTCAAAACTTGGTCAAGGGCCAACATCTCCCAAGAGAATTCGCACCAGGAGAAACCCAGACCCAAAAGTTGTAATCCTTGTGTCTGATCCTGAAAATATTGTACATAAAATCAAATAAAATCAATTAACCCCTGTGTTGCATTTAGATCGATATCTTTCCATACCCACAGACGCAATGACAAGAATTAAAGATCTAGATTCTGATGTGAAATTCGAACAAACTCTGTTCAAAACTAAATCCGGTTCTTATTTGAGCAAGCTCATCTTTGACGAAAAGATATTCCAAGATTTAATTTTAGCTGCATCTGCGAAACCTATAGTGATTGATGCTCAGAACCAACAACCACTTTGACCCCTCACAACAGCCATGGAAGCTATATTTTCCCCTCTTGTACCGCCTGCTCAGCTACATGATTTACCTCGAGAGTATAATTTGAGGATCAAACTATATGATGCTGAAGGTAGTGTGTCAGCCCAGAAACATCTAGACTGGTTCAATGCTTTTTTAGACTTGGAAGAAGTAGATTTTGAAGATGTAAAAATGAGACTGTTTGCACAAATTCTTGCAGGAGAAGTGAGGAAGTGGTTCAGAGCCCTTCCAGTAGCTAGTATCATAGATTTTGAGGCCTTTGAAACCAACTTCCTTGAAAAATGGGGTGACAAGAAAAATCCCCTTTAGTTGTTAACTCAGTACAACAACATGAGGAGAGCACCCAATGAAACAGTGCAGGAGTTTTCAGAGAGATTTCTAAAAGTCTATTATTTGATTCCTACTGAGATAAACCCCCCCCTAAAGCTGCTCAACTCAGACATGTTGATTCCTTTGAGAGTGATTTTGCTTTGTTGTTGAGAGAACGAATATCTTCTTCATTAGATGATATGATGACTAATTCCATAGAAGTTGAGGTAAATCTAATGCCTCAGGAAATATCAAATCTAACTCTGAGAGGGACATGAACAAAGCTCAAGATAAGGCACAACCCTCAACCTCACAAACATTAGAAGAAAGGTTTGAAACAATGATGAAAACCATGGAGAGAATGATGGAGAGAATGGACTTAGATAATAGGCCTAACCCTAGAAAAAATGCTAATGATCCACCCAGAAATCCGAGGAGACTAACAATCCCACAAATCAGACAAAGAAATCCGAGAAATTAGGGAAATCAAGGAAATCAGGGGAATCAAGGAAATCAAGGAAATCAGGGGAATCAAGGAAATAAAGGAAATTAAGGGAATCAGATAGACCAGCAAATAAGGCCTCCTTTTCAAAATAGTCATGTAAATGAGAATTATGATGGATATTTTGAAGACAACATGAATTTTTGTGATGATAAAGAAACAAAGGTTTTTTTGAATAAAGAAGAACATGACCAGTTCATCGATGCAAGTGATATCTTCCTGCAAGAGGAGGAGGAAAGGTTATCAGTGGAAAGGGAAGGTTACCAAACAGGACTGCAAAATGCTATCATGCAATTCCAAAGACAATATAATCTTCGAAATCAAAAAATACCTTCAAACCCCCCAAAGGAAAATCCTCCAAAAGGAAACCCCACCAAAGAAGCTCAAAGTAACATGCCCTCTTCAAGTCATCCCAAAAAGGATTTTTCTGCAAAGGATTCTACTGCAAAGAATGTTGTGGAAAAAGGAAAGAAGAAAGAAGAGCCCCAAAAGCAAGTACTAGAAGCAATGAAAGAAGTAGTCACCAAAGAGGTAGACAAAACCTCATCCTCTTTTAATTTTGAAAGTGAGATTGTTGGCACAGGGGCAGACCCAGGGTTCAGCTCCAAGAGCGCACCAACAAGCCCTAACTACTGGCCCTTTCAGCAACACTTGCGAAGTAGATGCAGTCTCACCTGAAGTAGCTATGAGGGGGTTGCGGGACAGAGATGTATACAACCAAAGGAAATGTCAAGTGGATCTAACACAAGAACAACACAACGTTCATATATCACTTATCAACTTAGATCTATTCTGCACATCTACTTATCAGATCTAAAGCAGTAATGCAGTCACAGTATATCAATGACAAAGATAAAATACCAGTCACACACAATACTAAATATACGTGGTTCACCCTCTCTCTAGGGCTACGTCCACAAAACTGTGCTTATGATTTATTAAGATAAAGAATATAGTTCTTGTCTGTGCTCTCAACTAGTAGATCTTCTTCCTTCTTCTCTCTTTCTCTTCCCTTCCTACGCACCCAACTGTAGGAATTGACCTTCATACCCAGCTAAAGATATTACAATACCAGAAGGCTCTCACACTCAACACTTCTCTCTCTCTCTCTCTCAATACAATACTCACTCACATCAACAATACAACTAGATAGACAACAATATCGTACCAACCCAAACTAGGTTCTCATGACCTTTATTTATACATTACAATCACTCACTGACATCCTTAGGCCGAAACCTAGGTGTCCAAAACCCTAGATACCAAAACCCTAGGTGTCTAAAACCCTAGGTCAACTTTGACCCATATTTTTAGGGCTTCTCCAGCCTGTGTTTCCTATCTTCTCGCACGGTGCTCCAAAGCATCCAACGATGGATTTTTACACTTGCTGACTTGTCCATGATCCTTCTTCCTGTCTTATCTGTCATTCTTGATCTCCTCATCCAACCACTTTCTTTCCTGGACTTCGCTCCATATTTTCTTCTCTTTTGCTCACTTCGACCCAATAACAGTCACTACATCTTACGCGAAGTTCACATTTTTCCTTTTCTTCCTTGATCTTCACTTTCTTCCATACCCAAGGGCCAACATGCCCCCAACACTCACCTGTGACTCATCCTGAAGCACCTCAGATCTGAGTTTCCTTCTTTACTTCGATTCCCAACTGCGTAGTGCACCCTCTACTTTCTGCTCCATGCCTCTTTTTTTTTTTTTTTCTCCTTGTGCAGACTGTCTTTTCTGTGTTTGGTACCTGTTGGGCCTTAGAAATGTCACAATTATATCCTCCTTTTCCTTCACTATTCCTTACATTTCATCGTCCCATTAACCTTCCATCATACCATCTCCATAATGATGCTTGGGTTTCTCCTTATTATTTTCCATTGTATTCATTTTAGTATTATAAGAGAATTTGTGATTAAATATTATAAATTAACATATTTCCATTATATATCAAGGTTGGATGAGTTTGATGATGAGTGCAGACATATTTGAAGATTTCAACAAAGTCAAATATTACCACCTAGCCTCAAATTCGAATCTCATCTTCAAGCTTTGAAGATTTGAAGAATATTTGGGACAATCATTCAAGCATATTCAAAGGAGAAGATCATGGAGATTTTGATAGGATATCTTATCCAAGATATGAGTGGAGGATTTGAAGGAATAAGTTGAGAGAATAGTGGATCTGTAATTATGACACTCTTCAAGACTTTCATGTATATAAGAGAGTGCTCTCTCTTCATGAAGGAGGCATGTAATTCACAATGGGGTCATGTAATTCACAAGGGGATGTTATTCATAATGAGTCATGTAATTCATAATTTAGTCTTGTAATTAGGAGAAGGGGATTCTTAGCTTTGATTTGATTCTTTCATTGTTATTATTTCATGCTTTGTCTTTTGATTCTTGTAATATAATTTGAGATTGATTTATTGTGTGAGCTCACATATGTATTTTGTCATTCAACTCTTCACATGTTGTATTGTTGTCCTAGATTAATTTCCTGTTTTCTTAGTTAGTCTTTCATTGCTTTCTTAGATTAATTTCATTTCAACAATTTAGATTAGATTACTTCTACTTCAGTCCCGCATATATAGTGCGTGTGCTTCGTAAGCCTACAAACCTCAGATTGACAAATTAAGTAGTTGGGCAAGTACTACAACAGAATTAAATGACAATATTTCCTCCTAACATTTTGGCGCCGTTGCCGGGGAAGCACGATGGATTGAGGTTTAGCTTGATTTTTCATGTAAATGTAGATTTCAATTTTTGCAATTTCAATTTTTGCAACTGTGAAGAGGTTTTCATGTGTTTCAACAAGTGTGATTTTCAGTTTTTTTTATTTTTATTTGGGTGCTATAAGAACCCCTTTTTCAATATGATTTAACTACGAGTGTCATCTTGGAACAACTCACTCAGATCCTTGCGAAAGCTGGGGTTTATTCTTCTCAGGAAGAGGAGATCTTGACAACAACCCAGATCTTAAATACTCCTCCAAAAACAAACAAGGAATCATCATCTGAGGAACTTGAGGAGGACAATGAGGAGCTGCAACATGATCTGAGTGAGGGAAATCACGCCTACAAAAGCTATATCGAACAATGGTTTCAAGGGACTACCAGGTTAGATTCTTTTAATTTTGTTAATTTAGAGTTTTAGCAACTAGATTCATTCACTCTTGAATATTTCCATTATTCATTTGAAAAATTGCCACTGAACATATTGTTGTTACTGTTACGTGCTTGGCTCCACTGGAAATTTGCCTACACATAACTAATTTCTAATTCCATTTAGCATAAAGTAGGTAGGTTTTAATTTTCGGTTTTTCTTTTACCTAGAATAAGTATCCTCTCATCCGCGCTTCGTGTGATCGCGAGGATAAGAAAATAGGATGTCTAAATTGATTTCAGGAATGAATGTTTTTGTGTCCATCCTTTGATCTGCAAATAAACACAGTAATTTTTTATTTTTATTTTTTTTAACTAATAAAAACAAAGTGAAAATTTTACATGTTGTTACAACATGCTGATACAACAAAAAGTTTACATGTTGTTACAACATGCTGGTACAATGCCATTTTTCATGTTGTTACAATGAAATTGTACTTGCTGAAACAATGGTGTTTTTGCTGTAACAATGATTGAATAAATTTGCAGATATGCAAACAATAAAACCGTAGGTGCATTAGGATTATTTTATTTAGGAATTCAATAAAAACAAAACTTAAAACAAAATATAAAATAAAAAAATCTGCAATTTGTGCACGATTAGAGTTTCATTTTTCCATGTTGAAATAGTATGAACACCAGCTGAAACAATCTCATGCTTGCAAACTTCTCGTTGATCTGAGTAGCAACAATGCCATCTCTTGCATTTATCTGAAACCGACAAACATTTTCACCCTCATGAATTTCTTTCATTCTTTCGACCATAAATTAAAACCTGCAACAAAACAATAAACAGAAAAACCATTAGTTGCAATTAAAACTCATTGGGAGCATGACGGGCTTATCAAAAGCATGGTCGTGGAATGAATTTACATCGTTCGGTGTTATATGATCCTCCTGGAATAAAGTTGATTGATCTAAACTTCTCTGTGAGAGACAAGCTCTAGAAATTTTACCACAACAGACATCATCCAATTTTCAATTTCTTCAAAGGTAATTGCCAGAACTGCGTAACTGTTAAAACACATGATTTTAAAACACATTTTATGAGAAAACCGAGAAAAATTAGAAAAACATAAAACATGGGTTTTCTTGGGAACGGAGACAATTAGGTAAATTGTAAGTGATTTTCTGGATTTCACAACCATTTGGGAGAAATTCAGGGTTCTTCAGAGATCCGTTTTGCAGACTACATGAGGGAAAAACGATTTGTTTTGAACTGTTTGAATCCGGCACCCTCCAAGATGAAGAATTCAGGTTAATAACAAACTCTGCTCCACATGGAACATGATCTAAGAGTCCAATTTGATTTACTAATCAACACCCTTTGAGAGGAAGGGGAGATTGAAGGCCGTGGATACAACGGGTGCATGAGATGCATTTGTAGGAGATCACTTTTATTTTGTTTGTTTTAAATTATATTTTGTTTGTAGATAAATAAAATAGTTTAAATAAATAAATGTTTATGTATATATATTTTTGTTTGTTTGTTTTGAATTAACAACACAAAACTAATATTTCTTTGTTTGTTAGTTTTTAATAACACAAATTATTTTTGTTTATATATATGTTTTTGTTTTGTTTTATTATAAAACAAAAACAATAAAAAAAAACAAAGAAAAACAATAATTGTTTTTGTTTCATTTTAGTGATAAAACAAAAGCACTAAAAACAAATAAACAATTTAAAAAAATGAAAAACACTAAAAATATATATCTAAAAATAGAAAACAGTTAGAGCATAAAATAAAAACAAACAAAAATAAAATTTGCAAATGGACATTCTAAAAATTCCTAAGTTGTTTTCATGATTTATGTTTTTTTGAGTCACTGTCACAGTAATCGAAGACAAACCAGTATGCAAGGACAAAAGGTATAAAAACAAAATTTATTTCTATGAGTTTCTCGCATTCGTACTTATTTATGTTTTGCATGATATATTCCTCGCAAATCTCACAATTTTTATGCAGGAATTTGTACTAAGTTTTGCAGGAACGAGGACACTTGCACATTGCCGCTGAAGTGATTTTCAAGAATCAAGAAATTCTTCAAAGAAAACATGCTTTGATAGACAACTTGAAGGGGATGTTACACAAAAACATTTTGCTGTTACACATAAACTTTTTTCACATCTTGATGTTTGCTGTTACACATCGACCATGTTGATACACTATTATTTCCACATTTTTCCAAATTTCATGCCGTGACACTATCCCATTTCTCCTTCAAAGATGATTAGTCATCCTGTGTTGAAGCCATCTTCCATTCCCTTAACTTTCATGACTTCACACATGCCTATCTTTCTGAGATGCATAAATCGTTTCCTTTTTCTTTTTTTCAGTTCATTTTGGCCTTTCCAGTTTTCCTTCTGAATAAAAAAAACTCCTTTTCCATGATTACATTGCCTTGCCATACACACTGGTTCTACTGAGATCTATCTTTTAGTCCTACCAATATTTTTATAAAAACTCACGTTGACTGATGTGGGATTCCTTAAGGCCCACCTTTCAACAGTCTTGCCCCATCAACCTCAACACCTTATCTGGGAAATAGACTAGAGTCCATTTTGAGTACCTAGAGGCTTGCATGCATCATGCAAGCCTCATGGGAATACATCAATTCCCCTTGATCACTATATGTTGCAAGTGGCTTGACCTCAACACATCCATTCACACTTCGCAAGATGTACTCGGGTACCTTGACACTCATTGATATCACTGGTGAGTTTGTCTCGCATTGGTTAACGACATTCATCAATGGCCGGTAGTCCAATGATTTCTCTTCATGCTCAACATCGACACATTCATTCGCATGATTGGAATTGTACCGTTGATTTTTAGCGGGTGAAGACTATACACTTTTTCATGATCCCCTCAGCAGTTGCAGCAGTTTGATTTTAGATCTATAAGAGTACCACAGTTCCATATTCTTTGCCTTCAACATTTCTCATGATTCAACAATAGCAGTTCAGATTCCTTCACTTCCATGATCCAGTTACAACAGCAACAACATTAGAAGTTCCATTTTCATGATTCTGCAGCAGTGACATCTTCCATGCTCCAGCACCATCCATATTCCTATTGCATCGTTCATCATCATTCTTGGGTAATTGGAGGTATGTCTTTTCTAATCTTTAATCATCTAATTCCTTATTTTCTAGTAATGAATAACTTTGGAAAATTACCTCACCATGCTCTATTTACTTTTTCACATTCATAACCTATGCCAAGTTGCATAGGATATGCAACCATTTCAGTTTGGGGGTGGAGGGAACCTATATTCACTACATACCATTATTCCATTTTACCATCTCATCATTCCATTTATGATTCACTAACATTTCTTTCCGAACGACACTTTGTTGCATTTCGATTGATATACATATTGGCATGATTCATAAAGATAAAGAAAAGGCTTTCTTATACACAATGATGCTTTCTTATGCACATTGACAACTTATTATTTCCAGTGAGTATATGGCTAAATTATTGCAGGAAGAAAATAAATAAGTGAAATGAATGTTGTTAACACAAGAACCAACATTCTTTGTATTCATGGTTGTCACACAAGAACCAATCATAAGAAAATGTAAGTTGTTTCTCATGTATTTTACATGTTGCTACTCCTGTATTTCAAATCCTGGAAATGTTCCTTATTAAAAAGACATCATCAATCAAAGCCAAAGTCTGAATGCCAATTTTTTTTGAGAAGATCCATGCATGGTTGCATGAGGACACACAACAAGTTGAGTTGGGGGGCATGTTTGGCCTCAGAAATGTCACATTTATATCCTCTTTTTCCTTCACTATTCCTTACATTTCATTGTCCCATTAACCTTCCATCATACCATTTCCATAATGATACTTGGGTTTCTCCTTATTATTTTCCATTGTATTCATTTTAGTATTATAAGAGAATTTGTGATTAAATATTAGAAATTAACGCATTTTCATTATATATCAAGGTTGGATGAGTTTGATGATGAGTGAAGGCATATTTGAAGATTTCAACAAAGTCAAATATAACCACCTAGCCTCAAATTCGAATCTCATCTTCAAGCTTTGAAGATTTGAAGAATATTTGGGACAATCATTCAAGCATATTCAAAGGAGAAGATCATGGATATTTTGATAGGATATCTTATCCAAGATATGAGTGGAGGA
>JZKD02S0120170.1:250002-272687 GCA_000966675.3 Picea glauca | reverse complement strand
CATTAACCTTCCATCATACCATTTCCATAATGATACTTGGGTTTCTCCTTATTATTTTCCATTGTATTCATTTTAGTATTATAAGAGAATTTGTGATTAAATATTAGAAATTAACGCATTTTCATTATATATCAAGGTTGGATGAGTTTGATGATGAGTGAAGGCATATTTGAAGATTTCAACAAAGTCAAATATAACCACCTAGCCTCAAATTCGAATCTCATCTTCAAGCTTTGAAGATTTGAAGAATATTTGGGACAATCATTCAAGCATATTCAAAGGAGAAGATCATGGAKATTTTGATAGGATATCTTATCCAAGATATGAGTGGAGGATTTGAAGGAATAAGTTGAGAGAATAGTGGATCTGTAATTATGACACTCTTCAAGACTTTCATGTATATAAGAGAGTGATCTCTCTTCATGAAGGAGGCATGTAATTCACAATGGGGTCATGTAATTCACAAGGGGATGTTATTCACAATGAGTCATGTAATTCATAATTTAGTCTTGTAATTAGGAGAAGGGGATTCGTAGCTTTGATTTGATTCTTTCATTGTTATTATTTCATGCTTTGTCATTTGATTCTTGTAATATAATTTGAGATTGATTTATTGTGTGAGCTCACATATGTATTTTGTCATTCAACTCTTCACATGTTGTATTGCTTTCCTAGATTAATTTCATGCCTTCTTAGTTAGTCTTTCATTGCTTTCCTAGATTGATTTCATTTTAGCAATTTAGATTAGATTACTTCTACTTCAGTCCTACATATATAGTGTGTGTGCTTCGTAAGCCTACGAACCTAGGATTGACAAATTAAATAGTTGGGAAAGTACTACAACATAATTAAATGACAATATTTCCACCTAACAGTACCCAGTTTCAACTGCACCTGGTATCTAGACCCTTTTCTTCATGCTTCTACTAAGAGATGTGAGGCAGCTGGTTGTCATAGTACAACTTCAGCCACCTGCCATTCACTAATCCTTCCTTCCACTCCCCATTCAGAGTCTTCAATTGAGAAACTCCTCCCTCTGTAACATAAGTGATCTCATATGGCCCTAGCTAATGTGTTATGAAATTCCCAGGATGTTTTATGAACTTGTTTTCATATACCAGTACTAGATCACCTTGTTTAAATTCCTTTTTCTTGATGTGCCTGTCAAGGTAGGCCTTTTCTCTTTCCTTCTGTACTTGTTGATGGAATCCTACAACAAATCTGTCTTCCTCCAATTCAACCAAATGTGCAAGCCTCTCTTGAACAACGTCAAGGTCATGCATATCTGTAAAGGAAACAATTCTCAGGCTTGTTACCAAATATTCCATTGGAACAATAGCTTCAAGACCATATACCAAATTAAAGGGGGTATGCATTGTTAGTTTCTTGCAAGTGGTCCTATAGGCCCATAATACTGTTAGTACTCTTAAATCCCAATCATCCCTTTTCACACTGCAAATCTTCATCAGCGCTATCTCCAAGATCTCATTGAATGCTTCAACTGCCCCATTTTCTTGTGGATGGTACAATGTGCTCTTCTGATGGTGGACTGCAAATTCTTCAGTCAAGGCTTCAACTGTCTTATTGACGAAATGTGTTCCTTTATCACTCATAAGGATCTTTGGGCATCCAAACCTGGTTATGATGTCATCAAATATGAAGCATGCAACTGTAGTTGCACTACATTCCTTGACTTCTCTTGCTTCGACCCATCTAGTCAAGTATTTTGTTGCTGTAATTATGTACCTTGATCCTGTATGCTTTCCTGGTGGATTTATAGGTCCAACGAAGTCAATGGCCCATTTCTTGGAGGCTTGTAGGGTCAGTTGTGGGGATAATGGCATTTCATCTCTTCTAGATGGTTTCCCAACTCTTTGGCATACATCACAGGCTTTGTAATAGTCTTTAGAATCTCTGTGTAAGGTAGGCCACCAAAGGCCAACTCTTAGAACCTTCTGCGCAGTCGCTTTTCCTGCATAGTGCCCTCCTGCGAGGCCTTCATGAGATTTCACAAGGATCATTGGCCACTCTACCTCCATAACACATCTTCTTAATATCTCATCAGGTCCCATCTTGTATAGATGTCCAACTATAAGTGAGAAGTCTGCAACGCACACTACTAGTTGTTTCTTCTGTGGAATTGTATACTCACTAGGTGCCATTCTTGTTGATAGGAACTGGACTATCTCTATGAAGTGGTCATCAATATTTCTAATGGTTAGTAGTTGTGCATCCGACAGTGCATCCTCTAAATTGGTCAATTCTTCACCATGTTCCAACCTTGACAAGTGGTCAGGACCTTTGTTCATTCTCCCTGGATTTACTATGGTCTCAAAATCATATTCTTGAAATAGCAGCAGCCATCTGCATATCCTTCCCCCGAACACTGGCTTGTTGACTAGGTATTTCAGTGTGGAGTGATTAGTAAACATTTTAAAGTGTCCTCCCAACAAGTAGTGGCGAAATTTCTGCAATGCATACACCATGGCTAACCCTTCTCGCTCAGTGGTGGTGTAATTAATCTTAACAATAGATAGCTTCCTGCTAGCAAAGGCTAACGGGTGGTCAATATATCCTTCTCCCAGTTGTGCTAACACATCTCCTAAAGCAATGGAATATGCATCGACATGCACATGAAACTCCTTGGTCCAATCTGGGAAAATCAGAATGGGCACAATAACCATTTTTTGTTTTAGTGTGTCAAAGCTTTGCTGACATTCTTCTGTCCAACTAAACTGACAATCCTTCTTCAACATCTTTTCCATGGGTGCTATGATCTGAGCATATCCTTTGATGAAATTTTTGTAATATCATGTGTTTCCTAGTGCAGTGAGCAGTTGTTTAACTGAAGTAGGAGGGGGTAGATCAACTATAATGGAAATTTTGGATGGATCTATTAGCAATCCTTGCTTGCATACAATATGACCTAACAACACTCCAAATGGTGAAAAGAAAATACATTTCTTCAGGTTCAAAGAAATTTGGCACTGTCTGCATTTATCCAACATTAGCCTTAGAAATTCAATATGATTCTTCAATAAACTAAAGACAGTCCAATCATCAAAATATGCTTCCAAAAATGTATGCATAAATTCCTTGAATGCTTCGACCACCACCTTGGAAAAGATGGTTGGGGCATTATTCAATCCAAATGGCATTACTATGTATTGGTAGGATCCCCATTCTGTTGTAAATGTGGTTATATGGCGATCTTCCTTGGTAATTCGAATATGATGGTATCCTGAAAAATCCATCTGTAAAAGAATATACTTCCTAGCCTCCCACATTATCTAACACTTTGTCAGTGAATGGTGTAGGGAAGGGGTCATGCAAACAAGCATCATTCAACTTCTTGAGATCTACGCATATCCCAATTTCTCCTATCTTCTTGTCTTGTACCACCATAGGGATAATCCACTCTGACTCTTTGACAGGTTCTATAATTCCTGCTTCCAGCATTCTGTCAAGCTCAATCTTCACTTTTTCCTTATATTTAGGGTTCAGTCTATAAGGTCTATGTTTAACTGATCTTGCATCTGGCTTTAGAGGAATCCTCATCTCACCCATAGGCCCTTTAATGCCCTTCATATCAGTGAACTTGGTTGGAAACAAGTCCTGATATTCATGCAATAACTCTGTAATCTTGTCAATGGTGGCAACATTGTTACACATGAAATTTGCACACCTAGGTACCTCATCCTAAGTGTCGTAAATTGTCTTATAAGTGTCGCATACACCTTGACACCATGTAATAACCTATGTCACAATCCCTAGTCAATGTGGAGGAGGGATATATTACATGAAGGCAAAGGAATACTAAGTACACATGAATTATTATTAATATTCATGAAAAATAAATTGATTAAGTGAGAGAATCAAGTGTGCATGAATTATTATTAATATTCATGAAAAAAGAAAGTAATTAAGTGTGAGGATCCACCTCACATTTGGTTTCCTATTTTTTAGGGAAGGTGGAGGATCTCATGGATGGTTGAAATATTTCCTCCTTAAAATCCTTGAGAGATATTTCCTCCCCAAAATCCTTAAGAGATATTTTCTCCCTAAATATCTTAGAGATCCCTTTCTTAGTGGATCTGATGAGAGATTCTCTCCATGGTGGTTAAGTCTTCAAATCTTATATAATGAGGGATTTCCATGGAGGAGGGGGAATCGAGATTGATAAGTATACCAAACTTATGATCTCATGAGTGGTATGTCAATTGGAGCATCAACATTTTGTGTGTGGACTATTTAAGCAAGGGTTTGGACAAGGGGAACTTGATGAAGCTGATGCACTCACATCTATGGTTGTAAGTTTTCTTCATTGTTGTTCTCATTAATACAATATGCTTCGCCTGTTTCTTTCAAGTCTGTGTTTGTTCTCACATGAAATTGTCTCTAATAGATATATATATGTTTCAAACTAATCTTAGTAGAGTAGGAAGCTAGTTGTATCTTTGTTTGTCCACAGGGTTTATCGAGGAGTTTAAGATTGGAGCTCAACTTGGACTGTGCAGGGACAAACACTGGAAAAAAGGTACTTCTTTTCTCCTTCCTCCTCACACATTAGTTTATCTAGATCTAAAAGGAAGTTAGTGTCCATGTTAAGCACCTTCTGTCTTAAGAGTTAAGATTCTATCTCTCAAGAGGAGATCTACCTATCCGCTGGTAGGTTTTCCTTCAACAGAAATTGGTGACTCCACTGGGGATCGAATCGAAACTTTCAGTTTTGGTTTTCCTCCAAGACCTTGTCTTACCCTTTGTTCTTTTTAGACCTTGTTCACCCCGTATGTTTGATTTCATATGCTGATTGAATCCTTATTCCATCACATTCATCTTGATTGACAAAGTTTGATTGAGTTTTTGGTTTTTTCTAACAATTTTCTGAGCTGTGGAAGCCTAACGCTCCCTTGCCTATGTTAGCAGAGCACTGGCACTCCCCCTTGGTCTTAGACAGAGCGTTATAATGCTTTGGAGCCCCTTACACTAGAGCGACAGCCTTTCCTCTGCAAAAAAATTTCCAAAATTGCCTTTTCTGCAGTCCAGTCTCCGCTTTTTCCCTTGCTCAGCTTCTTTGTGCTTCAATGATTCTTCCTCTTGACCTTTGAAACTTTGATTTCTGAGAAATAAGCACTTTGTTGTTCAAATTTTGTGACCTTCTTCTTTATTTTGAGTTTTTCTGCTGTTGAGAACTTGGAATCAATCCACTGCTTTCTTCTCTCTTATCCGAATGAGTGGGAACTCTGGTGAAGGGCATAAAAAATATGTGAATCATCTCATTTGGTTCTTTGAGGTCATTTCTCTTAGCATCTTTCTTTTGTGTGAAATTCTTGATTTTCTTTTTTATCTTTTGTTTTCTTTTTGCTTCTTGTTTCAATCATAGCAAGAGGGTGTGTCATTTGTGCAAAATCTTCTTATACTTGTCTGAATCTCCTTGATTTGAAAGGGTAGTTGGTAGGAGAAGTTTTGCATTGAATTAATCATCATTCACATACAAATGACAAAGATACATCTTAGTTATTGGTTTGCATATTAGAAGGTATTTCTGAATTTTTTTAGCATTACATTGGATTTGATTGAGAACAAATTGATTGAGGATATTCCTTATTAGTGTTTGATAGTGAAAATAACTCTTTCTCTCTCCATTAAATAGGCATTCATTGAAAAGAAACGATTGCTTATCATCTTTTATGCATGCTTTGGGAATTGAGTCATCATTCCATTAGTTTCACTTTCATACACCCTTTGAGTAAAGAACAACTTTAAAATGAACACTAATTAAAAATTATCTAGAACATTTTTGTTTTTAGGATCTTCCACCAACAATAGACTAGGGTTAGCACTTTGGATTAGGCTCTGAGTACAACTCTCCAAAGTTTTCAAAACAAACATTAGCATCTTGAGCTAGGGAGAGTCAAATCCAATTGTCGTATCGGTTTTTTGGGATCTCCCTCTCACACAAGGGTTACGCACGAGGTCGCATTTGGGCGAATTACAGAGATTATCCCTCCGTGGTTCAACTGTATGTAGTGGTGGGATTGTATATTGGGGGTCACTTGAAGGTATACCCACGATTATGTGTGGGAGCCTCTTGGGTTGATTTCAGACTTGTTATCTTGTCCATACGTTTCAGATCTGACTGTCGACTATACCTGCCCAGGGATTCACTACGAATTGGTGTCTTTAGTTTCCATAATCTTTAGGTACTTACACAAGGTGATGGTGAAGGGAAGTCTCACTGTACTTGGAATAGACATTGGTCAAACTCACTCGGGATCCTTGGAGGGTAAATCCATAATTACCGCATGGAAGCTTGCACCAAGGTGAAAGTTCGTTAAGCAGGTTGCCATTGTAACTATTCCACCATATCCTAGCCCCTTCTCGACTTGATCACGCGATGTTGGATTTCATCACCAACTAGTACGATCATCGAGAGAAGTTTTGTTTGCTTGGTTGATTCCTAGAATTTATTAGCATATGTTGTTTCTTCTTGTTAGTTGGCCCTAGATTTTTAGTGTGTTCTATTATTCTCCAAAATTGAGCCTGTAGATGATAAAGGTCTTCGTCGATCACGTAGGATGCAAGGGATGCCTCTGGAAGGGTATCAACCCTTACCTCCTAACCCTCCAGAAGACAACTACCATAGAGAGGTAGAAAATCAATCTGACGCTGGAAGTGTTATTCCTCCTTCGTTAGATAACTCAGAAGGTGATTTGATCACAGTTGAAAATCCCATTCCTCACACTACATCTGTGTTATTAACCCCTCTCGAACCACTTTTGGTTCATTTAGACTCCCTTGGGAACATCATAGACGAAGAGGTCCCACAATTACCAGAGAGAACTTTTACCGAAACATATATGGGATCCACAAAACCAATCTTTGGTGATGAGTATAGGACTCCTGTTCATCCTAGCACTATAGTAGATACCAATCCCACACCTTCTCATTCTGTATGGAGGACTTCATTGGGACGCGATCTCTATGAACATTTTAAATCCTTTCGACAACCCTTTCATCCTCATGACCCTCCTAGTGAAATAGGACCATCCGGTCAAACCATGAATCACCCAGTTGATCAGGTTATTAACCCTACTGTTATGCTAGAACAATTCCATCCTAATGCTCGACTCATCACCTCTACTCATCTCCAAGGCACTTCGATCCCTACCCCAGTTTCTACAAGATTTTACTCTACAACTCCACATGTTCCACATGATCCTACTGGGACATCTTTTCACTCGAGAATGCAGACCCCTGCTGGCTAAACACAACTGATTGGAGGAAAACCACCATCTAACAAACCTTTCCCTCCTAGAGGACTACCTTTCTATGGTGGACCTACCCCTCCTAGGGGACAACCCCCTTTTCATGCTCCTCCTAGAGGGAAACCTCCATTTTCCAGTCATACCCCAATCGTAAATCCACCGCTGGCAGGGGGGCAACCTTCGTTTGCTGGAAACCCTTCACAATTCTGGGGAGTATCTTCAAGAGGCACTTTTATTCAACCCCACGTTGGGGTGAACTCATCTCATAATCCACTAGGAGGAGTATCAAATCTTGTTCCTTCTAGAACATCTTCCGGACAACCTTATCCGGGCGGCATCCCAAACACCACCTGGATTTCTCCGGGACCACGGTCTTATCCTCCTCATGGGTCTAATGTGTATCTGCCTCCGGGATCTACTCCTTACCATCCTCAAGGGAAAAATGTTTATCCTCCTCATGGGTAAGCAAATCACCCGGCCTATAATGCTCAGAACCCAACGGATTATGCAAATGTTTCTCATCCATCATCGAATCCTGCTTATCCTGGCCAACAACAATCGTATGTAGGAGGACCTACTGGTTACAACTATTCCCCTAACCCAGTTTATGGTCTTACTGGTGTTCCTATGACACACTAGTATCATCCACAAATTAACCAACATCTACCTTTCCTTGTGACTCTGGATCTCCCAGACTTGTCTCGGTTAACTAATGATCCTATTTTTCATTCACCGGTTTGGCCAGTTATTCCAGCTAAACTTCCTTCTGATATTCCAAAATTTGACGGAAAATCTGGTGAAGATCCAAACAACCATGCCATGAATTTCCATTTGTGGTGTTCATCAAACTCCCTCATGGATGATTCTATACATTTGCATCTTTTCCAGCGTACACTTACAGGCTCGACAACAAAGTGGTATATTGAACTACCACATGCTTCTTTTCATGATTTCAATTCCCTTTCCATGTCTTTCCTCATGCACTTTCAAATACCTATTTGCTACGAGACAGGTACTAAACTCTTGAACTCCCTTCGTCACAGTGACTCCGTGCATATCTCTGACCATATTCATGAGTGGAGGCAACGACGAAGGATGATCAAGGTAATCATTCCTGACATATTATTGGTAGAATGGTTTACTAAATCACTTTTACCCCCGATCACTTGCGATGTTGCTATGGGTGGCGCGGTCATAGAGGAACAAGCCATTGCTCGGGCTCAGTACTTAGATTTGGTTTATTCACAATCGAGTACTTTGTATGATTTTCTTCTGAATGCTGCTCAGGCTAATACCGATCCATCTAAGTCGTCATCCTCATCTCATGCGGATGGTGTTATCGGTTCCATCAAAACTCAATCTATTTCCCAATTGACCACATTCTCCTCTACCTCCCCCAAAACTCAGATCTCTAAGGTGAATGCAGTTCAATCTGCCCCTTCACAACAATCCGGAGGTAAGAATAAGACAAAGAATAAATCAAAAAATAACAATGAACAACCAAAAAATCAGGCTCAAACACCTGCTACCGAAAAGAAAACACAATGGAAAATGAAATTCCCATGTATCATTTGTGGTGACGATCACTACACTCAAGACTGTCCACTTCGTAATGAAGTGGCCAAAATTTTCTGAGGAAAATCACAACCTGTTGTGCTTACTCAGCCTTTTCCACAGCAGCAATCCATGGTTGCTCAAACCCCCTCTCCTGGGGGCATTTCTAGCCATCCTAATGATGAGGCCTCGTCGAGTGCACATATTTATATGTTTAATGGGATTAATTTGAACACTCTCTCTAAGACATACGACACACTAGGTAACCCTGACAAAGGAAAAGACACTAACAGTACCGGTAATTTACCGTATCCATCATCGTCCTCCGTTAGTCTTCCATCAGTTAATCCTCTGTCTGGACCACTTCAGATTGAGAAACCTACATTTGACTCTATATTACGCCCTCCTAAGAGCACTATACGTAAAGCTACCTTTAATCATAGTTCACGTTCCACCCAGAACTACAACATTGTTGAAGATTTAGCTCAAGCACCGTGTGCTATGTCTACGTTAGAAGTTTTACAGCACTGCCCCAATCAACGTAGAATGCTCTTGGCTGTTATTGGTGCTTTTGATCCTGATTCGTCCAACCATATCATGTTTAACCTAGACAATTATGTGTCTCGACTCTCTCACCAACTTTCTTTTCAAGTTGATGTTGTTTTTCACAATCAACAAATCCATCGAACTATTCTGGATGAGGGAGCCTCAACTTGTGTCATGTCTTTGGCATGTTGGAAAGGTTTACCCCAACGATGTTACGTGCCTTTGATGGGTGAGGTTTTCATCCCCATGGGCTTTTACAGTCCCTGCCCATCCAATTGGGTGGCAAAACTGTTATTGTTGATGTCGAGGTGGTCAATGCTCCTCTCGATTACAACTTGTTACTTGGAAGAAGTTGGTTTTATGCTATGACTGTCGTTGCCTCGTCAGTCTTTCGATGTGTACAATTTCCTCATCAAGGCAAAATTGTCACTATTGTTCAGTTGTATTTCTGCACGATCGATGCTCGCGCTCCTGCTACCAACAATATTCCTTTCTTGGGAGACCACAAGATCACGTATGAAAGCATTGGTGTTGGCTTACTAAAAGATTCTAGCCTCATGGGTACCTTCCCTACACCACTTCCACCGACTACACATCATATTTCCATCATCGATATGATTTCGATCGCGGCTTATCAATCTTTGGAATCATCTGACCCTTGGATTGTACCTCGTCCATTGAAATTTGATGCACTAGGTGACACCGTGCCACTTAGTACAGCCGAACCATCATACATTTCTATCCAATCCACTTCTCCCTCGTTAGATGACCAACATCTATTGGCACCCGATAGTTCCTCGATGCAATCACGGTTGAGTTCCTTGTCATCTGTGATCGACTACATCTCCCCAATTTTTCCTTTTGATGAATCTATTTTGGAAATGCTTCATATTGACAAGTTACCTCGGGATAATAACCATCACCGATCCTCTTTTCTTCCCCCTTGTGAAGAAATTCGGGGAGATATAAACTCTATCTCCCCTCCTGATTTTGATTTTCCATCATCTCTCATGATTTCAACTTCCGATGATTTGGATCCAGTAGTGGACATGGTGATTTAGTCGGTAGGGTTATTGGAGCCTGATCTCCTTACCCCTATCGTGACCCTCGACATGTGTTCCTTCCCGAGTGATTATCTTCCATCCAACGAAGATATCCTAGAAGCCATGACCGAGTTTTGTCCCTTGACATGGTATCATTCCAAAGCATTATTCTCTTGGAATCCATGATCAAGCAGAGTCTCCGAGCATAGTTTCTCTTCTCTGTAGCAAGCTCATTAAAAAATGAAAGAGAGGCCTTGAGCATAGTTTTTCTCTCTATAGCAATCTCGTTAAAAACTAAAACAACAATCTGGGGATTGAACCCAAAACCCTAAGCATAGTTATTTTCTTGTCTCAAGCTTGTTAAAAAATGAAATAGTCACCTCTCTTGAACCTTCTTTTCATCCACCCTTCTCCTTTTTCTCATCTACTAGAGAAATTGGTGACAACCTCAAAGTTGGGAAATGAATTGAAGCTTGGAGGGCATGTCTCTAGCCTTTGATGATCATTCTGGAGTTAAACCGCTAGCTTTCAAGATGGGGGCATACCGAGCTTAATCTTTGTTCTTTATCGTGCTCGTAAATACATGAGAATGCATCCAGGTAAAAATTTATCTCTTTTTCGGACTTGTATGCATACATGAAAAAGGAACCCCCTGGAGTCGTCTTTAAGCTCTTTTCAGACTCTCTAAACATGAAAAGATTGTCGAGTGATCTTGCTTCCTTTCCCACTCATTAAAAGGTTTGAAAGGGCATCTTTCGAGTGATAATTTATCTCTTTTTCAGCCTCGTGAGACTAACATTACAAAAAAGGACAACATTGGAGTCATCTTTAAGTTCTTTTCAAACTCTCTAAACATGAAAAGATTGTCGAGCGACCTTGTTCTCTTCACGCTTGTTAAAGTATTTGAAGAAAATGTCTGTTGAACGATAGTTTATCTTTTTTTTCGGTCTCATCATACTAATTTATGAAAAAGGAAATGAGATAGTTCTCTTTTAAGTGTTTTTCCAGACTCTATAATCATGAAAAACCTTCATGTTTCCTATCTTTGGACTCGTTAAATAAACATCGACGGGCCCATACAGGACCGAACCCTTACTTCTTCCAGTTCGTTAAACAAAGGAAGAGGAACTTACCAAAGGTGAGTTATATTGAGCATGTGTTACCCTCCTCGAGCTCGTTAAATAAAAAAGAGGTACTCGTCTATCTGGATGGGGGAAATAATTGAAAGAAGCAAGCCAATAAGTTTTTGAGAACATTACCAGTAACTCTTAGAGTCTCCCTTGAACACGACACTTTGTTCTTGCACACATATTAATCCACTGAACGTTTGCACTGAACCAATCCTCTGAGTTTTTCTTACTCCTTTGGGTCACCTGCCGAAAGTCACAGTATCCACTACATTATCGTGTTTTGGTCCATGTCATGTTTCTACTAGTGTGCCTCAGTGTTCAAGGGAAGTATATGCCTCGAGAGTCAACCATCACAAATATCTTGTCTCAATACCCATGTCAGTCCATGTTCATTTGATCTACCAATTACATCTTTGTGTCTATTTCGTATCGTTGATGGGGGATACATCAAGACCCTCCTTCGACGAGTCTATTCCTATCGACTTCAACACATTATCCAGGAACTAGATTAGAAACCAATTAGTACTTTGGGACCTGCATGCCTCAATGGCAAGCCTCCTCACATTTGACAATGGGTTTACATCATTGACCTCTGATTGGATGATTCCACGGATGTTCAACTTCAGCTCATCCATTCACATTCGTCAGAATGTACTAAGGTACCTTGGGAATCATTGACATCAATGGTGATTTCCCTCGCGCTTGTTAACAGTTTACATCATTGACTGGTAATCAAGTGGTTTATGCCATGTTCAACATCAGGACATCTATTCACATGGTTAGATTCATACTACATCAGGATTGGTAAGAAGACCCTGGGTTGAGTGATCACTCTGATATGTACTTTGCCCAGGTTACGACATAATTTCTCTTTAACAATGACACATATACTGTCACATAGATCCACTTCGTATTGGTCATGACTATGTCTTGTCATCTCATAGATCCACTGTGTATTCTTCGTGGCTATGATCAATTCAAGTCATGGGAGTATATATCCACCGTGTATCTTCAGTGGCTATATCATTTTATCAATATAATCATGGATCTGCAGTGTATTTTATGGCGGCCATATCTTGCAAGTCTTTATCACCCAAGCATAGGTATCCTTGCCTTGGGTTTGAAACATGTCATAATATTTGTTGGATGTTTGTGTGCAACTTATATCAAGTTCTTTGTGTCTACACCCTTGCTTTAAAGATTTGTAAAGTGTTTTGGCCATCATTCTCTCTTCTGACCTCGCACTTTAGGGGGCATTCTGTTACACATGAAATTTGCACACCTAGGTACCTCACCCTAATTGTCGTATAAGTGTCGCATACACCTTGACACCATGGAGTAACCTATGTCAGAATCCCTAGTCAATGTGGAGGAGGGATATATTACATGAAGGGAAAGAAATACTAAGTACACATGAATTATTATTAATATTCATGGAAAATAAATTGATTAAGTGAGAGAATCAAGTGCACATGAATTATTATTAATATTCATGAAAAAAGAAAGTAATTAAGTGTGAGGATCCACCTCACATTTGGTTTCCTATTTTTTAGGGAAGGTGGAGGATCTCATGGATGGTTGAAATATTTACTCGAAATCCTTGAGAGATATTTCCTCCCCAAAATCCTTAAGAGATATTTTCTCCCTAAATATCTTAGAGATCCCTTTCTTAGTGGATCTGATGAGATATTCTCTCCATGGTGGTTAAGTCTCCAAATATTATATAATGAGGGATTTCCATGGAGGAGGGGGAATGGAGATTGATAATTATACCAGACTTATGATCTCATGAGTTGTATGTCATTTGGAGCATCAACATTTTGTGTGTGGACTGTTTAAGCAAGGGTTTGGACAAGGGGAACTTGATGAAGCTGATGCACTCACATCTATGGTTGTAAGTTTTCTTCATTGTTGTTCTCATTAATATAATATGCTTGGCCTGTTTCTTTCATGTCTATGTTTGATCTCACTTGAATTTGTCTCTAATAGATAGATCTGTTTCGAGCTAATCTTAGTAGAGTAGGAAGTTGGTTGTATCTTTGTTTGTCCACAGGGTTTATCGAGGAGTTTAAGATTGGAGATCAACTCAGATTGTGCAGGGACAAACACCAGTAAAAAGGTACTTCTTTTCTCCTTCCTCCTCACACATTATTTTATCTAGATATAAAAGGAAGTCAGTGTCCATGTTAAGCACCTTCTGTCTTAAGAGTTAAGAGTCTAGCTCTCAAGAGGAGACCTACCTGTCCGTAGGGAGGTTTTCCTTCAACAAGCATCCCAATAATCTCCAACATTTTCAAACTTTGGTGTCTTCTCTGTTCCAATATTGACTTTTTTAATCTTAATTGACTGTCCAATAAATGGTAACTCAACTCCTGGTCATTCCACATCTCTCTAGCCTTCTGTTTTTGTGATGTTCACCTTCCTCAGATCATTGTCTTCATCGGCATTGATGTTGTAGCAGCCCTGCAATTTATGGAGAGGCGCAGTCCATTCATCCTCTTCTTGTGCCATAGGGAGGCTGGATGCCTCTTCAAATACTTTCTATTTCACAATCTGTAATGCTTGATCTACTGACAGGTATTGACTTTCAAATAAGAAGGTAGTTATGAAATTCTGAGTCATACCTCCCCAATTTGTAGTGATGCTCAACACAACTCTGCTTGAAGGTACCAGTTGATAGGGATGGTGTCCAGTGTATTAATGAATTTATG
This sequence comes from Picea glauca, assembly GCA_000966675.3. Lineage (NCBI taxonomy): Eukaryota > Viridiplantae > Streptophyta > Pinopsida > Pinales > Pinaceae > Picea > Picea glauca. Next base: position 258,435 of record JZKD02S0120170.1, on the reverse strand, counting down.
CACCCACTGTTCTTGTGGAAAGTCGCTCCAGGCTGCTTTGCAGCTTCGCACATGGTCCTTCGGGCAACTTCAACCTGTGTACCTTACTTCGCAACTCTCAGTTTGTGCTGAGAGCCCCGCTGTCATCAAGGTGTGACATTGCATCAAATATGTAATATTACTTTTATGTGCCCCCCACCATCTTGCTGGTATGGCTTTCAAGGCCCCATCCATTGCCAATAATCTATGTTGTGTTGGTACACTCTCTTCAAACTCCGACAAGAAGGTTTCTAAAGGATTTAGACCATCATAGGTGGGTAAGTTACTTACTATTGTGCCGATCCAACGAACTTATCTGGTTAGTCTAGCACATCTTCTTGTAGATACTTCATACATCTTATTCTGCCAGTTCTCCAGTGCTTCTTCTGAGTCTGATAAACATGTGCTATCACTTTGCCAGCTTAAGTTTCCATCATTTGTGGGATTAATGTAATCCTGTTGTCTGGTTGTTAATTTGTATATTTTTTCTAGTGCATATGCGTGGTCTTCTTCTTTGATAGGTTCTGTGTACCGCTGACCTTCATCTGGATCTAAAATTGCGATGACCCTAAGGCCATATTTTTCAAAATTCATATGTCACTTCTTTAAATTGACCATCGTGGAATTATTGAAAGCCCAATCAATTCCTAATAGCATGGGGTAAGGACAACTATCATCAACAATCTCAATTACCTCAAAATATGCAAATGTTCTTACTCCATCAATGTCCATAGGGACATGTTCTAATCTGCCAAAAGGGCTTACAACTTGTTGATTAGCCATCCTAAGCTTGATAGGGGAATAGATCAACTTTGGTTTCCCATCAGTGCACAGGTTTGCTTCATCATGACATTGACCTCTGACCCTAAGTCGAGGACTACATAGTCTATCTCATACTCTCCTATTTGGGCATTCAAATGCAATTCATTATTTGTCCTTCTCTTCTTACCGATTTGGTGTACCACCCTATTTAGTAATGGGTCTATCTTTCCTAGCTCATATTGTTTGATTAAATTTTGTAATTCTTGTACAACGCTTTCATCCTGAATCAACTTAATACAAGTATATAAAAATTCCATGAGCTTGCTTACCTATTTTTCTTCTTTTGGTGAAGAAAACTAATCGAATGCTAGAGGCATTCCATATTCTCTCACTTCTGGTCTTGTCTTTGATGCAGAGCCTTGGTCTCCTCTAAATTCTTTTCTGGCTTCCTCAAATATTTGTCTTTCTCTCTTTACATCAAAGGTTTTTGTCTTCTGTGTAGCTTTCCTGATTTTTGAATCTTTTGTGGTCTTCCCTTGGGTCATTTTGTCATCTCCTGTAACAACACATCCTCTTGTTATAACAACGACTCTAGGGTCTTCTTCGTGAGGCTCAACATATTTCAGTTGCACTTGTGGGTAATGCTAAGGTCCTCATCTTTATTGAAGCTTACCTAGCATCACAGGAAAATCTTCTATAACATGGTCAAATGAGCTGCAGTAGCTGCAAGTGGTACAAGGGTTCTGACAATCCCTTGCAAGGTGTCCTTATTATGCGCAGTTATAATAAATGATCTATCCACGGCCTCGACCCATTCCTCCTCCTCATCCTCTTCCTCTGAATCCACTGTGAGGATTGAAGTTGCCTCTCCCAGGAGAGTTATACTGCGTAGTGTTTCCTTCTTGTTGTACTTCGCCTTGAATTTTGTATATGTCTCTTGATATTTCATGCATGAGATTGTAAGCCTTACAATCTCTATCATCATGTCCCATGGACTTACAGAACGTGCAATACAAATTTGTAGGTTTCTGAACATACTTTTTCATGTAGTAGCACTCACTAGGGTGATGCCTGTTTTTGCATACCTTGCACCAAGGTAAGGTGACTTGCTTCAAAGGGATTGGAGCTCCAAAAGCCAAGTATTCATTGATTAGGGGGCAATGTTCCTTATCATGGCCTTCTGACTTACATCTGATGTACCAGATGTCTTCTCTTTTATCTTTTCCATTATCTTTCTTCATGTCTTCGACCTACAGAGACAAACTGGTTAGCTGACTCAATATATGGCTCATACCTGAGATGGATTCTCCCATAGGGGTTGATTCTAACTTCATGGTGATATCCAACGCCTCAACCTGCGAAGCAATATTCTGTTGCATCAAGGGAACTTTGATGTGTGGTAGAAGTGAAGCAATGAACCATACCTTGTTCTGCTTGTCAGGGATTTGAAAGGTCAATCGACCTGTTAAGGTCTTGAATCTCTGGTCGAATTCCGAAACAGGTTCAACCACTTTCTTCTTGATCTCTTTTAGCTCTCTAATACATTGTGACTCTGAATTAGGTTTCTTGAACTCTGTAATCAACGCATTCTTAATCTGATTCAATGGTTTAGGTTGTGCAAGTCCTTGGAAAAGCTTCATGTGCCAACTCAGTGCGCGATCCCTTAGAGTGGTATTAAACTGGGTTCTTTTGACAGCTTCATTGGTGACATTTTTAATGTTCCATACGGCTTCACATAGGAACCAGTGCTGGTCGGGATCTTCAAATCCATCTTCCCTAAATATAGGGAGCCTCATATCATCTACCATAGATCTTCTTGGGGTTCCTGACTGAGTGTGTGGTGGGATACTATTGACAGTTCTCTGGATGCTCTGGTGACTGGGATTAATCTGATGGATTAATACTACTGAATCAACATGAGGGATAACATAACTTACTTCAATAGTCTGCGTAGTTCCTGAAGTTTCAGATTCTTCCCGGTGAAGCTTTTCATATTTGCCTTCCTCTATCCTAGCAGGTTCTAAATACTCTTCATCTGTCAGATCAGTCTCTTCTCCACTATAGAAACCCTCTTCTCTATAGTTTTTCTTAAACAGGTTCACAAGGTGAACTTCTCTAAACACTCTCCCACCGCACGTATGTCCAGCTTCTATGTCGTTGTCACTGTCCAAATTCTTGAACATTATCCTTTCTAGATTCGACCAATCTACTGTATCTTCAAGATGTTATTCTCATGCAATAGAATCTTGATTCTTAGCTTCAGAAAATGCAAAAATTTCCCTCTGGGCCCCTTAAAGAAATATCTCTTGGCTTGGTTGTATGATTCTACTCTGTCAACAATGAACTCTGTGATGTATCCTCCAATGGTGCTATCAAACCAGTAGTCTACTGCTAGTGATACAGCGTTATCAACTCTTTTGATATGCTTGATCAAATCTGATGTCTAAACCACAAGAGGTCTAGATCAGATCTCAAACTGGGTATATGCTAATCTAGCTAGCCACTCATATAGCTCCTGATGGATTCCCCCAAAGAAAATTTCATGTATATCAGTGAAGATATATTTCTCCAACCAATCCTCTATGCTAAGATTAGCGTTCCTATTATGGTCTTCATCGAAGTCCTTTTCTTGATCCTCTATCCACTTTTGAGTCTCTGTCTTCGATGGAAACCACCTTGACATCCATTTGTTGGCACAGGGGCAGACACAGGGTTTAGCTCCAAGAGCGCACCAACAAGCCCTAAATACTGTCCCTTTCAGCAACACCTGCAAAGAAGATGCAGTCTCACCCGAAGTAGCTATGAGAGGGTTGCAGGACAGAGATGTCTACAACCAAAGGAAATGTCAAGTGGGTCTAACACAAGAACAACACAATGTTCATATATCACTTATCAACTTAGATCTATTCTGCACATCTACTTATCAGATCTAAAGAAGTAATGCAATCGCGATATATCAATGACAGAGATAAAATACCAGCCACACACAACACTAAATATACGTGGTTCACCCTCTCTCTAGGGATACATCCACAGAACTGTGCTTATCATTTATTAATATAAAGCATACAGTTCTTGTCTACGCTCTCAACTAGTAGATCTTCTTCCTTCTTCTATCTTTGTCTCCCCTTACTACGCACCCAGCTGCAATACTTGACCTTTGCACCTAGCTAAAGATATTACAATACTAGAAGGCTCTCACACTCAACACTTCTCTCTCTCGATACAATACTCACTCACATCAACAATACAACTAGATCAACAACAATATCGTACCAACCCAAACTAGGTTCTCATGACCTTTATTTATACATTACAATCACTCATCGACATCCTTAGGCCAAAACCTAGGTGTCAAAAACCCTAGATACCAAAACCCTAGGTCAACTTTGACCCATATTTTCAGGGCTTCGCCAACCTGTCTTTCCTTTCTTCTTGCGCGGTGCTCTAAAGCATCCAACGGTGGCTTTTTCTGCTTGTTGACTTTTCCATGATCCTTCTTCCTTTCTTATCTTTCATTCTTGATATTTTCATCCAACTGCTTGCTTTCCCAGACTTCGCTCCATCTTTTCTGCTCTTTTTCTCACTTCGACCCAATAACAGTCACTGTGTCTTGCACGAAGTTTGCATTTTGCCTTTTCTTCCTTGATATTTGCTTGATTACATACCCAAGGGCCAATAGATATGGCCAAGATTAAAATTTATGTTCCCTTCAATGAATTGACCAAGAACAATGAATATAGAAATCATATCATCAATATGCTTAAGACATAGCAAACTTATGATACCTTGAACATACAAGATGATCACCCAACCATATTGTTTGGCCCGCGAGTGGAAGAAAATAATGATGATGAAGAAGTTCCCCATTTTTATGTTAGTATGAAAATCCATGATATGACTTTGCACAATGCCATGCTTGATTCAGGAGCATCTCATAACCTAATTCCCAAGGTGGTCATGGACCAACTAGGCCTCAACATCACAAGGCCTTACAAAGACCTATTCTCTTTTGATTCCAAGAAGGTGAAGTGCTTGGGTCTTATCAAAGATTTAGTGGTATCTTTAGCACAAATCCTAGAAAAGAACATGGTTATGGATGTAGTGGTTTCTGATATTGCTCCCAAGTCTGGCATGTTGTTATCCACGCCGTGGGCTACAAAATTAAAGGGAACTCTCTAGATGGACATGTCATATGCCACCATCCCTGTCTTTGGTCAAGACAAAAGGTTGTATAGAGAAGTTTTTCTCAAATACATGGTCAACAACAAATCACAGCCGAGTAATCATCCCATATACTCCGTGGAAACTGAGTTGGGGTTGTCTATTTTCTTCAATGACCCGTGTTTTGAAGAGAAAGAGCCAAAAATTAATATGGCTGGAAAAGTTAGATCTGATCAGCAAATTGAGAAGTTTTCAGAGCAACATGACAATGCAAAATATAAGATATGGAATATTAGTTTCGATGGAGCTACCTACAGAGAAGGAGAAGGGGCTGGCATATGGATTAATCACCCCATAAGAAATTTGAGATTGTGTTCTTATAAAATTGTTTTTGAATGCACGAATAACATGGCTGAATATGAAGAATTAATATTAGGGTTGAAGGTTTTGAAAGAATTGGGTGCCAAAAGAATAGTTGTACATGGAGACTCTGATCTAATCATCAATCAAATGAAAGGCATATACCAAGAAAAACATCCCATACTGAGGGCATATAGGAACCTAATGTTAGACCTCCTTGAGAAATTTCCAGAGTATAATCTTTTAGTAGTTCCAAAAGGGAATAATCAGATTGCTGATGCCTTGGCCACTTCAACAACAGTTTTCAAAGTTCCAATTTTTCCTAGCAGAAAATATGAGGTTGAGGTCAAGCACAGTTCAAAAGTACTAGATAACATTAAGTACTAGCAGATTTTTGAAGATGAAAAGAAAATAGAAAGCTTCCTCAAGATGGAGAATGAATTTGAGAATATGAACATTGATGAAGAATATTGTGATGAGGAAGTAGATGCAACTGCTTTCACAAAGGATGGATACTTTGACAATCAGATTGCAGGCAGAGATATAGTTCAGCTAAAGAGAAACATCATCTCCAAGGGTCTAGTCCCATTGGAGAAACTCTTTGACAATAATGATGTGGCCAGAAGTCCAAAAATAATAGTAAACGAAGAAGATGTAGAAGATTGCAATATTGGGACTCAGGAGTATCCCAAGATCATCAAGCTATACATAACACTCAGCCCTGAAGTCAAGGAGAAATATATGAAATCAATGCAAGAGTCCCCTGATTTTTTTGCTTGGAGATATGATGATCTGAAAGTTTATGACACCAGTATAATCCAACATGTGATCCCAATCAAAGAATATCGCAAACCTTTCAAACATAAATTAAGAAGGATAAACCCTCTATTGTTTCCCTTGATTGAGAAAGAGGTAAATAAGCTATTTGAATCCATGATCATAGTATCCCTGAGGTTTTCTAAATGGCTAGCAAATTTGGTGCCAATCAGAAAAAAGAGTGAAGAAATCAGGTTGTGTGTGGACTTCAAAAATCTGAACAAAGTATCTCTAAAGGAAAACTACCCACTTCCTAAGATGGATCACATTTTACAGAAAGTGGTGGGTTCTCATAAAATGTCAATGTTGGATGGATTCTCTGGATACAATCAGATTATGGTGCACCCTGATGATCAGGAAAAGACAACATTCACAACTCCATTGGGAAAATTCATGTATGCCAAAATTCCTTTTGGGCTCATGAATGTAGGATTCACATTAAAAGAGCTATGGACATAGCTTTTGCTAATGAAAAAAAAAAATTCATTGTTATCTACCTAGATGATATCACTGTGTATTCTGGTTCAAATGAAGAACGCCTCAAGCATCTAAGAAGGGCCTTTTAGAAGTTTAGAAAGCTCAAAATCTCATTGAACCCTAAAAAGTCAAATTTCTCTATGGAAGAAGGAAATCTACTGGGTCACATTATTTCAAAAGAGGGAATTAAAGTAGATCCCAACAGAGTTGAGAGAATCTTAAAAATTGGAATACCCAGAAGTAAAAAAGAAGTACAATCTTTCCTGGGAAAAGTGAATTTTCTGAGAAGGTTTATCCCTAACTTGGCTGAAATCATAAAGTATATTACCAACATGCTCAAGAAAGGAAATGAAATAAACTGGACCCTTAAAGCCATAAAATAATTTGAGGACATCAAAGTGGCATTGACCAAGGCTCCAGTACTGGCCAACCCTAATTTTGAAAAGGACTTCATATTGTTCTCTTTTGCCTTAGAGCACACAATTTATGGCATTTTACTACAGAAAAATGAGCAGAATTTTGAGAAACCCATAGCATATTACAACAAGACATTGAGGGATGCCCCTTTGAAGTATGATATCATGGAGAAGCAAGCATATGCACTGGTCAAGGCCTTGAAAGAATTTAGAGTTTACATCTTGCATTCCCATACTACTGCTTATGTGCCAATAGTTATGTGAAAGACATCTTAACCCACCCTGATCTTGAAGGAAAGAGGGGTAAATGGATAGCAATGCTATTAGAATATGACCTTGAGATAAAACCCACAAAGTTGATCAAGAGACAGGGGCTTGTGAAGCTAATGGCACCGACCAACTGCGAGCTTTTGGGAATAAATTTCATGACTGACTTGTCAACAAGTGTGGAAGAAGAGAAAACTCCTCAGATATCCTAGAAGTTTCTTGAATCCCCATGGTATGTAGACATCATTTATGTATTGACGAATTTGCAGGTTCCTCCTAAATTTAGTAAAACAAAGGCCAGATTCTTAAAGTTGAGAGAAAAAACGTTTTGTATAGTAAATCAATCTCTATTTTGGAAGGATCCAGGGGGAATTTTGCTAAGCTCTTTGTTGGAAGAAGAAGTTGAGAAGACCATCAAACGATTTCATGAAGGTTATTGTGGAGGGCACCATTATTGGAAAACCATTGTGCACAAGATTTTGAGAGCTGGGTTCTATTGGCCTAGCATTTTTTCTGATGTCTATAAATAGGTTTCAAGATGTCATGAATGTCAATATTTTTATGGGAAAAGAAAATTGTAGCCTCTACCCTTGAAACCCATCTCAGTTAAGGCACCTTTCAGAGAGTGGGGCCTTGATTTTATAGGATAAATACATCCACAATTCTCAACTCGGCACAAATGGATTCTAACAATAACATATTACTTCACTAAGTGGATTGAGAAAGTTCCCACCAGGCAGGCAACATATGTTGTCATCATCTAGTTTTTAGAAGACAATATTTTGTCCAGGTTTGGATGCCCAATCAAGGTCATAACAGATAATGCAACAACTTTCAAGTCCAGAAATGTTAAGAACCAAATATCAATATAGCATAGAAAAACCTCAGAATAAGTACTCAGCACCTTGAAAAAGAGAGAAATTCAGATAATAAGCCTCTTTGAGGGGGCAACCTCCTTATGCCCATATAAATGTACAATTACAAGATGATTCAAAATGAAAATGTCTCCTTGGTATATATAGGAGACTAGGAGGTATAATTACAACTGTTATCACTGAAATTTCGTCCGCACATGGTTACAAGAACTCAGCATCGTCAAACAGTAATGAAGTCATTCATGGACCTGAATTAATACCACAACATTCAAAAAGGT
>JZKD02S0120170.1:218835-249759 GCA_000966675.3 Picea glauca | reverse complement strand
CTATGTCCCTATGCTCATGATTTTAATTTTTATTGTATCTATTAGTTTAATTCTTAGTTATAGTTTTATTTTTCTTTCTCTAACTCTTTTCTCTACAACTGTTCTTCTCAACAGACCCAACTGCGCATGCACGCACCTCTTATTTTCTCACCAAGGTGACGAAAGAGGCGCAAAAGATTGGCGACTCCACTAGGGAAAGGTATCATTTCCTACCTCATTTGGGTTTATTTTTCTCTTCTTTTAGTTTGTTTAACTTGCAGGTGCAATAACCGGCCTAAGCCAACCTGCCAGCCAGTCAATTCCAAGTTGAATCGAGAGAAATCCATCCATATTTTTCATTCTCGGTCGTGTGCTTCATATGCGCGGGTTTTTCAGCCCACAAACATGCATCATGCACCCATGAGCTTAACTCATGGTTTTGTTCTATGCATGTGTGCTTTTTAACTTGTCTCTGTTCGCGCGCATGCGCTCTGTGCGCCTCTGTCTCCACAGGGACCCACGCACCTGTGCAAAATTTTACATTGTAGAGTTGTTGAGATGTGGGGAAGGCCATTTTCCTTCTTAAAAATGATGTTAAGCAAGTTCTGAAGCTGCACCACACTTAGTCCCCTCATCATATAAAGGGGTTAGTCAAACACACATAGGCACTTAGGAGGATAAAATCAAATTTCCCTTCTTCGCTTTTTGCCACATGGATGGCTTGTTTTGACTTACAAGACAAGTTGGAAATTATTTTTAATCACATCTAACTCACATTGGGACTAGAAGTTGAGTAACGATCACTTAGTATGCTCTTCTCTCGCACCTCCAAGCGATCTTGAGAATCATAAAAAGATTGTGGAACGATTTCATCTCCCTTAAAGAACATTAAAACCTTTAGGAGAGGACAACGACCCTTCTCGGGATCCCTCTTAAGTTTTCTTTTTTAAACACATCTTAATATTGTAATGGGTCCATACATGCCCACATGCTACAAAGATAGGATAGTGTTTGAATTTTTGCTTTCTTAAATCAAAACACTAGGGAAGTTTAAAGGTTTGTAACGGGCCCATACATGCCCACATGTTCAATCTAGGATAGTTTCAAGATTTTCTTAGATTACATCACAATAGGGAGTTAAAGGATTGTAACGGACCCACATGTCCACATGCTAGCTTCCTAGGGCTTTTGAATTACGCAAGGTTGTACCAAAGGAACTTAGTTAATTAGGTAATCAAACTCTTGTAAGGACCAAGCGAAGTCCACATGCGGCAAGGTGACATCTAATTCACTAACAATTGGCACACTTTCACTCACACACAAAAGTCACTTATCACTCACATGGATTCTTCTTGAAACGTGGAGGTCAAAGTAAGTTTCCTCAAAAGGGATTCCAAAAATACCCCATCCTTTCTTGACAAGACTATCCACTCCCATTTGTAAATCAACGAGGTTGGTTTGCACCCCCAACCTCCCAAAAACAACTACATCTAAAATATTTCTAAAAACTCACTAAGTTTTCCTCCACAGGAGGTGCCAAAAGAATTTTTTTAGTCTAGGTAGGATTTCATGGATAGGCATCCAAAAAACTCCCCGTTATCTGGTTCTCACATTGTCAAAACATAGAGGTTGTCAAATAGGGAACTGCAAATCCTCCAAGTCAAGTGTTCCAATCACCATAAGGCAGGGAGATACCCGTGAAGGGTTGAAGGCCGAGGTCTGGTTGTTCTATGCGTCCCCCCTTGAGGTACCCACCTCTTGGACGGGATCCAGCCTGTGACCCATTTCTTAGGCCGGAAATCTAAATGTCGCACTTTGACCGAGGTACCTAGTGACCAACTTTAGGACATCTACCCAGGTGGCAATTATGGGCTACAATTGCACCTTGATTGGATTTTGTGTGGCTATTGGTAAATATCGCCAGCTCTTTCGGGATATGCCCCCTTTACCCCTCATTATAACCAATTATTTCATCCTTCACTAGTTTCTCTTCTGGTGACTTCAGACCCCACTGTTGAGTACTATTGGAAGGTCCAGTGCCATTTGAGAGGAAGGACGTTACGTATTCTAGGACACGAGCATTTTGCTTGCTTTTGATTCCCCCACGTGGACAAAACCCACTTACTCATATATATGCTTCTTTTTCAAAAAACATTTTATGTATGATGCACATCTGATTATAGTTTGATTTGGATATATATATATCTATATATATATATATATATATATATATATATTGTGTAAACATTCAACGCAAAGACTCTTGTTTTTATATTCTTCTCACCACTTTTTGCACATGTACACACAACTAGTCTGACATCATAGGGGAACCGCAGAATCCCTGTCGTTCACGATGCTTGCTCAACCTCCCTCCTATCTTAGGGGGAGTATCTGGTCGTGCCCGCTCATTGGCACCTCCTTCACACACTCCTGTGAGTGCTACTATCTTAGGATCAACTTTGCTTGGTTCTACATTACTTGGGTCAACTTCCCAAGGTCATCCATTCACTCGCTCTCCTTTACACGGAAGCGGGGGACCCACTTCCTCTCAAGGAGGGAGCACCAACCCACCTATCCCCCGTCACGGGTCAGGTTCACAACACACTATGGTCAGAGCTAATCCCCCACCCCCACTGCAGATGCCATATTTTGCCTCTCTCAACATACCGGATCTCACTAAACTCACCAATGATCCTATATTGCATGATCCCACATGGCCTGCAATGCCAACCAAACTACCTTCAGACATACCAAATTTTGAAGGAAAGGCAGGGGATGACCCTGCCAACCATGTCATGACCTTTCACCTATGGTGCTCCTCCAACAACATTATGGATGATTCCATCCGACTACGATTATTTCAACACACACTCACTGGCCCATCAGCTAAATGGTATGTCAAAGAAAAATTGGGGTCCCACACCACTTTTGAGTCATTGGCCAAAGCCTTCCTAACCTTATTCCAATTACCCATCCGCCATGACAATGGTCTAGAACTACTTTCTAATTTCAAACAAACCTCAGCCACACACATCGCTGATCACATTCACGAGTGGCGTAGGCGATGTAGTTTGTGCAAAGCAGAAACCACCAAGCAACAGTGTCTCGACTGATTTCTTAGATCACTTGTCTCTCTCCTCGGTAAGGATGTAGCTTCCACCTTCCCTCAATCTGAAGAGGAAGCCATCAGCAAGGCCCAACAGTATGACCTCATCTATGCACATTCAGGGTACCTATACACGGTACTTCCTGATCTTCCAAAACCTGTGCCTTTTGGCCAAGACAAACCTGGGATGTCTCACTCAGCAGACAGACTGATTGGTGCCACCACACACCATGGTCCACAAACCCAACCACCACCGATGTATGGAACACCTCAATACTCGTCGGCATATGGGGGCACTTCTTTTTTCCCCCTACCCCCTTATCAATAGCCATACCCTTTTTCTATACCCCCACCCATCAGTGGACCACCGCTAGCACCCCCCATACATCCACCTATTCCAACACTCTGTGGTACTCCCTCCACCTCCACTTATAGTACTAGCGAAAGCACTCCACCTTCCTATGTACATTATGGATCGGTACCACCACAGAATCCATACTTCCCATTTCCTAGTCCTCCACAACCCATGGCCCCCTCACATCCTCATGCGTGGGTGAATTTTGTTCAACCCTCTGCTGCTCAACAATACCAAAATTTTGAACAGTTGAACACAACCAATCCAACCCATCCATCGAACAATGCCAAGAATAAAGGACGGAACAGGAATAACAACAACCCAGGTCAAGGTGGGAATCAACCCCCACAACACCAACCCACTGGGGGCAACCAAAACCAAGGAAACCAAAACCCCCAAGGGGGCAATAATAATAAACGCCAAGGGAAAAATAATGTTAAAACCATATTCCCTTGTGACCTTTGTGGTGAGTTCGGCCATTATACTCATCATTTCCCCCAGATCGTTGATTTCAAATGGTTGAAAGACTCTGCTAGTCTTCCCCATTCTACTGCACAACCTGCCCCTCAGCAGGCACCACAACAATACGTGCAACAACCCCCTCCCGCTGTGCTGCAAAATACTATTCCACATCAAGGTGTGATAAACACCCAACAGGACACACAACACCCTCCACCTCAAGGGGGCCAATTCCTCAACCCCAACAACCCAGCAGAGCGTACAATTCTCCTCACCAGTGAGGAAGAAATCCTTCTGCAAACGCATAATCGTCAGTATCCTACCCCCGCTGAGTCTACTCCCATCCCTCCAGAAACAAACCCTCCACCATCAGGACCCCCGTTGGTGATCCCTCGCCCTTCCACTGAAGCACCACTTTGCATCCCTCGCATCCCATTGCGCAGGAATGTCCACAACCCACAGGCTAGGGCAGCTCATAACTACAGTTTGGTAGATGACTTAGCACAATCCCCGGCTGCCATGTCAGTCTTGGAAGTCCTCTAGACTTGTCCTACTCAGCGGAAATCACTACTTTCCACCTTGGGGGCAGTCGACCCTACTGATACTTGACTCATCACCTTTGATCTTGATAGCGGCGAACCTCGTCTTCCCGCCTTGATCGCTTTTCAAATACTAGTGAAAATACGGAACATCACAGTTCATCGGTGTATCATCGATGAAGGTGCATCTGCGTGCATCATGTCCAAAACGGTAAGGCAGAAACTTGGTTCCCCAGAACTCATACCCTTTTCCATCACATTACGAGCCTATGATAGACGACCATCCTCTCCTGAAGGGCTCTTTCAAAATGTCCCCGTGGAACTTGGGGGCAAGACTATTCTCATTGATATTGAAGTTATCGATGCCCCACTCGATTATAATATCTTGTTCGATCGTAGCTACATGTACGCTATGAAGGCAGTGGCATCTTCCGTCTTTCGGACAATGATGTTCCCCCACAATGGAAAGATCGTGACCATCGACCAAGTCTCACATTACGAGCCTAACCCATCTGTCAACCTCGATAACATTCTTCCTCTCATCCACACAAACCAAGACGCATATCCACTCATCGAGATGGGTCCTGGGATTTTTAAAGATCCATCCTTGTTAGGGACGTACCATGGAGCACCACCACTCCTTCATCCTTCTAATCAAATATGTGTCATCTCATCTAACGGAACTCACACAGAGGACTCCCTTCCTCCTCCAGAGGCTTTTGTCATATCTGATGTCCCAGTCATCACATAAACCCATCCCCAAAACCCCCCTGGACACTCATCGACCCCATCCATCCACGATTCCACTCCCCCCAAAAAATAGAGTCCAGTTTGGGAGACAGTTCCCCAACCCCTCACTCAAATTCCCTTCTTTTACCCTCCACCCGGTATAGAAGCTTTTCAGGTAGCCACAACGCTCACACTACCTAATATGGTGTTAGCAATCCCAGTGTGGTATTTACACCCACCTGAGATGGTCCCTCGACCATCCCTTCCCCCACAGGAAGGAATCCCCATGACGATTCCCATCCTTACCCCCACCACTCCCCACTCACTAATCCCCCTGTTACAGCTAGGGGCAGGAGAAAGAATAAAGAGCCCACTGCTCCACTTCCTCCACGCATCCCACCACCTTGCACACTCTGTGAAAAGGAGGGCCACCAAACCAAAAATTGTCCATCACTGCCTGAATTACGAAATTTGATTCCCCTCAATCAAACTCCCACAACCCCCACCACTACTGCTAGTCTCACCACTACTACCCACCCTTCCAGTAGTAAAGGGTTGAGGAACAAATACGCTTGTGCTATCTATTCCGAGTATGGCCATTACACCCATCATTGCCCAGCACTGCCACACTTTCGACAGACATTAGCCATAGTGCCCCAAAACTTCCAAAACAACCCCAACCCTGCTACGTCCCCCTCAACAAATATCACTGACACTCGTTATGTCACCACTTCAGTCAATGAACATATGAGATGCCCTTGCTCTCTCTGCAATTCATTAGCTCATTTTACATACCAGTGTCCCATGATCCTTGAATACAGGCAATGTCAATTGGCCTTGCTTCACCAACCCGCAGAGGCCATAATGGACATTACCTCTTCACTAGAGGATCTTCATGTCATTTATCCTGAGCCCAAGGCACTCCCAACACCTCCATGGTTCTTAGATGATGTATCTGAGGATTTACCCCCCAACCCTCCGAACTCTCCCGCTCAGATCCCTACGGACACTCTCCACCCAACCACCATGGGTACCCCTCAGTACTTTAATATCTTGTTTATGTCGAGTGAACCCTCACCATATCCTAGCATGGTTCCCCCTGCTTCTTCATCAGGGGGCAACCCCCCTATCACTAAGATCACTCCTCACGACCCCTTGTATTCCTGTCAATTCCAATGCGATAAAGAAATAATCGAAGAGATAAATCACCCAGACTCTCCCCAGGATGCGCTACACCACCGCACACTCTTTTCTCCACAGACGACCTCTATGCTTCCTAACCAAAACCCCATTTACGTGGTCAAAACCAAAGATTTTATCCCCTCTGGGCCTATTGACCGGTTCAACAATCCCATTCCTGCCCCTGATGCGTTTGAAGAAGGAAACATGGCCAACATTTCCCCCACCATCAAAATCGACATTTCCATTAAACATGGCATCGTCAAAGAAATCACCATTGAAGCTGCTTGCACTCCTCAGGAAATCACCGCATATAAAGCCCTCTTCCAGGAATATAGGGATATTTTCACTTGGTCATACACATAAATGCTTGGCCTCAATCCCTCTATTGTCGAACATCGCATCGACACCTGGCCCGACATCACACCAGTTCGCCAAAAACAGCGACCGCTACACCCATCCAAAGTTTTGGCTATCAAAGCCGAAATTGACAAATTATGCGTTGTCGGGTTTATTTACCCCATCGCTTATACCTCATGGGTTTCCAACCTTGTACCCATTGACAAAAAACATGGCACTATCCACGTTTTCACAGACTTTCGCGATCTCAATAACTTATGTCCCAAAGACAACTTTCCAACGCCTTTCATCGATCAAATTATCGACGACTGCGCCGGCGACGAGGCTCTCTCCTTTATGGATAGATTCTCTAGCTATAACCAAATTCAAATCCACCCTGCTGATAAGTATAAAATTGCATTCACTACCCCGTGGGGTACTTTTGCATATCGTGTCATGCCTTTCGGCTTGAAAAATTTCGATGCAACTTTCCAGCGGGCGATCACATACATCTTTCACAATCTGGCTAAAATCATCCTTGCCTACTTGGACGACCTCACAGCTCGATCCAAGAAACGCACCCAGCATCTTGATGATTTACGAATCATCTTTCAACGGTGTCGTCAATACAACACCTGCTTGAATCCTCTCAAGTGTGTGTTCTGTGTCACCGCAGGGCGCCTCCTCGGTTTTATTGTTTCTCAAAGTGGTATTACCGTAGACCCCCTCAAAGTCCAAGCTATCACCGAAATTCCACCTCCCCAAAATTTACGGCAACTTCAGAGTCTTCAGGGCAAAGATAACTTTCTTAGACGCTTTGTCCCGGATTACACCATATGCGCACATGATTTCCTTCGCTTACTACGCCACGACATCTCATTTCATTGGGATGACCACGCCCAAAAGTCATTTGACGATCTTAAAGCAGTGCTTTCAAATGCACCCTTAATTAGTGCACCTGACTATAATCGCGACTACATCCTCTACGTATCAGCATCAGCTATATCAGTAGTCGATGTCCTCATCCAGCTCGAAGATGACAATCGTGAACATGTCATTTATTACGTTAGTAAAAGCCTCTCAGGGCCACCCTTGAAGTATAAACATGAAGAGAAACTTGCTCTTGCAATTTTCCTCGTAGTCCAAAAACTGCGCCATTACATTCTGCTCCGCACCACAAAAGTTGTCGCAGATTCCAACCGTATGCAATACTTGCTCAGCCGATGGCAAGTTAACGGAAAATTCGCTCGATGGATCGTTATTCTTCAGGAATATGACCTTGATTTCTCAACACCTAAGAGTAAGAAGGCCCTCGTTCTCGCTGAACTTGTCACAACCCTCCCCTCTGACACCACCATTGCCCCCGTCAATACAGACTTTCCCAACGAACATCTCTTTTACATTACTTCAGATGATCCTTGGTACGACAACCTTCTCATCTACCTCCAAAATCAAAAGTTCGGTAACCACCTGTCATGGGATGATCGTCGACGTATTCTCCATCAACCCCCCCGCTACCTTCTCATCGGAGACATCCTATACCGACGGGGCGTCGACACCATTCTTCGTTGATACCTGACTATTGACGAGGCCGATAGAGTCTTAAACGACTGCCACAGTGGCACATGTGGGGGCCATCTTTTGGGTATATCCACTGCTCAAAATATTATCCGAGCCAGTTACTTTTGACCTACTTTTTTTCATGATTGCATTCATGCCGTGAAACGATGTGAGCAATGTCAATTATACACCAACAAAGCCCGGGCTCCCCCCGCTCTTCTCCACACTGTCATTACTGCTGACCCTTTTTGTAAATGGGGCATCGACTTCATGACTTGTAATCCCCCCTATAGCAATGGTCACAAATACATCATTGTTTCCGTTGATTACTTCACCAAATGGGTCGAAGCTATGCCCACTTTCAACAACACTGTTGACACTACCGCACGTTTTTTCTTTAACCACGTCATATCCTGTTTTGGAGTACCCCTCCAACTCATTTCCGACCATGGGAAACACTTCGAGAATGAGATCTTCGTCAAACTCTCATCTCGGTTAGGCTTCTCTCACGAGTTTGCCTCACCATATTACCCTCAGTCATACGGACAGGTCGAGGTAGTTAACAAAGTCCTAAAGACCATACTACAACGCATGGTTAATAAACATAAAACCAATTGGCATCATATGTTATTTTCTGCGTTATGGGCTTATCGAATGGCTTTGAAGACCGCTACTGGTTTCACACCATTCCATTTATTCCATGGGGTCGAGGCAACTCTTCCCATCGAGTGCGAAATCCCCACCTTACGCACCACAATTGAGCTATTACCCGACACTGCTCGAATGGAGCAGCACTTTCTGAACTTGGAGTCTCTGGATGAAGATCGTCGATCTTCCTTATAGAACAATGAGGTAGCTAAAAAATGATCCAAGGCTACCTTTGATCGCCATGTCAACCTTTGATCATTCCGCGAAGGCGACCTCATCCTGGCTTACGATATCGCTCATGATCCCTTTGGCCATGGAAAATTCGAATCACTCTGGCATGGCCCATACATTATTCAACATTGCCTCACCAAAGGTGCATACATCCTGGCCTCCCTCGAAGGCCTCTCTCTCAAAGAACCTATCAATGGGTTGTATCTCAAGAAATTTTATGCTTAAAAGTAGTCATTCTACTTTAGGTTATTTCTTTTTTCTAGCATTTTTAATCTTTTTTCTCCTCCCCTCATGTCTAAACCTATCCCTTGTGCTATTGAGAGATGCTTCCTCCACCAGCGTACCACATTGGTTACGCCGACGGTGCCAGCCGTTGGACACAAAATCTCGCTTCGGCTGCCTAGGCTCTCTACACCCCCTCACATGAACTGCTCCATTCAAATGACATATGTTTGGGGTCAGCAACCAACAACCAAGCCGAATACACTGCTGTCATTGGCCTCCTGGCCAACGCCCAACATCATCATATTTGTCACTTTAGCATCTTCCTCAACTCTCAACTAGTCGTTCTCTAGCTCAACAATGTGTACCGCGTACGCGATCCGTGCCTCTTTCACAAGTACCTGCAGGTTAGGATGTTATCTCGACATTTTGATTCCATTACATTTACACATATTCCAAGACAATTGAATCAAATAATAGATCACATAGCTAACATGGTTTTAGATTGGCATATATCACATCAAGATACACATACATAAACATATCACAAAACCTGTCACAACATTTATATAGAATGGACATAATCAACTCATCAGCAAAAAACATGTAGACACCATATGGATCTCAAAATATATATACTCATGTATATATAAAAGCCCATCAGGTCATTCGAATGTTTACATACAAAAATACATGTATCCGCAGGCCATTGCAGCACCTCGGTACAAAAAATGGGCTCACCAGCCTATATACAACAACAAAAAAGATATACATCATGCACCACTCATGGTGCCTCTATCGCGCCACCACTTGCTCCTCCCTCAGGCGGTGGCGGCCCACCACCACCTGCCCCAGGCGGTGGTGTTCCACCCATAGGACCCTCCTGCCTCGACAGCAGGCGTCCACTCGTCATAGCAGCAACCACTGCTTCTCATCGCACTATGGACTGCCATGGTGGCGGTACCCCCACACACTGCTCCAGGAAACTCTCGTCCTGGATACGCGACCACATGCCCTCAGGCACATCTTGCAAAACCATCTCCAGACGATGGCGTATATCACCAAAATCCACTCCGTCCACCGCCAAAGGAGCGTGTGATGACCCCACACCAGGGTCATCGAACCAACGCCTCCTCACTGCCCTCTCTGGCTTAGTTGGTCACCCCGTGGCATCCTCCCGCCGACGTCTCTCCCCCTGTGGCAGTCTCTCCGGATCTCAATGAGCTGACGCTCTCTGCATCTCCACCTCACGCCCATGAGGTGCCACATCTGCACATGCAAAAAAACAACAGATAATATCAGCATCTATATCATATACATATGGACTGCTATCTCAAACAACAAAATAAACCAAAACATGCACACCAATACTAAACATACCTCGATGGTCAAACACCTCCCCTGGAGGTAGCACCATGTTCGGGTCACCCCAGAAGTCCACCCCAACATAGGGGTACCGAAGTATCACCTGCGGCATCTGCCGCCATACCTGTGCCACCTCTGCCGAAAAGAAGTGGCCACCTTCGCCACCACCATGACGAAGCAAAACTGTCGACCACCGCCTCAACCGTGGCTCTCATGCCCCCGACATCTCCAGTAGAATCCTCGGGTGCAACATCGACACCCTCTCTAAAAACCAAGCCACTAGGATGGACCCAAAAGTAAACTCCCCCGCACCAGTGGACTAACAGTGGTCCAACTGTGCCACCATCCTCGCATGCAGCGTCAGCCCCCAAGCGAACTGCTCACTGGCCAACACTCTCTCCAGCACCAAAAGCTGGCCACCACTAATCCGATGGGTCCCCAGTGACCCATATACCCGCAAAATCATTGCTGCTATACATCGATGCGCCAGGGAATCTATGGTCGCTATACTCACCATTGTCCCGGACATAAAGTCCTGATCTGAACAATATCTTCGGCCAATATCAGAGAGCAAAGTACTCCTAGGCAGCATCGGCTCCGCCGGTAGAGGCGTTCCTCGAAATGGGAGCCCAGTCAAGAAATATATATCCTCCATCGCAGTGAAGGGTATCTGCTCTCCTCGTACGAGGAAGCAGTGCAGCTCCAGACTCCACATCTAGATCAGGAACTATAACAGATACTCCTATGCTCGTATCAATGGGCACTCAAAGAACTTTAGCAACCCACAGGTTGCTAAAGTCGCATGCATACCAGGCTCCTCAACAGCCATGGGATCAACATCCCGTCACCTACATCACAGCAGTCCCTGGGTCACTTTTCATCATGAGCCCCCGAGGCGCCCTTGTTTTTTTCATACCATGGTCAGGTACGCATGTGCATAGTCACACTTAAATACATGCTTATATCGTAGATTCTCTTTAGATATTGTTCACTCTGGGTATTTGGTTTTCATGTGTGCAGGTACTTGCTCATCATCCATCGACACAACTCCTTCAGGTATATACTCAGCACTGGCATGTAGTCTTTCCCACTGTATCACACTTTCATTTCCAGCCTCACCCTCTGATGTTACCTCTAGGATCTCCATTCCCATATCTACAGTACCCACACCTCCATTTTGCATCTTCGATACTGTTACCAGGTAGCATTCTTACCCACATGAGTTGTCCCATTCATAGCACCTTTTGGCACTTTTGACACTCATGTTGTTCTTCATTACCCTTTAGGGATGGGAGTCCCTATAGTCTTTCATCATGTCGCGAATTAACCACATACTTCTTCTCCTCATTTTGCTATCTTTCCCACATGGACTCCTAGATTCATAATGGCCTTCATGAGTTCAAAATGTTGTTTTTGGGATATCTTCTTCCTTCATTCTAATCTAGTGATACCCTGAACAAAGATCCAACTTTGTGAAATAGATTGCTCCATGTAGTTCATCTAACAATTCATCAATGACGGGAATAGAAAACTTATCTTTAATAGTGATCTTGTTGAGCTCTCTATAATCTGGACACATACGCCATGAGCCATCTTTCTTGAATACCATTACCACTGGTGCAGAGTAAGAACTTTGGCTAGGTCTAATAATGTCAGACTCTAACATTTCTTCAACCACGTGCTCAATTTCACTCTTCTGGGCATAAGGGTATCTATATGGCCTGATGTTAGGAGGAACATTCCCAGGAATTAGGTGACTATCATGATCATGATTTCGAGTGGGTGGAAGACCTTTGGGAATATCTTCAAATACTTTGGAATGCTTATCAATGATCCCTTGGAGATCTAGAGGAATAGATGGCTTATATGTTTGAACATTTAGTGAGCATAGTTGTGCAATAACGTCTTGATGACCCTTTTTCAATAATTTTGTCATGCCATTAGAGCTTATCACCTTACCATTTTTCCCTGTGATACCTCTTAACTCAATTTCTTTTCCTTCAAATGAAAATTTCATGAAAAGTTCTTGAAAATTAAAATCCACCGTTCCTAATGATTGTAACCATTGGATTCCTAGTACAAAATCAACACCACCCATGGGTATAGCAATCATTGGACTATAAATTACATATTCCCCCATGGTAAGATTTATCTTATTTCATTTTCCTAAGCAATTGATAGTCCCTCCATCTGCAATCATTACTTGAAACTCTAGTGCTGGATATACAAAGCAACTGAGATCATTGGCTAATTTATAGTGAATGGAATTATGAGTACTACCAGAATCAATTAGTACTATTACCTTTTTCTTTTTGATATATCCTTCAATCTTGAGGGTTTGAGGAGTGCTAATTCTAGGCAATGCATTACACGATATTGTGGGAGTCAACTCTTCAGACGAAATTGCTTCTACATTTTCATCTTGATATGGTTCTTGTTCTTCTTCCTCTTCACAATCTATGTAGAATAATTTCTTCTCACCACACTTATGTCCCTTACTATACTTGTTGTCACAATTAAAGCATAAACCTTTTTCATTTCTTTCCTCCAATTGTTGAGGTGTCAACCTTGTAGGTTGAGGTGTTTTAGAATAAAGAGGATTATTCTCTCTATAGTTGTTAGGATTGGTCCTTCTAGTAGCCATAGCCATATTTTTACTTTCAACATTTCTTGCCACCATAAATGCATTCTCCTATGATTTGGGTTCCCAAAGGAGAACCTCATGTTGAATGTTATCCTTTAAATTTCCTATGAATACATAAATCAAGTGCTCATTTGGAATATCTGTTACCTTTATATTCAATCTTTGTAAGTTCTCAATGTGCTCTGTAACTGAACCCTTTTGCTTGAGATTTATCAATTGGCTAAATAAGGTATTGCTCTTTGTATCCTCATAGTGTGCTATCATTTCTTCCGTGAAAATTGTCCAAGTGACGAGTGATTTGCAAGAACAAAGCCATCGATACCATACAAATTGATTGGGTTCTAAATACAAAGAAGCAATTCATACCTTTTGTGTATGTGGCACATTATGTAGCTCAATGAATTGCTCCATCTGAAGTGTCCATGTGATTGGGTCCTTGCCATCAAACTTACTCATATTGATCTTAGGAACGTTGTTGGTATTCAACCCAAAGTTGGAGTTTCTCCATTCTTGATTCATCTTCCTTGTGTCCTCATCATGAATTTCATGGGACACATTTTCACTTTCAGGTGTCCTCTCTATTAGGAATTTTTTTATTCCTTCCATGATCTCCCTTTTTAAACCATCCATCTTAGTATCCATTATTGCCTCCAATTTAGCTTTAGTTGAACCTAGCATCCCTTGTAGTTCATCATTTGTCACTGTCTTCTTTTGTAATTCATTTATGTGCCTACGCATTTCTTCACCTTCATCAAGAGTCCAAGTAGGACTTTTTGGAGGCTGATTTGGTGTAGAAGTTCCCTTTTTGGGTGGCATGTTGGCCAAGTATCACTTTTGAACCTTGATTTTGATGTGGTTCTTCTGGACAATATTTCTTTTGCTGTATCTCCAAAGTTTCGGCCCTTCTGGGTATGAAACTTTATCTTTTTTAGTTCTATGATATGTTTTCTCTGCAATGCTACAGGTCTGAAATAAATTGGATGTGCCAAGTGGAATTTACGATAACTTCCCCACAACTTTCTGATTTTTGGCCTTTCTAGGAGATCTCACTTGTAGAGCATGCCCTGCACAAAATAATTGACATAAAATTTTGAAACTCATATTAGAAATACTACATACTGTCCACTATCCAATGCAACAAGTCTCACTCAATTTGGATACTCGAGGAAGAAGTTATGATTTTGTTACCTGGAACACCTTCTTGAGACTAGTCAATAGGACTAGTCAGATACCCTATCTTCCACATGGTGTATCTAGAAATGTAAGATGACCCAGAAGCTGAACGTTTTACCACAGATACCTTACTAATTTCTATGAATATTCTCTAGACTGCAAGGTCTGAAATGTTACAAAAACATTTTTATAGCGACAATTCCACAATGACTCAATTCAGGATGATTCCAGAACTCTATCTTGTGCAGGCGGTATCTCCGAAAGTATAAGGCCTCAGGAGTTGAAATTTTAACTCAACGTACCTTGATCTGTCTGATAAATATCATCCAAGCCGTTCCTTATAAAACATTGTTAAGAACAAAATATCAATATAGCATATAAAAACCTCATAATAAGTACTCAACGCCTTGAAAAATAGAGAAATTCAGATAATAATCCTCTTCAAGGGGGAAACCTCCTTATGCCTATATAAATGTACAATTACAATATAATTCAAAATGAAGATGTCTCCTTGGTATATATAGGAAACTAGGAGGTATAATTACAACTAATGGCCTAAAGTCGACATAAATAAAATAACATTACTAATACAATATGCCCTAATTAAGGGGTAACGAGCCACTATTTAGGGCTTAACAAGAAAAATAGAGAAATTTTGCATTGATTACAATATCACCCTTGGCCATTCAACATCTTACTACCCTCAAGGAAATGGGTTGGATGAGTCTTCAAATAAAGGCCTATTCATAATTATCAAGAAACTGTTGCAACATAACAAAAAGGCTTGGCACAAAAATATCATCCATGCACTATGGGCCGACAGAATCACCCCAAAGAGATCTATCGCTACCTCACCTTTTCAGATTGTTTATGGAACAAAGGATATTTTTCCTACTACATTGGGATTTCCAGTGATGAGGTTATTATAGGAACAAGATGTAGAAACAGATGCCACTCGAAGAAGGAAGGATGAACTAATCAGTGTCGAACAAACCAGGGAATGGGCTTTCAACAATGCTTAGCTATGCCAGGACAACATCAAGAAGGATTTTGACAGGCATACCAAGGAGGATGACTTCAAAATAGGAGACTGGGTACTGATATGGGATGCCATAAATGAAGATAAGGGAAAACATGGGAAGTTCGACCATCTATGGCTGGGACCATTCAAGATTGCAGCATATCATGGAAATAATGCCTACATGTTACAAGAAAGTAATGGAGACATTGTTGGAGGAGGGTCTATGAATGGCAGGTTCCTCAAACATTATATCATTTAAACCATTATCGCCCCTTCCATTCATTGTATATAATCATTTTCCTTTTTCCTTTTTTCATAAAGAAATTGAAAGAAAAGTAGCATAAATGAAGCTCGAGGTGAAGGCCCTGAGCCATGCTGAGTCGATTTTGAGTTCTTGAATAAAGGTTGGTAGTTTTAGAATTTAGGAATAAATCACAACCCAATGGGTAGGCACTCGGTCTACCATTCTTTGCTACCTCACAAGGAGGATAACATCCCCAGTTGGAGCCCATGTTATCACCATAACAAATTTTTGATGGAATCAAAGTCTCGGGACTTAGCAAGGGACTAAACCGGTGTAGAGATGCAATAAGTTGGAGGAAGGGGTCACACCTAGTGGAAAAGGGATAAAATTAGCGAAATCACAAGTTAACGGGACACGACGGACCACAGATCCCAGGCACCCCAAATCAACGGTCAGTAGCCTTATCAGGTGGAGAAATAGCGCGGGGTTTAATTGTTTGAAAGTATAACGATGGAAATACTATGGTTTCACCTCAAGACCACGTGGTGCCACTAGATGCATATTGATGTAGGAGCATCGTAAGTAGCCAACCAAGCGAGCATGAAGGTGGAAGACAATTGGAGGAGCGCAACACACATTTTGCACATTTTGAAATGTTTTTGAAAAATTAATGAAACACATGTTAATGTAGTAGTTAAGGGAAACATACTTGCATGTTGTAAACATATCTTGAGCGATTTTCTCTCATCTATCAATGTAAAATGTATTTAAGCCCAGTTAATGAAAGTAGGTAGATTTGAATTCATAGATTAGATAGTTAGAGAGTAGGAGGGAGAACGGACATAGACACCCTCGCCTTTGTATCATGGTAATTGTTGTTGTATCATTAGAACAGAAGAAGAGAGATTTCACAAGCTATTGAGCTGTAGCAGATAGCTGTAGAGAAGAACCCATGTACAGGAGTATTTGAGTTAATATATGAATCTTTGACTTAGATTTCACGGTATTATGATGCTTACTGTTTACATATGTTGAGTGGTATGCTTACAGTTGTTTTATTCTCTCTGTTATGCATTTTTTATGATGTTATGTTGTGTTGAATGTATGAAGTCTGAGAGAGAAAGAGAATGAGTTTCAATTGTTTCTCATCCTGAGAGAGTTCCTGCAAGGAGTGCAGTGAAACATTTGGAAGGTGTGCGTTGACAATGAAAGCTCAGGAGGGATACCATTGTCATCATTCCAGCAGAAGTGCAGGTGAAACACATAAACCATGCAAGGTGTGCGTAGGCTATTCGAGGCCTTAGAACTTATCAACTAAGGTTGAAAGGTTGAAGGATTGTTGTTACAGAAAGTGCACAGAGTCAAAAGATCAAATACCCAGGAGTGGTTGAAATATTGCCACAAGGAGTGCATGCAGGAGTCCTTTTAGAGACTCGAGTTTACAAGTTAAATCTTAGGAGGATCAACACCTTTGAAGTGTTCAAAGGGAGATGAGGAAGAGAAATCATCGTGCACAAGGTTAAGTTTTAGGGGAAGAACATTGGCTCCTTTCACAGAGATTCTTGAGGAAGAAATCAAACGGTTGAAATTCTCCATGGAGAACACACGAAGCTATGAGTACCGTAGGATCCAGAGGAGTTGCAGGGTGGATAAGGGTTGGACAAACCCATTATGTTGGTGTCAAGGATCAACGAAGACCATCTATCATGGTTAGTTTGGGCCACCAGATCATTTTGCGAACTCAGGGTTCGTGATTTTGGAGGTGGAATACCAAACTCTTGGAGTTGCGAAGTCTTGAGTTGCGAGAAGCGGAGGAAGAGATTCAGACCGTTGGATCCAAGCCGTGGGAGAACTGTCAGATATGAATCTTCATGGGGTATCACATATTGTGAGTTTGGAGGATAGACCAAATCCTTTGGTTGTGCAAATTTTCGAATAGAGAGAAGTAGGAACCACCATTGGATCAGAACCTCTTCGTTATATCGCGTATCAGGGTTTCAGAGGTTGGGAGGAATCAATTTCGACTGTAGAAGTCACGAAGAGCGAGGGCCGAGGAATCAAGTGGGGACCGTGTGGTTGACAGGTGGACACTCGTTGCCTGGGAAGGAGTCAACACCCTATTGACTTCTCGTGCTTCGGGTTCTTGTAAGAAAGGAGCACAAAGGCTCAACAACTCAAGTCACGAAGTTGCGAGTTCCGAGAAGTGCTGAAGGACTCAAACCTTCTCTGAATTTCGCATCTTGAAGTTTCATAAAAGAAGGGCCCAGAGGTTCAACCTTCCAACTTGCGAGTTGCAAGTGAGACTAGTGATTATCCCTAGCTGATGGTTACGCGTGAAGGGCACTAACAAGGAGGAGCCATATCCCATCGCATCTTAGGTATTGGCRTTGGGTGAAGAAAAAGTCGAGGGTCTTCAACCCGTGAATACACGAGTTGCGAAAGGAGCTTGTGCAGGGACTAGGTCATGTTCGTATGGAAGTTTAAGGCTCACTCTTGGTGTTAKTTTCTCAAGGCAAGTTTTCACAAGGACCGGTGGATCGGATTTGTTAAAGATTTCAGCAGGGAGCCAAAGAAGCTGCTCTGGCTTAAGGATAATTTAGAACAATCCTGAGTGGATCTCAGCCCGAGGGTTGGGGTAAGCACCAATTGTGGTATCAAATCATAGAACAAGTCTTTGCTTTCTGTAGCAGGGAAAAGAAAGAAAAAAAAAAATTTCTCATCCATGCCGTCGAGAAGAAGAGATAGACCAATGCCCCATCCAACAGTGGAAAGAGAAATGTGTGAGTTACGTGCAAGGCTTGATTCCATGGAGACATCATAGAGGTGCATAGTTGACGTTGGGGATATCAGTGAAGCTGAAAGTGAAAATGAAGCTGGACACGAAGGAGAAGAAGTTGCAGTCAAAGATGCTGCAGATGAACGCCTATTCAGGGTTGTTGCAAGGATAGGTTCCAGAGAAAAAATGGGCATTCCAGTGTATGAGGGAAACTTGGATGTTGAAGAGATTCTAGACTAGATTAGAGCTCTGAATAAATACTTCAACTATGAGGATGTCGAGGAATACAAGAAAGTCAAACATGTCATTACTAGACTTAAAGGGCACGCAACACTATGGTGGGATGAACTACAGGCTGACGGATGCTGCAAAGGAAGGCAAAAAATCAAAAGTTCGGATAGAATGGTTGCAAATATGAAAGCCAAATTTATACCCAAGGATTATCAGATCACTCTATTTCGGAAGATGCAAAATTTGAGACAGAAGCTGATGTTAGTGAAGGAATACATAAAAGAGTTCTACAGGATAAACATTAGAGTAGGTCATAGAGAAAGCAATGATGAAAAAGTTTCCAGGTACATGAATGGTCTGTGATATGACATTCAAGATGAGATGAGAATGATGACTCTGCAAAATGTGGAAGATGCTTATGAGATAGCTCTGAAATTTGAAGAGAAGCTGAGTCGAAAGCAAGGTCAAAGAGGCTGAGGCAGAAGTGAGGCCAGAGGCAAAACAATTGCCCAAGACATAACTCAAAGACCTAAAGAAGAGGGAAAGAAACCTCAATCTCAACATGAGAGAGGAGGAATCTCACAGAGAGGGTATTATGTTGATATAAATACTTTTCCTTGAGCCAGAGGAAGAGGAAGAGGCAGAGGCGGTGAAGTAAAATGCTTTGTCTATGGGAAAATCGGACATAAATCCTATGAGTGTCCAGATAAGAAAAAAGATGGTGGTGAAACTCACATTTCCGAAGCTCAAGGACATAATGTTGAGGCAGAAGATGTTGAGGGCGGAAGATCTTTGATGATGGGGAAAGTTCTTTTGAAGCCAGAGAAGGAGGGAGAGAACCCATCCCAAAGAAACAGTCTGTTTCAGACTACTTGCAAAACTAACGACAGAGTATGCAAAGTCATAGTTGACAATGGTAGCATAGACAATCTCGTATCTACAGAGATGGTAGAAAAGTTGGAGCTGGAGACTGTTGTACATCCAAGCCTATACAGAGTTTCGTGGCTACAAAAAGGACATCAGGTAAATGTCACTAAACTGTGTTTAGTTGAATTTAAAATAGGGGGATATAAGGATGAAATATTATGTGATGTCATTCCCATGGATGTTTGTCATCTATTGCTGGGTAGACCATGGAAATATGACAGGAACATGATTCATGATGGGAGAAAGAACACGTACACCCTGGAGAAGAATGGGAGGACATGCATGCTGTTTTCGATTAAAAACCAAGAGGTGAAAACAGAGATGAGAAACATTGTACTTCTCATGAGTGGGAAGGAACTTCTTAAGGAGGTTAAGAAGAAGGAAGACACACAATTTATTCTGGTCAGGAAGCCTAAAATTGTTTTAACCAGTACAAGGATAGATGATTTACCAGAAGAAATCCACAAGTTGTTGGGAGAGTTTGCTGATATAGTAGTGGACGAACTACCTTGTTCGTTGCCACCTATCAGGAGTATAAGCCATCACATCGATCTTATACCTGGAGCAAGTTTACCAAACAAAGCCATGTATAGGTTGACGCCATAGGAAAATGAGGAAGTTAAGAGGCAGGTCCAAGACTTAATGGACAAAGGATTGATTAGAGAAAGCTTGAGTCCATGCGTTGTTCCAACAGTGCTCAGCCCAAATAAAGATGGAGGCTGGAGGATGTGTACAGACTCAAGGGCAATCAATAAGATTACCATCAGATACAAATTTCCATTTCTAAGGATGGATGACTTGATGGATTTCTTGAGTGGAGCAAGATTTTTTTCAAAGGTTGATTTGAAAAGAGGGTATCATCAAATTCGAATGAGAGAAGGTGATGAATGGAAGACAACATTCAAGACAAATGAAGGGCTATATGAATGGCTTGTCATGCCATTTATCTTAACGAATGCACCTAGTACTTTCATGAGACTGATGAATGAAGTCCTGAAGGATTTCATAGGGAAATTCATCATTGTATATCTTGATGATATATCAATTTTCAACAAGATAGAAGGAGAGCACTTAAGGCATTTAGCTGTACTGATGAGGAGATTACAACAAAAGAAATTGCTGATTAACATGAAGAAATCATCATTTATGAGGACAAAAATAATTTATTTGGGTTTTTTTATCTCTGCGAATGAGTTGAAGATGGATCCCGAAAAGGTAAATGCGATTAAGAATTGGCCATCGCCGAAAAATGTGTTTGAAGTTTGAAGCTTCCATGGTTTGGCAAGTTTCTACAAGTAATTCATCCGAAACTTCAATGGAATTAGCACACCAATGATGGCTACGGTGAAGAAAAGACACAAATCTTTTCACTAGACAGAAGAAGCAGAGAAGAGCTTCAATTTGCTGAAGAAGAGGATCACTGAGCAGCCAATTCTGGTTTTTCCAGATTTTAGCAAGACATTCCCGGTCAAGTGTGACGCGAGTGGATTTGCAATTGGAGTAGTCTTGAGCCAAGACAACAGACCGATCACATACTTCAGTGAAAAACTGAATGAAGTGAAGATTAATTCCTCAACATATGACAAGGAATAATATGCAGTCATACAAGCACTGAAGAAATGGAGACATTATTTGGTTCCCAAAGAGTTTGTTTTGTACAGTGATAATCATGCTTTACAATTCGTGACTCAATAGGAGAAGTTGAACCAAAAAGATGTTAAATGGGTTGAATTCATGTAGAATTTTACTTTTGTAACTAAGCATATTTCTGGAACTGCTAACAAAGTTGTTGATGCTTTGAGCAGGAAATGTTTGCTTATGTAGGAATTTAGAGTCAAGACTTTGGGTTTTGATAACCTCAAAGAAATGTATAGGGATGACCTAGATTTTAAGGAGGCATATGAGGCATATGAGAATCCAGTTCTCAGGGACAAAAGCCAATGGACCGAGTGTATGATCCAAGATGGGTTATTATTCTGGGGCAATCAGCTATGTATTCCAAAATTTTCCATGAGGGAGAACCTGCTGAAGGAAAAACACAGTGGAGGATTGGTCGGGCACTTTGGTCATGATAAGACGTTCTCAAAGTTGAATGGCTCATATTTTTGGCCAGGGATGAGGACAAATGTTAAGAAATTTGTGGATAGATGCAGGATTTGTCAGGACGCAAAAGGGAAAAGACAGAACACAGGGTTATATCAACCATTACCCATACCAGAAAGGTTGTGGGACGCAGTGAGCAAGTTTTTTATATTGGGACTTCCAAGAACACAAAGAGGATGTGATTCAATCTTTGTGGTAGTCGACATATTTTCAAAAATGGCACATTTCATACCATGCCAGAAAACCAGTGACGCAACTCATATTGCGAACCTGTTTTTCAAGGAAGTTGTCAGACTTCACGGCTTACCAAGGAGTATTGTGTCTGATCGGGATACCAAGTTTGTTGGACATTTCTAGAGAACTTTGTGGAAAAATATGGGGACAAGTTTGTATTTTAGCTCATCATATCATCCTCAAATGGATGGGAAGACATAAGTCGTGAACAGAGGCTTGGGAGACTTGTTGAGGAGCTTAGTGACTGAACACCACAGTTAGTGGGATCACATTCTACCACAGGCGGAATTTGCTTACAATGACTTGCTCAACAGAAGCACATGACAGAGTCCATTCCAAATTGTATATGGAATGAAACCAAGGGGGGTTTCTGAATTGAAAGATTCAGAACAAGCTGAATTCACGAGTGCTAGTGAAGAAGACTTTGCAGAAGCAATGAAGGAGCTTCACAGCCGAATTAAGGAGAGATTGTAGAATTCAAGGCAAGAATACAAGCAGAGATCAGATCAACACAGGCAAGAACTTCAATTTGAATTTGGTGATATGATCCTTGCACATCTGAGGAAGGAAAGGTTCCCAAGGGGAACGTATAATAAACTGAATATGAAAAATATTGGACCGTGCAAGGTCATAAGGAAAGTTGGGGCAAATGCATATGAGATTGAATTACCCGATGGGATCAGAATCTCACTGATATTCAATGTCACAGATTTGTACCCTTACAGAACTAAAGAAGCAGGAGTAGAAAATGAACAAAAAGAGGTTCAATGGACAAAACAAATGCCTGTAGCTGAAAAGCCACAGATGGAAAGTATAATTGACAAGAGGGTCAACAAAAAGACCAGGAGAAAAGAGTATTTTGAATACTTGGTCAAGTGGAAAGGACACCCAGTTGAAGATGCCAGTTGGGAAGATGAAACAAAAATCCATAAGCATGGACAGACCGTGCAAGAGCTCATGAACAGGAGTTCATGAAAATTTTCAAGTGAGGGAGTATGATGCAAAAGCATCGTAAGAAGCTATCCAAGCGAGCATGAAGGCAGAAGCCAGTTGGAGGAGCGCAACACACATTTTTCACATTTTGAAATGTTTTTGAAAAAATAATGAAACATATTTTAATGTAGTAGTTAAGGGAAACGTACGTGCATGTTGTAAATAGATCTTGAGCGATTTTCTCGCATCTGTCAATGTAAGAGGCATTTAAGCCCAGTTAATGAAAGTAGGTAGATTTGAATTCATATATTATACAGTTAGAGCGTAGGAGGGAGAATGGATATAGACACCCTCGCCTTTGTATCATGGTAATTGTTGTTGTATCATTAGAACATAAGAAGAGAGATTTCACAAGCTATTGAGATGTAGCAGATAGCTATAGAGAAGAACCCATGTACATGAGTATTTGAGTTAATATATGAAGCTTTGACTCAGATTTCACGATATTATGATGCTTACTGTTTACATATGTTGAGTGGTATGCTTACAGTTGTTTTATTCTCTCTCTTATGCATTTGTTATGATGCTATGTTGTGTTGAATGTATGAAGTCTGAGAGAGAAAGAGAATGAGTTTCAATTGTTTCTCATCCTGAGAGAGTTCTTGCAAGGAGTGCAGTGAAACATCCGCAAGGTG
This sequence comes from Picea glauca, assembly GCA_000966675.3. NCBI lineage: Eukaryota > Viridiplantae > Streptophyta > Pinopsida > Pinales > Pinaceae > Picea > Picea glauca. The sequence goes on along the minus strand of JZKD02S0120170.1, from coordinate 226,067 downwards.
TGCACTGACAAGGGTTCTGAGTTTTATCTCAGAAAGCTCAGGAGGGATACCATTGTTCTCATTCCAGTAGAAGTGCAGGTGAAGCACAGAAACTGTGCAAGGTGTGCGCAGGCTAGTCGAGGCCTTATAACTTATCAACTAAGGTCAAAAGGTTGAAGGACTGCTATTGCAGAAAGTGCACAGAGTCAAAAGATCAAATACCCAGGAGTGTTTGAAAGATTGTCGTAAGGAGTGCATGCATGAGTCCTTTTAGAGACTCAAGTTTACAAGTTAAAGCTCAGGAGGATCAACACCTTTGAAGTGTTCAAAGGGAGACAAGGAAGCAAAATCATCGCGCAGAAGGTTAAGTTTCGGGGGAAGAACATTGGCTCGTTTCACAAAGATTCTTGAGGAAGAAATTGAACGGTCAAAATTATCCATGGAGAAAATGTGAAGTTGCGAGGACCGTAGGATCCAAAGGAGTTGCAGGGTGGATAAGGGTTGGACGAACCCATTACATTGGTGGCAAGGATCAATGAAGACCATCGATCGTGGTAGGTTTGGACCACCAGATCATTTCGTGAACTCGAGGTTCGTGAGTTTGGAGGTGGAAGACCAAACTCTTGGAGTCGCGAAGTCATGAGTTGCGAGAAGTGGAGGAAGAGATTTAGACCGTTGGATACAAGCCGCGGGAGAACCGTTAGATCTGAATCTTCGTGGGGTATCACATATGGTGATTTCGGAGGATAGACCAAATCCTTTGGTTGTGCGAATTTCCTAATAGCGAGAAGTAGGAACAACCATTGGATTAGAACCTCTTCGCTATATCGCATATCGGGGTTTCGAAGGTTGGGAGGAATCAGTTTCGACTACAGGAGTCACGAAGAGAGAGGGCTGAGGTCTTGGGCGAGCACGTGGTGCATCCATCAAGTGGGGACTATGTGGTTGATAGGTGGACACTCGTTGCCTGGGAAGGAGTCAACACCCTATTGACTTCTCGTGCTTTGGGTTCTCGTAAGAAAGGATAACAAAGGCTCAACAACTCAAGTCGTGAAGTTGCGAGTTCTGAGAAGCACTGAAGGAGTCAAACATTCTCTAACTTTTGTGTCTCATAGTTTCGTAAAAGAAGGGCCCGAAGGTTCAACCTTCCAACTTGTGAGTTGCAAGTGAGACTAGTGCTTATCCCTAGTCGGTGGTTACGCATGGATGGTGCTAACAAGGAGGAGCCATATCCCATCACGTCTTGGGTATTGGCGTTGGGTGAAGAAAAAGTCAAGGGTCTTCAACCCGTGAACACGCAAGTTGCGAAAGGAGCTTGTGCAGGGACGAGGTCTTGGTCATATGGAAGTGTAAGGCTCGCTCTTGGTGTTAGTTTCTCAAGGCAAGTTTTCACAAGGACCTGTGGATCGGATTTGTTAAAGGTTTCAGCAGGGAGCCAAAGAAGCCGCTTCGGCTTAAGGAGAATTTAGAATGATCCTGAGTGGATCTCAACTTGAGGGTTGGGGTCGGCACCACATATTGGGGCGAAAAGCGGTCTACCCCAAAACAATTTCCCTTGTCACCGATGTTGCAAAGCGACCACTCCAGTGAAACCCAAACTCAACAGTGCACCAAATTCACGCTTCTTTCACTCATTCGCAGGTATTTTTCATCATCACCATGGATCCTACCATTTTTTCCATAACAGGGAAAGACCCCCCGCCGAGTGAAGAAGCCCTAATTGGCAAGGATTCTGATGTGTTTGACACTGAAATAACCGTCTCACTCGTCTCTGTGTCCAGAGCCAACTTGTCAGATCATGTAGGGAGACAATTACCCTTTCTCGAAGCGGTTCAAGCCTCCATAGTCCCTTACGCCTTCAAAGTCGCATTCCTGTTCCCATAATTCATAGGTTGGTGCATTGAACAACACTCATAGGAAGAGAAGGTTATTTTAAATAGGTTAGGGTCGGAAGTCTTGTGAAGAATAGATTTCCCATCTGTTTGGTACGCCCTTAACATACCAAATTCCCCTTCCATAACGTCTAAACCCTTTGATGAAGAAAAAGTAATCACAGTTTACTGGGAATGCCCCCCTGAGATAGAAAACCTATTCTTGCAGACAATTGTCAAACCCAAGCAATATTTGAGAGTTTGTCCCTGCCAATGAATGTAAATTCCATGGTTATTGAGATCCAGTGGGAATGTTCCATACTCAGACATATTTTAGGTCTAGATAACAACAAATATGTAGTTGAGGTTATGTTAGGTTTTCTGTTAACCTTTTTTCATTCAGATTCCAGTCAGTCAGTCAGTATCAATTTTGATAAATTCATAGCTGACAATATAAACAAACAACTGGTGAACTTCAAATCACTGAGGCACTTCAGGTATTATACATACTTGCTCAAAATGTTCCTAGAGGCAAACAATAAGGAGTTCCCTAAAGCAACATTCATCTCCACCGAATGGAAAAGAATCACAATGCTCATTTTCATAAATAAGATCATGTCTAGAGTTTACAGCTTGATCTTCAACACCAGCCTGCCAGGAGTGCTGGAGGACATGAGAAGTTACTTACATCCAAATTTAGATAACAAAGTGGGAGACTGGGTGTTGTTCATGCCATCTACAGTAATTTGGGTATATGGTTGTCACAAGGAACCTTATCTTCTCCCTATCTTTCTGACACCCAGAGTCTTTTCCCTTGAATTCATCAGGCAAAAAATAATCTCAGAGATAGAACATTTCCTGAAAATGCACAAGGTGTCCAACCTGAAATTTCCTTTCATCATAGGACCATTTGTTGTGAAGACTAGAGCTTGCTTACCACAGATCTAGGTGAAACTCAAGGAGTTTGGATTTTCACAGCTCTAAGGGATAATATATGATCCACATCAGGTCATATCTAAAAGAATATTGATGAGAAAACAAGGCCCTTATGAACATGAGTATGTGGAAGGTTTTGACAAATTGGCTAATTTTGAAACCTATGCTGATATGGAAGCCATCTTGTAGCCTGCTCAAACACAACAGGTGGGACTAACCCTACAACAGACCCAAACACAACAAACCCCTCAAAAGATAACATTCCAAGTTCCCAAATTAACTGTCTACACCAAAAGAAGCAATTCAGAGGCCCTAGAGATTAGCAGTCCACAAAATGCTCCCAAGAAGATAAAGATCAAACAATCCCCACAGATTGTAGATCTAGAAGAAGAAGAACCCAAGGAGCAAGTGTTGGGGCTCAGAAATGTCTCATTCTCATCCACCTTTCCCTTCATCATTCTTCACATTTCATCACCCCATTAACCTTTCACAATATCATTTCCATAAATATACTTGGGTTTCACCTTATTGTTCTCAACTTTATTCATTTTAGTATTTAAAAGGAATTTGTGATTAAATGTTAGAAAATCAACATGTTTTCATATATATCTCAAATATGTGTGAGCTTCGTAATGTGTAGGAATATGTGAAGGATTAATTCAAAGGACTTCTCGAATAATTCCTCCACCATTTCAATATTTGAGGAGATAATTCAAGCCCATTCCAAGGAGAAGATCATGGAGATTTGGTTGGAATGTCTTATCTAAGATATATGAGAGATATGTGTGAGGATTTAAAGGGATTATATTTTGTAATAATGGGAAATAGGTTGAGAGAAAAGTGGATCTGTAATAATGAGACGATTATCTTATCTTCAAGGCTCTCATGTATAAAAGAGAGTGATCTCTCTTCATGAGGATTCAATTAGATTATTCAAGTAAAAGAGGAATTAGATTATTCAATTAAGATGTAATTAGAGTTAGAGTAGTCATTAATGGTAGTCATTAGGATTCAAAAGAGAAAGGGATTCTTAGCTTTGATTCATGGTTTTGGTTTTCATGCTTTCATTATTCTTTTATGAAGATTGATTTGATTATTGAATGTAAGATTGCTTCATTGATGAGTGCTCTCATGTGTTGTTGTGCCATTTAACTCTTCACTTGTTGTATCTGCTTTTCCTTCATGTAGTTCTCCATTTCTAGATTAATTTCCTTTACGTAATTTCCCATTCTTAGAGTAATTTCATTTATGCAACTAGATTAATGATTCAATTCCAGTTGTGTGTTAGATTAATGATTATATTTCAGTCATAGCTTAAACATTAGATTAAATTAGTCTCACTTAAATCTTGCATATACTTTGCGTGTGCTTCGTCAGTTTACGACCCCCGGGTTGACAAATTAGATAGTTGGGTAAATAATACAATGCAATTAATTCAACATTAGTTCAGCCCAATGTAACGATTGCTATTCCTTTTGCAAGTCGTGTTGTTCCTTTGAATAGAACAATTGTCGTCCCCCTTACGATTGTTGTTCCTTTATAAGTGTTGCATCTCTGGAGGCTGGGTATTGAAAATGGAAGGTAAGAACCTACGTAAGTGACAAGTAAAATGCTTGTGCCAGCGCCTACCTTTGGTTGATGCATAGAGGTTGTTTGTAGGACATCTTTAGAGCCCAACAACAAGTAAGTATGGATATGGTGGAGAGTGGATCCAACAAGGAAGAAGATGGTAAAAGAAGCATGCCCCAAAGTGAAAGCAGCTCAAGAGCTTTCAGCAACAAAAACCATATTTTTGATAAAGAACCTAGAGAAATCTACCAATATAAAGAAGATTTGGCAAAAAAATATGTTGTGAAAGGAAGCTTGTCCATGAGTGAAATTAGGGAATTGATACCTGAGGTGGAAAACATTTCTCAACATAGGTCTTCTCTATTCTCAATCAGAGATATAGAGAAGAAGACACTCAACATAGCAATTGCAGATGATGATAAAGTGTCTGAGGTCAAACTGCATTATGAAAACATCAGTGCCCCAGATAAGGTGAAATTCCACAGAAACACCAGTGACATGTTGTATTCAGATTACCTGGGTCTGAGCTTAAAGGTTTCAATATTGACAACTCATGCACTTAAGATGGAGGGACATATGAGACAAGAGAAAACATCCAACAGAGCTTGGTAGACTCAAGTCAAGAGATTAGAATCTCAAGGCTCTCAGGGGGTAAAAGATCATGGATAATTTTAAGGATGGAAATCTATATTAAAATGTAGAAACTTGGGCTAATCTTACTAGTCCTTATTATGCAAAATGTAAAATGTTTGGCGATAGTTTTGTAAAAATATTCAAATTTCTAAATATTTTATATAGTTTTTATAAAATGTGTGCAATTTTTAAGGTAAAATAATTGCATTCTATGGAATTTGGGCGAATTGTTTTTAGAAAAAATGGAAATTAGCGAATCATTTTTTGGGGAAAACCATGGAAAAATAGCCCATTTGCGAAATTTAGCCTCTAAAATCATCTATGTAAAAGATTCTTTAGAGGAGAAAGACAAAATGATTCAAAGCATGAAGAAAATGCTAAATATGTCTGCCACAGAGCATCCACAAGAAACAGAGATGGCTTCTCTAGAGAAAGAGAAAGAGACATTTCGACAACAAACATTGAATTACGAAGCCAAAATGTTGCAACTGGAGAAGGAAAAGGTGAATTGGTCACAAGGACAGACATGAGCATCAGACATGGTTGTTGTTACACCTTCTACTGCAGAAGTAGAGCAAATCACTGATGGATTGGTTCAGGCTATGTCCCAAGTGAGCCTAAAGACATAAGAAATTAAGAGCCTTAAGGGAGGAATGGAAAAGATGCAACAAGAAATAAGAATAAAGGATGAGAATATGGCCTAGTTTCAGAAAGAAAATCAAGCTTTACAGGAAAGAGTAGACAAGTTGAAGACAAGGTTGAAAGGGAAAGGACTATTGCAGGGGGCCAAAAACGTCATCTGGGACTCTATCATTGTTGAGGTTGCTAAGTTCAGGGTATACTTGAATTTCATCGATGACAAAGACAGCATGGCCATTACAGCCAGAAGCAGATGCACTATTGTGAGTGAAACGCTGGAGAAGAAACCCTCAGAGTGGGCCCAAAATATTATAAATCTGTTAAATTCCATTCCCACTACTGAACTTCAGACCATTGGGGTCAAATACAGGACCACATTGATCATTTGGGCTAGGAGGGTCATTTCCAAGCATAATTTTCTTAAATCAGTCCAAACCAAGGCCATGCAAATGGAGAAAAGCATACATGAATTCAAAGATCTATTTGAAGAGTTATTCGTCAAAGGCCTCCCTTCATTTTGGGATGGCAAAGGGAAATTGTACGATCAAGAGGAGTACAACTCTCACCTCGCCCAATGTAGAATGGATCACTCCAAGTTTGAATGCCTGGAGAAAAACTTGAAGGGGACAAACCTGGTGAAATATTTAACCACGGATTTTGAGATCCTACATCAGTTCAAGACAGTGAAGATCGGTCTGTCATCCATGACTTATGCCTCTTGCATTGACCTGAAGATTCTGATCAAAGAAATGATGGATTACGCAATCCCTTCTGACTTGTAGTGGAAAGAGATAGTGTAGCTAGGCAGGACAAAATGCAAATTTCCAAGAACCAACAAATAGCCTCCAAGTCTCATCGGGATTGCGTGTGTGACAAAGAACTAGGCAGGACAAATAGCGAAGACAGAAGTCGAACAGTAAAAAATAACAACCGTTAGTTTGTAAATTTTTTTTGCTTAATCATTGTAAATCACTTCATATACCGAGATTATCAGTTGAAATTATTATAGTTAGTTTTAGAAGCTGTTATTGGATAAATCCGTAGGTGCAAACACTAATCGATCTCCCTAGATCCACCTGGATCTAGAAAAAAACAAAATAGAACATGACTCTTTCCCTAGATTTCGATCATTGAATTAACTAGGAGGCAAGAACAAGTAACATACCTTATAATCACTTCCTATGGTCTTTGTTGCTCCCGCTTCGCTCCAGTTCTCTTATGCAGTCAAGACCAACACAACACAAACCAACCAAAGTGAAGAAAGCACAATCTATTCAACGGTCAATCTATGTATATGATCAAGGAATTATACAATAAAGTGGAAATAGCTTTACGGGAAAGGGACATATTACTATATCATATTAATGGAAAGTAAATATTACAACCTGAGCCTTGATGTCGCAAACTTCCTTTCGATGGCCCTTGTCTCTGACACACACACTTGCTCACTTGCATGAAGAAGATCAACCCCTTTATATAAACTTGCTGGAGTCTCCAAGCTATTGTAGCTTCAGTCCTTCACACAATTCTTTCACTAATTCTCCAATGAATCTTTCTTAACCTTGCTTAACCTTTTCCATGAGAATTCCCTCAATATATAGGAGA
>JZKD02S0120170.1:162885-218785 GCA_000966675.3 Picea glauca | reverse complement strand
GATAAGAATGATCCCAAAATATCAGGGAATCCAGTACTAGGATAACCATTCGAATGTCATCTCATCCTTCTAGAAGATTCCCTTCTAGAAGCATCGAGAATTCATCTTTTTCCTTTCTATAGAAAGAGCTTTCACCCTAGTAGTCCAACATAGTGCGAACTTCTCGTACCCTGACTTAAATCAGCCTATGAGAATCATGCATTCTCGCAGGCAAATATACTAGCAGCCTGTGAACCTCCTTCAAAAATGATATTTCTGGAAAGAGAAGAAAGTAACTTTTCTCAGGAGAACGTTCTTATGAAGAGCCTAAGTACACCATTATCAATACATCATCATGATGAACAAAATCATGGGTAACAGAATGCCCCCCAAAGTATGAGGGTGGAACCAGTGACAGCCGATAGACTTTGTAAGTTGCATGTGTGTGTTGAGAACCAGGAGCACATCTAATCGAAAACCTGTGAACAACCAAGCATCTCCAGAATATCATATATATCAACTCTGAGGTAGGCATTCCCATACTCATATCACAGAATGATGACATTATAGACATGGGTCATGGCCACCAATCATACAATGTGGATCCATGCCGTCAAAATATAGCATAACATTATAGACATGGGTCATGGCCACCAATCATACAATGTGGATCCATGCCGTCAAAATATAGCATAGTCACTGGAATACACTGTGGATATATGCAAGAAATTTCAAATCAAGACATCATAGCCACGAGACATACACAGTGGATCTATGTGTCACAAATTATACATACTCCATTGCAGCCTGGATCACAAAGATGATATCCAGGGTCTTCAATCTCGTCGCCCAAAGTACGAATCTAACCATGTGATTACATGTGTTGAAGTCGAACATGGTAGAAACCACTTGATTACCGGTCATTGATGAAACCGTTAACAAGTGCAAGGGAAATCACCATTGATGTCAATGAATCCCAAGGTACCATAGTACAATCCATCGTGTGTGAATAAATGAGTTGAAGTCGAACATCCGATGGAATCTTTCGATCAGGGGTCAATGATGTAAACCCACTGTCGAAAGCGAGGAAACCTGCCATTGAGGCATGCAATCTCCAAGGTACTAAATAATTTCTTAGTCTTGATTCCGGATAATGAGCTGAAGTCGACAGAACAAAACTCATCACAGAACAGCCTTGATGTATCCCCCATCAATGACACGAAATGAGTAATATATTTTGAAGTGAAACGGAGTAGGACTTGGACACAGGGAAGGCCGACACGGAGAGAATGGATAACTACAAATGGACGACTCAATATAGGTTTCCGATGGACTTCTCTTGAACATATGAACGACACGACCAATGATTTGGCAGCATTGACTCAAAGACGACACAGGGAATGACCTTGTAGCAAATCGAATGAGAGACAAATGGATTTCTCAAACCAACTTCAAGTGATGAATAGGGGGTGTCATGTTCAAGAGTGACACTTACTGCCAATCAATACGATGATGAAAACATATCCCTTTCCCAAATTCCCCCCCACCATTTCTGGCAAGTACCTCTTTATTTTTACGCAAGGTTGAGGAGGATAACATATGCTTGTTGATATAAGCTCATCCTTCGGACGAGTCCCTCAGAGTATGTTTAACAAACCCTAAGAAGGAGTGGTTCGGTCCTATTACGGGTCTATCAATGTTTGTTTAACGAGTCCAGAGATAGAAAACTCGAAGTTTTTTCAAGATTATAGAGTTTGGAAAAACACTTAAAAGAGAACTCTCTCAGTTCCTTTTTCGTAAAATATTCTAGACGAGACCGAAAAAGAGATAAATTATTGCTCACCAGATACTTACTTCAAATACTTTATCGAGCGTGAAAATAGCAAGGTCACTCGACGATCTTTTCATGTTTAGAGAGTCTAAAAAGAGCTTAAAGAGGACTCCAGGGGGGTTCCTTTTTCGTATAACTTTGTTGAGCCTGAAAAAGTGATAAAAGTATGCTCGATCATGTTCTCATGTATTTACAAGCGCAAGAACGGACAAAAATGACGCTCGAGGTTTTATGTAAAAACCATAAAAAACAATAAAAAACACGCGATAACAAAGAAAAACATGTCCGTATCCCTGTATTTGATCATCAAAGTCATCATGCCTGCTAGAGTCACACTCAAAATATCATTAGGGATTAGGGTTTAGTTGATAAATAATCATAAAAAACCAAAATGATATAGTAAAAGTAAATAAAAGGAGTAAGTACTCTTTTTACCACACCATTTTTACATTTCCACTATTGAGCTAAAAAAACCCCTCTTTTACCCTCCAAGTTCGGTGTCAGATTGCGGGAGCTACGAGAGACCATTCAGTGATACGTCTACGACAGTTAGGTAAGATCTTTGTCCTTAACACTTTCATGGTTTAAATTTGTAATTTCATTGGTTAAATTTGCATTTTTAAGTTGATTTTTTAAACCCTATATGCGCACTGCCATTCTCGCAGGCAGGCCATACGGGGCCTGCGAGAATGAGGCATTCTCGCAGGTGATCCTAAAGCCACCTGTGAGGTTCTCACACTGTGCACACAGGGCACCTGTGAGAACCGCAAAGCCCAAAAAAATTTTAAATTTTTACCCAATGAAAAATATTCAACGCATGAAAAAAGTTATTAATCCTCTTATTGTGTTCCTTATGCAGATAATTGGCCATCAACATGGTGCTAGAGTGGCGCGAAAGGGAACATGAAGAGGATAATGCAATGGTCGAAAATCATCCACCTACCATAGCTTCTTTGAGAGATTGTGAGCTCTTGAAGTACTTTCGCATCCCGGGCATGAGGGCCCAAGTCAGACTATTAGAGTACCTGGTGCGTATGTGGGACCCAGATCAGCAGGTGTTTCATGTGGGGGTCCACACACTGTCCTTAGACATTGAGGACATTTACTTTTTCACTGGTTTGTCACGGCGAGGGTACTATGTGAGTCTGACAGGTAGTAGAGGTGGTGGGCTAAAGATGAGTGAGTACTACAATTTATACTGCGTACCCAAGGCTGAGAGAAAGAAAGGAAAAGTGGCTATCTAGGGGGTATAAGACTTGACCCTCCATACTATCCTTTTTACTATAGCTCAGATGGCTGGGAGTTCTGCTCTTCATATGGCATTACAGAGTTACTTCCAGTATGCTATTGAGTGTACTGAGCCTCGAGTGTTCAACTGGGCAGATGCTGTGCTGCGCAGTATAAAAAAGAAATTAACCAAATGTAGGCAGGGTGACTTGAAGCAATTTGAGTACGGATCTTTGCTGGTATCCTTCTTCCTTGAGCGGGTCCCATTACTGAGGCTACAGGTGGAGTGTAATTTACTGGCTCCCAGGTATCTGCGGATGTTGAGATGGTGTCGGCTCATGGCCCAGCACGTAGCAGGACCGATCATCAAATATGATGATACTTTCTTTGACTGGCTTCAACCACATATGTTGATGGTTTATGACTATGCTTATGCTGGGATGGATTTATGAGGAGATCCGGATTTGGTATTACCAGAGGATGCTCAGTGGGGGAACCTTGGTAAGAAGTACACACATTTTCTCTTTTTAAATGTTTTTGAATTTTTTATCATATTCAAATATTTTTGTTTTATATGTTTGTCCAAAGACTAATACAAAATCGTTTGTTGATAACACAGATGTTGGACCTTACAGACCTCCCGACACTTCTCCCATCCAACGACGAGGAGAGGTAGCTTCAACACCACAGTATGTTGAGGATTATCAAGTGGTGGAACATAATCTAGAGGGCCTGACTATAGACATTCCAGACATGACTCTGGAAGAGGTTCCACGACGCGATCAACGTCATACTGTAGGGGTATAAACATCTATGAGTCGACTGCTCCGTAGGATTGCTAGGGTAGTCGTGTGTTACCGTGAACGCCATCCATGACGTCACTTTGTAGAAGCTATAAGCTTCAATTTTTGACATTTTGGTCTTCGAACAAACTTTTTGTAAAAAAAAACTCTTTTGATCATTATATATACAGATGGCTTCTACCGGTTTACTTTATATTGTGTGAATTTTGATGTGTTTGATTTATAAATGATTCAAATGACTGTCCAATACATGATTAGCCAATGCATCTATTAATGTATTTAGACATCTAAGAATATGTTGATATTCAATGTGATCAAAATAACATTCCAAGAGGCGAATTCACAAATACACCTATAATAAAGTAGGACTTCGAATAGAGTAGACATTACTTAATTGTAGTGCTACAAGTTGTGAGTCAAGTCGCACAACCAAATGATGAATTCTGAGCGAGATAACATCAACCAATAATTCAATAACGACACTATACTCTGCAATGTTGTTGGTTGCACGACCAAGGCATACACCTCGTAAAGAGACAAGTTTGTTTGTTGGGGTATAGATTTCCCACGCACCGGAAGCAAGATTCTGAGTACTGCGACTAGCACCATCAGTGAAGCCAATATAGGGTAACGAAGACTCCGACATCTGGAAATCAAACACAATGTCACATAAGGGCAGAGACCAGATAACGAAAAAACAAAGCTATAGTAACACACACAAAGTATGATACATTAAAATACAAGTACTTGTGCACAGATGATTTATGCATAGTACTTCTTCAAGTACAACCCATTCCTGGGTTCACTTAAAGGGATACCATCGTAATCTACCAACTCATATGCTCCCTTTTCCAAAACTCGACGAATAATATAAGGACATCGCCACATGGGTTCAAATTTCCCATCTCCTAACACATCCCGATCCTGTTCATAGAGAAGAACAAGATCACCTTCGAAGAAAATGTGAGGCTTGACATGCTTGTCGTATTGGGCCTTGACACGTTTTTTCTGGGATTCTATTACTAGAGTGGCATCACGTCGAGCTTTGTCTAATCGCATAAGATACAATAGACGTTCTTCTTCATCAGAAGTGTTGGGGAGGAGTTCAAAAGCTAGCTTCAGAGAGGGTATCTCGCATTCTATAGGAAGAATGACTTCCACATGATAGACTAACCAAAAAGGCATAAACCCAGTAGCGGACTTAACAGATGTCCGGTATGCCCACAATGCCGAAAACAACATTGTGTACCAACTTGTTTTATGAATTCCTATCATCCGTCGAAGCATAGTTATGAGAACTTTGTTGATTGCTTCGACCTGGCCGTTGGCTTGTGGATAATAGGGTGTTGAGTTATCATGGCGAAGACCCAACTTTTCCATAAGTTCAGACATCATGAAATTCCTAAAGTGACTGTCGTGATCGGTGATGATAGCTTGGGGAACACCAAAATGAGCTATGACGTGATTAAAAAGAAACAAGGCTGCAGTCTTTCCAGTGTTATCGAATGTCAGCATCGCCTCGGCCCATTTCGTAAAGTAATCAATGGCTACAATGATGTAACCATGCCCCCCGGACGAGTGAGGGTGACATGTCATGAAATCAATGCCCCATTTCGCAAAACGACCAACTGAGACCACAGGATGAAGATGAGCAGGAAATGACCGAATTTTATGATTGTAGGTCTGGTAGGCATGGCATTTCTGAATGACAGTAATGCAGTCGTGAAACAAAGAAGGCTAAAAATACCCTGCACATAAGATCTTCTGGGTAGTAGCATACCCAGACATATGACCACCACATGCTCCGGAATGGCAGTCATTCAGAGCTTTCTCGGCTTCGTCAAACGTTAGATAACGTCAAAAAACAGAGTCAATTCCCCAATGTTAAAGAGTATCCCCGAGGATAATGTATTGACGAGCTTGATAGCGTATGCGACGTCGTTCAGTACTAGACAAAGCAGGCCGAAAAGTCTGGGTTTGGAGATATATAATGATATCCCCATACCAAATATCGCCAGTGCTAATAAGGAAAAGAGATTCATCGGGTAATGAATCAACTGCTACATTTTCCATTGCAGAGTGAGGAAAATCGCATATCAACTCAGCAAAAACTAAGGATTTCTTAGACTTGGCGCGATCGAATTCCAAGTCAAACTCCTGGAGTATGACAATCCATTTGGAGTATTTTCCCCCTAGCAATTGACGTGTCAAAATATGTTGCATAGGGTTGCAATGAGAAATCACCGTAGTCTTGCATGAGAGGATATAGTGCCAGAAGCGTTGAACGGCTTGAACGGCAGCCAAGGCCAGTTTTTCAACATGTTGATACTTGATTTCAGTTGGTGTGAGACTTCGACTCAAGTAGTAAATAACATGTTCATCATGCGCATCATTCTCTTGGATGAGAACCATGCCAATAGTGTACTCTGAGGTAGTAAGATAAAGGAAATAATCACGACTGTAATCGGGAGGAAAGAGAAGCGGAGCTTGCATGAGGGACAACTTCAAAGCTTCAAAAGCATTGTTGGCAATGGTATCCCAGACGAACTCTAAATCTTTCTTTAGTAGCCATGTAAAACCACGAGTGATCTCGGTGTAATTAGGAATGAAATGATGAAGAAAGTTTGCTTTCCCCTGAAAACTTTGCAACTGGCACAGTGTAGAAGGAGGAGGGAGATTAAGAATTTCCTCAACCTTAATAGGATCCACCTGGATCCCTTGACACGAAACGATAAAACCTAGAAGAAGGCTGGATTCTACGCAAAAAATGCATTTATGAGGATTTAAACGTATACGATAGAACCGACAGCGAACGAAAATGGCTCAGAGGTGGGTAGGGTGATAGACTCTGTGCATAGAATGAGCGGGTAAATCGTCCAAATAAGGTTGAACGATATTCTTGATATCATGAAAATCATAAGACATAGCACGTTGAAATGTCGCGACCGCGTTCTTAATACCAAAAGGAAGTTTCCTATAGGCAAAAGTACCCCAAGGACAAATAAAGGCAGTTTTATGTTGATCCTTGGGAGCAATGTTAATTTGATTATAGCCGGAGAAACCATCCATGAGAGAGAAGATTTCACTTCTGGCGCAGTCATTGACAATCTTGTCGACGAAAGGGGTTGGAAAGTTATCTTTTGGACAAGCTTTGTTAATATCTCTATAATCAACACATACACGAATACTGCCACCTTTCTTGTCAATCGAGACAGGATTGGAAACCCATTCTGTAAGAGCCACCAGATAAATAAAGTCGGCTTTCAAAAGTTTCTCAACTTCGAGTTTGATAGCATCCGCTTTACGTGGGTGAACTGGACGAAGGCGTTGTCAGACGGGTTTAGAACCGGGGTATGTCTTTATCTCATGTACAACAATTGCAGGGTCGATACCTGGCATTTCTTCGTAGCTCCAGGCGAATATGTCACAAAACTTTTGGAATAGGGATGTATAGGTGACTATTTCGTCTGGGGAACATGAACCTCCAATATGGACATTTTCGACGATTCCAGGTTTAATGGATATGTCAATGAGAATCGTGGGAGAGATATTACTGAGGTTCCCTTCGGAAAACACATCATGTGCAGATCCGGGAACAATCAAGATGACAACAACGGTCGACGGAGTCGAAATCCATTGGTAGTTCTCAAGAGTGTGTTGTTCCAGAAAGAGGATGGAATGATGATGCCCATCGTCCCAAGGGGTTTCCTCTGTGACAGACATGATCATCTCATCAGTGGGAAAAATAACACGAAAAGGATCAGGAGACAACTCATCAAGAGAGGGGGAAGGTGTTGTCGATTGAATGGCCTGATAAGCGGATTCAACCAGACTTAACGGCATTGCATCACCGAAACGAAGATGATCTCCAGGGTCAGGGACTATCCAAGGGTCGTGTGACACAAGAAGTTCATGAGGCATAAGGGAGATCATGTTGATAGAAGCAACTGACGAGGGTGGAACATCAGGCGGTGGAATAGGAAAAGTACCCATTAATGAGGAGTCCTTTAAAAGGCCTACACAGACGTTCTCATAACCCGGTGGGGTTTTAGCAATAAACGACACGTTGCCAGTACGGGCATCAGAATTGAAAAAGGCAAGTTGGTCAATGGTAACAACCTTTCCTTGATGAGGGAAACGTACTACACGAAAAAGTGTTGACACAATGGTGCGCATGGAATCGATCTAGTTGTGGCCAAGTAGAAGATTATAATCAAGGGGAGTGTCAAAGACTTCGACTTCGACTTGGACCATTTTACCTTCTAATGTAATGGGCAACGAAGGAAGAACACTGTAAGGCTTAAAACCAGATCCATTGAAGGCGTTAAGAGTGTTCTGGGGTTCATTCAAAGGAAGAGAGCCAATGGCTTTCCAACAAGCAAGAGACATAACACAAGTCGAGGCACCCTCATCGATAACAATTCAACAAATGTTTTTGTCGGAGACAACCACTTGGATTTGAAATGCGAGTTGAGGGGGTAACCGTGGAATGTGATCTTCCAAGTCAAAGACTATTAAATTCATATCGGTTGGGTCAATTCCACCTATAGCTTTCAACAGTTCCTTCCATTATGCAGGACAAGACTGAAGGACTTCAAGGGCTGACATCGCTGAAGGTCCCTGGGCCAGATCTTCAACAATGTTGTAGTTCTGTGCCGCATGAGCATGAGGATTGAAAGCCGATTTCCATTCGACACCTTTTGGGAGGGGTCATAGAACTGTGTCGAGGCTCGGTTGTTCGAGATGAAGAGGACCGTTAGAAGGTGGATTTGCCAATTTTGTTATTGGATAAATCCATAGGTGCGGACACTAACCGATCTCTCTAGATCCACCTAGATCTAGAACAAAGAAAAACAGAACATGACTCTTTCCCTAGATTTAGATCATTGAATTAACTAGGAGGAAAGAACAAGTAACATACCTTATAATCACTTCCTATGGTCTTTGTTGCTCTGTCTTCACTCCAGTGCTCTTGTGCAGTCAAGACCATCACAACACAAACCAACCAAAGTGAAGAAAGCACAATCTATTCAACGGTCAATCTATGTATATGATCAAGGAATTATACAATAAAGTGGAAATAGCTTTATGGGAAAGGGACATATTACTGTATCATATTAATGGAAAGTAAAGATTACAACCTGAGCCTTGATGTTGCAAACTTCCTTTCGATGTCCCTTGGCTCTGACACACACACTTGCTCACTTGCATGAAGAAAATCAACCCCTTTGGATAAACTTGTTGGAGTCTCCAAGCTGTTGTAGCTTTAGTCCTTCACACAATTCTTTCACTAATTCTCCAATGAATCTTGCTTAACCTTGCTTAACCTTTTCCATGATAATTCCCTCAATATATAGGAGAGAATTAATTAGTTACTTGGATAAGAATGATCCCAAAATATCAGGGAATCCAGTACTAGGATAACCATTCAAATGCCATCTCATCCTTATAGAAGATTCCCTTCTAGAAGCATCGAGAATTCATCTTTTTCCTTTCTTTAGAAAGAGTTCTCACCCTAGCAGTTCAATACAGTGCGAACTTCTTGCACCCTGGCTTAAATTAGCTTGTGAGAATCATGCATTCTCATAGGCAAATATACTAGCAGCCTGCGAACTTCCTTCAAAAATGATATTTCTGGAAAGAGAAGAAAGTAACTTTTCTCGGGAGAAAGTTCTTATGAAGATCCTGAGTACACCATTATCAATACATCATCATGAGGACCAAAATCATGGGTAACAGAAGCTGAAACATTTTAGTTCAGCTATTGTAATAAGTTTCTAGTCTAAATAAACTCGAATTGTATAAATACTAGAAGTTTCGAATGGATTAATGTTGGCAGAAGTGCAAGGGCACCTTTTAGTTGTTTCTGAACTCAATTGTAATTTTTCTGGAGCTGAATTGAATACATATGCAGAAGATTTTGAAGTCTCTATGAAAATATTCTAATGGTGGTAATATGAGTTTTTTCTTTCTCCCATTGTATGTATTTCCTATGTTCTTTTATTCCATTTGCACTGTCTTCTGTTTAAATTGGATAGTTCAAAGTTCAGGATTCATCCCATGATGCTCTCGGCTTAAACAATTTAAACTGTGTGTATTTATTCTCAACTAATTCAGAATTCATTTCAGTAATGCTCTGATGCAGTTATTTGTTTTCTCCTTCCTCTTACACCCTACTTGAATCCATTTTATAACTTAGATTCATTGCCTCATTTAGCCTTTATCCTCTGGAGAGTTATACTGGCCAGTCATTGTTTTCATTTAATTTCAAAATTTTTGACTCCATATCCGTGAGTGTCCCTCCCCTTCCTTGCCAACAACTTTATAAAAAACCCCAAAACAAACTAATCTAGCCAACGATTGCCAAAGAACATCAAGTGACACGAGAGATCCCTCTTTGAGCTGAGCAGGCTAGTACCCAACTCTAAAGTTGGTTGAAACAATTACCTCTGTCGTTTGTCTAACAGCCGGAAAATTTTTACAGAGTGATAACATAGTTTACTCTTATGCCATTATTTGAGTTGACGCATAATTGTTGAAAGGAGGATATCTCCTTACACACTGAGTTAAATGGATGATTCTATTGCGCCTAAACTTAATATAATGTTGAATTTATGGTTTAGATTTCCTTGCGCAATACATATTGATGATGAGATTAATTAGAAGTTAGATTTATCGCGTGTGTAAATTATAGTGTAAGTAAATTATTTTGTGGACCTTAGAATTTTGCGCAGATGGAATGTGATGAAAGGAATGTTGTTCTAGATAATAAATTTTGCATGTGCACAAAAAATGATGTATTGAAGGATTTTTTTAGTTACTTAGGCACCACAAAAATTTAATGAATATTTACCTCGCGTTGTTGATTTGTTGTGTTATAATAATAGAATTACATGCTCAACTTAATTTAAGTGGGCATGTGATTGCTTCATCTTTTTTCTCTTGCACCTTGATTTTAATGTTAATTAATCTTGTGTCTTGAATTATTTGATTTATCATTGATTTAGTGGCTAGTTTCTCTTGCGCCTTTACTTAAGTCGACATGTGACTGTTCTAGAATTGTTACTCTCACGTGCACCAAATATTTAATATGGATTTATGATTGATGGCAATATTGATTACCATTGCACTATGATGATTGATGAATATGATTGATGGGTTGATCTAGATGATGATTGGACTTGTTGTTAGTGGGTATGTAGACACCTCCTTGTTCCTCAGAACAATCTCCAACCTTGAGACCTTAAATGGTTAAAATCAATTGGAACATGGGCTTGAGCATTACTTATGTGTCTTGGAGGTCCTAACCTTATAGGGTAGGTTGGGAGGATAGCATATTATGTCATTATTATGATTATCTTTATGATCCTTATGTTAGCGCTATGTTATCTCATGTTATCATGGTGTTATCTGATAATTATCTTGATGAGAGGAGTTGAGATCTTTGTGATTCGTACTGTTAATGTGTCCTTATTTATTTGTATGAATGCAATGATTATGAGCCACTATTTATTTGTGTTAATGCATCAATATTTGTATCGTTATTCATGACAATGATGTGTCAGATTTATGTTGTGAATGATTTATAATGTGTTAATATTGTTTCACTAATATAATATTGGATTATATGTCAATAATGTTGTTATTAACTGTAATGGATAATTCCTAATGCATAAAAAAAAAAAAAATTACCTGTCGTATGTCTCTTTTGTTGTCATAACGACGAGGTTGTTACAATTATTTCTGATAGAAATCTTTTATAATTAAAAGTTGTTAATGGTGTTCATAAATTTTATATTGTATACTGTTAAATTGACGATTTGTAGCAATAACTTATGATTTATATTGTTATGTAAAAAGGGAAACCTTTCGATATTATAACCTTTTTGTGAAATGAGATTTATCTTGTTTGGGTATAAAATTGTTAATCGATCGATGATTACTAAATAATTGAGATCAATAGAATTTGTTGTCTGGAATCTATTCAGTTATATGTTTACTACTGTGTATGTACTATATTGAAATGATTGAGTACGCCTATCCCCGCGTGAGTTGTAAAAGAAATAATTTTAATGAATGTAACTACTTCCCTGTTGTTAGCGCGCTTGGGATTTTGATTGCACATAATTCGTAGCCTCCTTTAAGTATTACGCTCTTGTAAAACTAGGGACATCCTTGAATTACTGGAATAAATGGAATGAGAACAATATCGACATTGTCGTGTAGAGAAGAATTGTTTATCCGAGGTTGAGGGGGTATTTGATTTTATGTGAGTGTTCTATCAGATAGCATGTGTTGCCATCCTGGACCCCGCCATTGAAGGTTCCAAAACCTATGTGGTTCTAACAATTTAATCAATTTCCCTAAAAAAAAACAATCTGCATCTATCTAGGATTGTCAAGTAACCTTTAATTTCCTAATGAAATCACCAAATATTACGGGTATATAACCTTAACCTAGCCAGACGGTTTTAAGAAACATATATACCTTTAGATATTGTTTTTATTGATTTTTGTGTGGGTTTTCTCACCAAGCCATAGCCAGGGTCCTATTAAATTCATAGAACCTATTTTTGTTTTTATCCAGGTATGCATTGTGCATGAAATCTATTCATTCGTGGATCAGATTGACCTGCTTGTTGTATCACCTGTAATCTCCCAGTCGTGCGCATGATGCTTCACTTATGTCTATTGTTTAAATGGAAAGAAATCGATGTCAATCGTTTCACCTTCCTTATCGAAGGAAAACTTTCTCCCTTGATATCCAACCCAGGTATAATCTTGTAGTTCTTTCAAAGGAAATCCTTGTAATAGATTATCATCTCTTCCTTAAGGTTAAATAGTTGGTATTCATTGTTTTACGCCATGTCCTTGGGATTTTCATGCTACTTTTGAAAAATGCCCCACGTAAAGAGCCATCCACCAGTTTAAACTTGCTTAAACTAACAAAATTCCACCAGTCAATTAGTTAATATAGTATCAAACGATTGTGGTTTTCTTATAATTATTTTCAATGGATACATATAGTAGTTGAATTCATATTGTATTATTGTGATTTTTCTTTCCTCTAAGTCCTTTTTAAATGGATGTATAAAGCAGTCGATTGCTTGGTTTATTGCTTTATGATTGGACTCCCTTTTACTTATAAATGGATATGCAGGTGACCTATGTATTCCTTATATACGCAGCTAAATAATTGATCCATTAAATCTTCTTAAGGGCATGTATTACACAACATCTTAATTATACCATGATGCTATGTTTATTAGAGTGAATTATGTAATAACTCCTCCCAATGTATACATGGACTAAGAGGATTCCCTTGACTTATCAATACATATATTAAAGATTAGATATTATAATCTTATATGGAATAAAATTTAATAATATCTTTCAAAAGAAGCTAATTATATTCTTTTAGTTTATCATATAAATAGTGATAAGATTTAATTACAAAAATAACTTTTCATTAATATAATTATTGAATATAATAAATAAATGGATATAAGTGCAATTTCTAGTTATGGCTCATACTAATTAGAATTTTTGGATCTTGATATTAAGTTGGTAAGTTTAATTAATCTGATTATATATTATTGATGCCCTAGAATTGGATTTATTGTGACTTGGGTAGAATTACTTTATATTGCAGAGTAATGGAAAAACTATAGTACTAGTGATGGAAGATTTGACTTATAGGTTGTGAAATTGTCCTTGTTATGTGTCAATTGATTATGGGTTATAAGTTTTTCTTATTATGGTTAGGTTTCAAGTTGAAGTTTATGATCCACCTAATTTAGTCGTTCAGACCAGAATGGCGTTACAGATAAATAGATCATACTATATTGAATTGTTTGATTTTTGAGAAAGAGTTTATTTATAAATTATGGATGTTGAATTCTAGGATTGATGGTTATACTCGGATTGGATAAGGGAATTAGATACCTCTATGCTCCTTAGAACAGTCGCCAGTCCTGAGACCTTAAATTGTCAAAAACAATCGGATGAATCATGGACTTGAGGGTTGCTTATGTGTCTTGGAGGTCCTAACCGTGCATGATAGATTGGACGAGTAGTTCCTTATGTTACCTTTATAATATATGTTGATTGATTGATAATGATGTTGCTTCAGTTGATTTGATGAATTGGCTTATGTAGTGATTAATTGTTGTGACACGTGACACTTGTACTAATGTTCATTAAAAAAAAATGCTTATCTTTTGAATTTACTTGTTGTCATAACAGAGGGGTTGTTACAGTAAATGTTAAACGAAGTAAACCATATATAATCAGAGTGAATGGATCATATGGCTTCATGCTCACACCAAGAAAAATAGCACATTGATCAAATGATGAATGAGAGTTGTGGTTTTCTATGTCGTAGTTAAGTGTGATGGTACTGTCATAGTGAGATGCCTAAGATATTAATGGTGCCACGACATGTCTTGGATGAGAATTTACCTCATTGAATTCCATAATCTTGATAGTGGTTTAAACCAAGTTTAATTACTAGTTAAACTCACAGTTAACTATGCATTCGCTCGGTGCAATTAATGTGTGACTGTGATTTGAACACACAGGTGACAACTTATGCGTTTCAAATCCTATGTATCAACTTCCGTAGACTCTAAGTTCAAGAACCATGTGGGGTAAAAGATATAGACATTAAACTATGGGTATATTATATGATTACCTAAGGTGACCAAAAACCATTGTTCTATTGCATGGTTATTAAAGGTGGGATTATGGATTTAATCCACTAACATCCACGATAGTGATTGTAGAAACTAGCATTATTAACGTTAAAAAACACTATTAACCTAAACGTGAGGAGATTTAAACCATAAACAATATCTATATAAAGTGCATAAAGGTTCAGTTTCAATAATTAGTGTAAGAACATTAAGTCATGATAAAAGGATTATCATCCTCAAGATCCATAACAAGGTAGAGTAGTTCATATAACACATGTACAACCTAAGTGAGCCTAATGGTTAAGAATTATATTACTACATAAACATCTAAATGCAAAACAGATCCAGAGTTACATCAATGGAAAGTGGATATCAATTCTTTATCTACAAAGAGAACCATTGCATGTGCTTTTGAACAATTACCTTGTAATGTCAATGCCATGACAATTAGATAAGATATTAAACAATTGTATCTGATAAATATATAACCAATATACACAAGATAAAAATGCTAAGTATAATAGTACAAGTATACGTTTGTTGATGCAATTTAAAAAAATAAAAATTGATGGAAAGAGGAGTTACTACAAATGGTATCAGAGCATGGTTGAAACACTACGACCTTATGAGCTTAAAGAGAATATAATTTTTTTTGTTTATATAAAAAAAAATCTCTTATAATAAAAATAATTGACCTTATTGTGTTTTGCACATATCAGAACCAAAAACAAATTATCATGGCTCAAGAACGTGAAAGATAAACTCAAAGTGAACCCCAGATATAGGTAGAACTGAACAATGATCAACCACAATATATTTCTATAGGATTGTTAGAAACCATGCATAGTCTAAAAGTGAATCTACAAAGTATAATGGTGGATACAAGGCTACTTAAGGCTAGTAAAGAACACGATATTTAAATGGGATTCTTCTGAAAAACATGACTAAGATGAAGCAACAAAGACAAATAGGACATAATTCCAGTAATTCCAAAAATAAATTTCGAACAAAGAATCACATAAATGTAAGGTATATCAAGTGAACAATGATAAAACAAAATTGTTAGGTGAAGAAAATAACATGGATAATTCAGACAACAACACATTGTAGAGAATTATAATTGAAACAAAGAAAAGGAAATGACACGAAGAAGAATCGCTTGGAGAGTTTAAGAAAATCATACCACCCAACTTTGATGGTGAGTTTTAAGGAGCAAAAACTTGGCTTTTGAACATGAGTAAATACTTTCAAATTTAAAATTACCCCATAAACTTGCAGGCTAGACTAGTTGTGTATCAACTAAATGGAAAAGTTGTCATTTGGTGGTAGGAAACAAAAACAATTAATAATATTAGGAGCAATGAGATAAAATGGAAAATGTTCAAGAATTATTTTAAACAGAAACATTTAACAGAACAATATTATGACAAAAAGGCTAAAGATTTCCATGATCTTAAGCTAGGACAAATGCCCATTGGATACCTCATGACTAAATTTGTGAATCTTTTGAGATATGTACCCTATCTTAGGGAGGAGAAGGGAAAATTTCATAGGTTCCTGAGCTGTTGCCTCAAGCATATAAGGAAAAAATTGAATTTCTTAATCCAAAGACTATGGATGAAGTGATAAGACATGTTAAACTGTGTTTTATCCAATTTAAACAGATAGTTGAAAATGCAAAACCATGGAAGCACAAACATAAGGAAAATTTTGATCCCAAGAAGAAAAATTTTAAGCATCCTTAATCACACAACGCACTAATTAGGAAAAACAAATTTGTTGGACATCAAAGTGTATCAGTTCAGAACAACAATAAACCTATCGATTTTGTGAATAATATCACTAGTGAAAAAGTTAGGGAGCCTCTTCAGTGTTGGGTTGTAAAGGACCCCACATGTACTAGAAATTCCCATCAAACAATCACAAAATTTAGGCAGTACACAATGTTCAAGAAGTGACAACAATAAATGATATTGCTCAAAGTATATGCAAAATCAATGTTGGTTTGGAAAATTGGAAAGTTGATCACCAATATTCCATGGTGGAGATGGAAGGTATGTTAAATCAGAAACCTCTATCTATATTAATAGAACCTGGTGCAAGTATATGTTATATTTCACCTATAGTGGTAGAAAATTGTAAGCTAGAAAAATTCAAACATAAGAAATCATGGCTACTTCAATTATCTACAGGAACAAAAAGTAAAGTTGTTGAAATGGTAAATACTGTGCAATGAATATGGATGGAATGGAGACTAAGTTAGATCTAAATATTTTACCATTAGGATCTTATTATCTGCTCCTAGGGATGGATTGGTTGGAGAAACATTCATCTACTATAAACTATCCTAACAAGACCTTTAACTATATAGATGATTTTGGAAAAAGAAGAATAATGAAAGGAATATTGTGGGGAGTGTTGGTAAGATAGATCTCTACTTTACAATTAAAAATGAATGCAAGTAAAGGCTATGATATTTATGTTGTTCAAATATCGGATAATATTGAACAGACAAATGAAAATTTGTTATCTAATGATCCACTATTGAAAGAGTTTCAGGATGTGTTTCCGGAGGGAATTTCTATATTACCTCCAAGTCGAGACATAGATTTAACCATTGACTTAGTACTCGTATCTGCACCGGTGTCTAAGGACCCTTACCAAATGAGTACTCCAGAATTGACAGAACTTAAGATGCAACTTCAAGAATTGTTAGATAAATAGTATATCAGACCCAATGTGTCTTCTTGTGGAGCATGAGTTTTATTTGTCAAAAAGAAAGATGGAACCTTCCGATTGTGTATTGATTATAGACAAGTTAACAAGATGACTATTCAAAACAAGTATCCTTTGCCCCACACTGATGAATTTTTTGATCAAGTTGGAAGAGATTATATTTTCTCTAAGATAGATTTGTGGTCAGGATATCACCAGATGAGAATCAAAGAGGAGGACATTCATAAAACTGCTTTCTGAACTAGATACGAGCATTGTGATTTCGTAGTGGTACCTTTTGGTTTAATGAACACCCCTGCTACATTTATGTTCTTAATGAACAATGTGTTTAGCAAGTATCTAGACAAATTTGTGATCGTATTTATAGAAAATATATTGATCTATTCAAAAACAAAAAAGGAACATGAAGAACACTTGAGGATAGTTTTATCTACCTCTTAGAGAGCACCAAATTTATGAAAAGTTCAGTAAATGTGAATTTTACTAGGACAAGGTACAATATTTGGGACATGTAATCTCTCATGAATAATCTGAGTTGAACATGAAAAGGTCAAGGTTATCCTAGATTAGTCAGTGCCAAAGGATGTGTCGAATGTCTAGTCTTGCATGGGAATCCCAAGTTTACCATAGATTCATAGAAGGGTTCTCCAAACTTGCTTATCTAATAACTTCATTACAAAATAAAGGAACTAAATTTAAATGGAAACAAAAATGTCAAGAGAGATTTGAAAAAATGAAACAATTATTAACAACAACACCTATCTTGAAGATAACAGATCTACATAAAAATTTTGTGGTATGTATCGATGCCTCAAAGGAAGGGATAGGAGGAGCGTTGCTACAATATGATCATGTGATTTGTTATGAATCATGAAAATTGAAGGATCTTGAAAATAATTACGCAACACATGATCTAGAACTAAATGTTATTGTACATGTTGTAAAGATGTGGAAAAACTGTTTATTGGGTAGAAACTTCATGCTAAAAATAGATAATATCAGTTTGAAATACTTTTTTTATCAACAAAACTTGACTGCGATATAGACAATATGTTTATATTTCTTAAGTGAGTATGATTTCGAGATAAAACATATTAAGGGAAAAGAGAATAAAATAGCAAACACACTAAACAACAAATTAAATGAAATTTATAGCAGTAATATGTGAACTGATCTAAAACACAAAATAAAATCAACAATAGAAAATAATGAAGTTTATAAAAATTTACGGGAAAAACTACAGAATAATGATTTGGTTGAAGAAGAATTAAAATTCATATGTAATTAGGATGGAATAGTACTGTATGAGGACAAAATTTATGTTCCAAACACTGTAGATATGAAAATTTTAATATTGGTTGAGATACATAAGAAACCTTACTCAGGTCACCCAAGCTACCAAAATACTATAACAACCTTGAAAAAATTAATATTTGTGGCCAAGAATGAAAACTGAAGTGGTTGAATATCTTACTAGATGTCTTGAGTTACATCAAGTTAAAGATGAACACCGTAACCCAACTGGATTATTGCAGCCAATACCCATTCCTAAGTGGAAATGAGAAGTAATTAACATGGATTTTATTACAGTACTGCCTAAAACTAAGAAACATAATGATTCCATTATGGTGGTAATAGAAAAACTTACTAAAGTTGCACACTTTATTCCAGTGAAATCAACTCATAAAGTGATAAACATTGCTGAAATATTCATGAAAGAAATCTTTGGGGTGCATGGCATACCAAAGACTATAATTTCATATAAGGACACAAAATTCACCTCGAATTTCTGGAAGGCTTTGTTCAATGGTTTGGATACTTAGTTTAATTTTAGTATCACATACCATCCTTAAATCGACGTTCAGACTGAAAGGATTAATCGAATCTTAGAGATCCATGTTGCAGATGTATGTGATGGGTTGTCCCACAAAGTGGGAAGAGTACCTCGACTTCGTTGAATTTGCATACAATAACGATTATCCAGCCTCATTAAAGATGGGCCCCTTTGAGGTAATGTACGACAAGAAATGTCGAATACCCATTAAGTAGGACAACCCGATTGACAAGCTTATCTTGGGGCCAGATATGTTTAAAAAATGGAAACAATTGTACAAAAAAAAAAAAAAAAACTTGAAAATTACACAGGACAGGAAAAAGAGATGTGTATATTTGAAAATAACACATGCATAATTTAACATTGGAGATCATGTTTATCTTAAACTTATACCTAAGAGCAATGCACTAAAATTGGGAAAAAATACAAAAATGGCACCTAGATATTGCGGGCCATTTCAAGTGCTAGCCATAGTGGGGCCAATGGCTCATCAACTTGCACTTTCATTCAGCTTAAAATTTCACAATTTATTTCATGTTTCATTATTAAATAATCATGTACATGATATAACGCATGTTGTAAATTGAAATGTGATTCAGGTGGAACCTGAAGGCGAGTTTCAGGTGGAGCCGCTACGTATTCTTGACAAGAAGGAAATTATGTTGCAGAATTGAGCCATCACTTAGGTTTAAGTGCATTGGAGACACTTGAGTCCCAAGGAGGCTACTTGAGAGATGGAGGAAGCCATGAGAAAGGCATACCCATCTTTGTTCCAGAGATGATATGCTCATATTGGAAAACCGAGGACAATGTTCAACTCAAGGGGGAGAGGATGTAATGCCCCTTAGTTTATAAACATTTAAACGTTCAATTTATTTCTAGTTTGTGTTGTGAAAGTATTGGAAAATAATTATGTGAAACTATATCATCATAAACATTGATGAAAAATATTTTTGTAACTTTTATTTTCAGTTTATTTAATTAACAAGGAACAAACTGATTAGAGAATCCCATGACAAAGAGTAAATCATTATTCCATGGGTGAGTGAGAAGGATAAAAACCACCAGAGTAAATTATTTTCCATGGGACAACTGGAGCCCTTCTCCCAAAGGTGTGGGATGTGAGGGAACAAGCTAGCACAAAATTAGACCAAGAAGGTTCCCTAGGGTTAGGGATGAGGATAACTTGAAAAGAGCTAGGCAAGCTATTAAAGACAAGTATGTCATGAGGTAGGACATTGTTGAGTACTTGTGAAATGAGTTGGATGGTTCTTGGAAGAACTAAACTTTGAGAAATATGGAGAGGGTTATACATTTTCAGTCCCCATGTAATAATGATTTAGGCTCATGGGTGAAAAGGACAAGTAACTTTGATTGTCTGTGTCTATGGTTGGGAGGAACTAGTTTTATGCTTAGTTTGTTTCCAGTTATTGAAGTAGGTTCATATATGTTCCTTAATTTATTTATTTATGTTCTATTTATGATTAATTAACATTACAATAAAGAATGATTGCAAAATATACAATGTTTGTTACAGTAGAGAATGGCTTCCAAAATTTACAATATTTATTTATATCTAAAAGAATATTGTGTTCTTTTTATTATTGAATTGTTTGCAACAAGAAACATCAATATGCCTAAATAATGATATCTCCTTTGGAAGAATTATCATTGACAAAGATTTCAATGAGAAAGACAATAAATGCTTATCTTCTCTTTTATTTCCAAGTAGGTTTAACTATCCAAAAGACGAAGTTTGGAGTCAAAGATTTCTTGATTGAAAATATAAAGAACAAGATATACACAATAAATATATTGAAGAATTAGTTATATATGTTAATCATTTATATGTATTTTTTTATTTTCAAAAACAGTTTCTCAAAAATATATAAGAGTACAGGTCTTGAATAACATATATTATAGCAAGTAAAAAGAATGTTTCTCTTAACCTTAAACTAAATCAAAACTATGATATCCAATACATAGTTCCTGACTAGAGAACCATTTCAATACAAAATATATTTCAAAGATAAAAATAATATATCGGAGTGAAAGAAAGACTCGAGATTCAACTCAACATAATGAGGTATTATAACCAGATCCTTACTTCAAGATATAGTATGATAATATTTTAAAAGGAACCCGTGAAAGCCATTAACCATGAAGTCTCCACTTGAAGTAAAACAAAGAAGCAATGGTAAACACTTTTCTATAAAAACGAAAACATTTAATCATTGGAAAAATCGAAAAGGGGTAATAAATATATAATACCAACAATTTAGTAGAGTTAGTGGAGTCAACCCAGACTACATTGTTAACCGAAAATGAAACTACAAATTATATCTTGGATTTTCATTAGAGATGTAGACCATAAATAGTATTGTAAAGAATATTACACAGTTACTAAACCTCTATAAAAGGACTCTTCACTCAACAATATTAACCATATTGATGATCTCGGCATCATTGTAATAAAAATATTAAAACCTAATAGAGATGCAGGTAGTTAGTCCTGAACCTGGGAAAATGAACCAGGTCCGAACTGTGAAAATTGATCCTAAAATGATCTTTTAAAGACTATGGTTAAGTTTATGCATGAATTGATTTACCATTTGGGAATTAAGAGAAGAAGAATGTTGCAGCCATATAAGAAGTAAAAAAAACAAACCATAACACCAAGATTGATAACGGAGTTCGACCCAAGTTTTCCTATGTTTCTGAGCCTTTGTCTCAATAGGGGAGGCTTCTTATTAATATTCAATGCTTTAAGAATACAAAAGAAAGACTTACATAATAGCTCATGAAACCACCTTTCAGATATGCAACTTATAGGCAAAAATAAGCATCACCAATGGCTGGAACGGGTAATTTTGAGACTTTTGAGTATGAACTTAGCAATGCTCGTCTCGACATCTTGGGCTATGGAGGAACTTTTCTATTAGACTACTCGGATGCAAAAAAAAATTCCATATTCAGACTCCCCTTGAAATTATTTAACTTTTGAGTATCAATTTGACTTACTTTTGAATAGGCCCTCGAGACCTCCCCTCGACACAAATCCCAATGATGCACCCTGTTAGATCCATACAATCTGTATAGTTTTGAACTGTGTGCCAAAAAATCATTTTTATCGATTTCCATGCCAGGATAAATAAGCCAAACTTTGCCAAATTTAGAAACAATTAGCCAAACTTAGTGGGATTTCGCCAGATTTGGTGGAAACCACCATATTTTTTGGAAACCGCCAGATTTTTTGGAAATCGCCAGATTTTGTGGAAACCACCAAACCTCTTTGACCTTCCATAAGGTGCCACATGCTGCCTCCTAATTGGGCCATGTGTCATCTCATCAGTTTCCTGAGCCACATCAACATGCCCAGTCAGTTGCCACATGATTGTCCATACAATGCCACATCGTCATCCATATAGTGCCACGACATCATTCGTACAGTGCCACGTCAACATCTATATAGTGTCACGTTAACAACATTATAGTGCCATGTCATCATCCATACAGTGCCACGTCAGCATCCATACAGTTCCACTTCAGCATTCGTACTTCCACGTGTCACCTTGCCACATCAATTGTACGACCTTTAACTAGTTGATTTTGACCTTTGAATTTTTACCTATTTGGGAAAAAGTTCAGAACGCGATAAATTTCGCATATGGTGTCCATTTTCAGAAAAAAAACCATATGGCCAGAATCAAGACGATGATCCCTATGTGATGGTGTTGGTTTTGTATGATTCCAAGAACTTTGAAATTTTGGCCTTCCTAGATCCATTTTGGGTCATTCCTCCCCACTAAGACCTTTTGGTTCTCCAAAAGGGTATTAACCAGACATCAAGTGTAGGATATGCCTCCCCACTTGTCCTTTGTCTTTAAACTCTGTCTTGTGCATCTTTTGCATCAAAATCAATTGCATAATAACCATGACAATTGAAAACATTAGCAGTGATAACATTCTAAATATGATTGAACCTGAACCCATATGCTTGATGTGCTTGGATGACATTAACTTATATTGAATCAAAGTATGATTGAAGTTCAATTCTACAACCATCCTATGTTCATGCTTAAGATCAATTGCTTTACTTGGGACAATTATATGTGTATAGCTTGCATAAGCTTTCTTCTTTAGTTGTTCCAGTGTTAGAAGAGATTGATTTAATTTAATATCATGAGCATGTACAACATATTTTGTCCCTTCTTTGTTTAAGTGATATTGATTTTGTTCCCCATAGAAGATTTCTTTGTGATCATACAAATAAGGGCTACCTAAGACCATTCCACATGTTTCTAGTGGCACCACATCACATGTTACTTCATCCACATACTTAGATGTAATTGCAAACTTTATGATACATTGCTTTGTTATGGAAAATTTATGATCTTTGCTTATCCAATTTAGTGAATAGAGTTTGTGATGCATCTTAGTGTTTAATCTCAATTTCTTAACCACTTCTTCCAAAATTAAGTTAGATTGAGATCCACTATCTATCAATGTGTCGATCTTAGTATGTTTCATTATGACCCTTGTATGAAACAATTTACTTCTTGAATCAAAACCATCACCAATGTTACCTGACAAGCCAACTGTTGTGATTTTAGAGTCATCACATGAATTTGACCCTAATTTTGTTGGTCATGTTGTTGTTGAAACTTTTTGCCTCCCTTTCCTCTCTTTGAACCACTTCAGTTTCTTCTCTGGGTGCAATTTCCAACAATTCTCAACATCGTGCCCTTCTTTCTTGCAATTCTTGCAAGAGAGATTCTCTTCCTTCACTGTAGACCAGTTTGCTTTCTTTCCATTCCCTTTTCCTTTGCCTTCTTTCTTTGAAGATGATTTCCCTAATACACCAAATCCAGTTTTACCTGCTTCAATATGCGTTGCTTGAACATAAACCTCATTAAGATTATTAGGTCCAAATATAAATATAGTATTACAAATATAAGCAGGAAAACCTCCTATATACTTCATAAGGTTTTTTTGTGTAGTCAATGGAACATCTAACATCAAAGCAATCTTACAAAATTCATCTGTATATTCCTGCACTGATTGTCCTTTTCTTAAATTAATACTTTTCCATTCAATTAAATCATTTTCCTTATATCCCAATGGATAGAATTGTTTTCTAAGTGCGGAAATAAAATCATGCCATGATGGAAAAATCTTACCAACTTGTTGGGTTCCATGTTGCATTTTACTTTGCCACCAAATGAGAGTTGTTCCTTCAAGACGAAGCGATGCCAATCTAATTTTGGTTGCCTCATCTTTGATTTGTTGCACATTACAATATACCTCCATCTGTCTAACCCGATTATCAATTTTATTAGCATTAACTTCGCCATCATACATAGGAATTTTTTTTTTACATCAAGTTTAAGTATTGGCATATCATGCTTATGTTTATGAGAATGTTTTCTTGTAGTAGAAGATGAACTTGTACTTGAATAAGAAAAAGAAGAAGAAGATGGAGATGAAGGAGGTGAAGGATGAGATTTTTGAGGGTCCTCTCCTTCTTCACTTTTGGCTTTCTTTGAATATTTCCCTTGAACCGGTCTCTTTCGTTCCAAGTAATCATCATACAACACTTTTACCATCTCCAACATGGCAAGGAAATTCTTTTGAAACTCTCTTTTGTTTTGAGAAAGTCCTTCTTCTAATGCCATCTTCTCACTTTGAGATTTCCTCTTTCTTGATCCAATCTCTAGATCTCCTTCTACAAGCTCTCCTTCACCACGACTTAGCTTTTCCATGGTAATCATGCAAACTCAAACAACAAACTGTCAACATGTTCTGATACCACTTGATCCGAAAATGATCTTTTAAATACTATGGTTAAGTTTATGCATCAGTTGATTTACCATTTAGGAATTAAGAGAAGAAGAATATTTTAGTGAATGAATTTTGTAGCCATATAAGAAGTAAAAAACAACAAACCATAAGACCAAGATTGATAACGAAGTTTGACACAAGTTTTACTACGTCTCTAGGACTCTGTCTCAGTGGGGGAGGCTTCTCATTAATCTTTAATGCTTTAAGAATACAAAAGAAAGGCTTACATAACAACTCCTGAAACCAAATTTCAGATATGCAACTTCTAGACAGAAAAAGACATCACGAATGGCTGGAACAGGTAATTCTGATACTTTTGAGTATGAACTCGACTATGCTCGGCTCGACATCTTGGGCTTTGGAGGCACTTTTCTGTTCGGTTACTCAGATGCAAAAACATAATCGATATTGGGACTCCCTTGAAATTCTACAAATTTTGAGTATGAAGTTGACCTACTTCTGAACAGGCCCTTAGGACCTCCCCTCGACATGAATCTCAATGCTACACCCTGTCAGATTCATATAGTCTCAAACTGCGTGCCCAATTTTTTTTTCTCGATTTTTATGCCCATATAAATAAGCCAGACTCCACCAAATTTAGCGACAGTTAGCCAAACTTAGTGGGATTTTGCGAGATTTGGTGGTAACCGGTAGATTTGGTGGAAACTGCTAGATTTGGTGGAAACCGCCAAACCTTTTTGACCTTCCATAGGTGCCATGTGACACCTCCTCATTGGGCCACATGTCACCCCATCATTGGCCCGAGCCATGTCATCCTACCTAGTCAACTGTCATGTCATCATCCATACAATACCACATCATCATCTGTACAATGTCATGTCATAATCCGTACAGTGCCACGTCAACATCCATACAGTGCCACGTCATCATTCGTATAGTTACACATCATCATCTGTACAGTTCCATGTCAGCATTCGTACAGTTTCATGTCAACATTCGTACTTCCATGTGTCACTCTGCCACATCAGTTGTATAGCCTTTGACTAGTTGAATTTGACCTTTGACTTTTTGCCTGTTTGGGAAAAAGTTCAGAATGCGATAACTTTCGCATATGTTGTCCATTATCAGAAAACAATATATGGCCAAAATCGACACGACGATCCCTACACAATGGCATTGGTTTCGTTTGATTTAGAGAACTTTGAAATTTTGGCCTTCCTGGATCTATTTTGGATAAAAAACGAACCAAAGTACCTTGTACTGGTCTTTCGTTAATTACACAAGTTGAGCCACAGTTTAAAGGATGTCATTTTAACCTACAAAACAACCCATAAACAAAATGTTAAAGTTTGAAAAACAATGAGAAGCTATATTAAAAAAAACAGAGGAGACAAAAACAAATACATAATATCATCCACTTACCTTTACAAGTAAAAATTACGAGTGTATTTTTGGCCCTTGGCAAGCCGTTCATCATGAAAACTCTTGGTAAATCACCACCTAATTAACTTAGATAACCGTGTGAGTAAAATAACACAACAAGAAGATGATTATTAATTATTGGAATAGGAAATAGAATTATGTGTATAACATCAAAGCTTTCAGTCAAAAAAACGATGGGTAAACATTACCTTCCAAACCGAGGCGTGGTATAGCTCGACTTAAGGTTCTTCATGTAAATGTTAAACAAAGTAAACCATACAATTAGAGTGAATGGAGGATATGGTTTCATGGTCACACCAACAAAAATGATACATTGATCAAATGATGAATGCGCGTCACAATTTTCCATGTCGTAGTTAAGTATGATGGTATTGGCAAAGTGAGACAACTAATATATTAATGGCACCAAGACGTGGCTTGGATGAAAATTTACCTAATTTAATTCCATAATCTTGAAATTCATGTAAACGAAGTTTAAGTACCATTTGAACTCACAGTTAACTATGCTTTAGCTCAGTGCAATTAATGTGTGACTATGATGTGAGCACACAGGTGACAATTGTATGCGTTTCAAACCCTATATATCCACATCTGTAGACTCTAAGGTTGGGAACCATGTGGGTAAACGATATATACATTAAACTATGAATATATCATATGATTACCCACGGCGAACAAAAACCATTGTTATATTGCATGGTTATTCAAGGTGGGATTGTGGATTTAATCCACTAACACACATGATAGTGATTGTAGCAACACACATTCTTAACATTAAAAATTACTATTAACGTAAAGGAGAGGAGAGTTAAACCATAACCAACATTGATATAAAGTGTATAAAGGTTTGGTTTCAATAATCAGTGTAAGAACATTAAGTTGAACATTAAGTTGTAAGAACATTAAGTTATGATAAAAGGATTATCATCTTCAAGAGCCATAACAAGGTAGAGAAGTTCATATAATACATATACAACTTGAGTGGGCCTAATAGTTAAGAATTTTATTACTACATGAACATGTAAATGGAAAACAGATCTAGAGTTACATCAATGACAAGAGGATAACAATTTTTACTTGCAAAGAGAACCATTGTGTGTGCCTTTGAACAACTACCTTGTCATGCCAACACCATGACAATTAGATAAGATATTAAATGATTGTATCTGATAAATATTTAATCAATCTACACAAAATAAAATTGCTAAGTATAACAATACAAGTACACGTTTGTTAATAGAATTAAAAAAAAAAAAATTGATAGAAAGAGGAGTTATTACACCCGCATAGGTATGGTATTATTTATTAATGTCCAATGTGCAATATGCAATGTGCATTTTATTAAATAATTAATTATTTAATATTAGTTATTAATTAGTTATTATTTATTTAATATTAAATCATTATTTATTTATTAATTATCTAATATTAAATAATTATTAATTATTTAATATTAAATAAATAACTATTTATTAATTATTTAATATTGCAATGTGTAATGCGTTGCTTATGTGCAACATGTATATCTTCACACAACTATGGTTCTTAATAAATAATAAATAATTGATTAATAAATAATATTAAATAATTAAATATTTAATAAATTGCATGGTTGTGCAAACATTTTTGTACATATGCAACAACACATTGCACAATGCGTTGTTTCTTATGTGCAGAGACTTTTGCACATGTATATCCCTTCACACCTATGGTTCTTAATAAATAATCAATAACTAATTAATAAATAATAGAGTGTGTCACCTTTGTGACACTAAGACGGTTGAAGATGAAAATCACTTTCTCTTAGATTGTCCACCCTATATCCATATTAGATCTCATTTTAAAAATATTTGTCAGACTACCAACCTTCCTAACCTCTTAACTCAACAAAAGTATGGTGATATTGGAAAATTTCTCTTAATGTTTTTCGAGCACAGAAGTAAAATTCTAAAGAATCCCAAGTAATCACTTACTCTTTTAAGGTTTGATAGACCAATTCGGTCTTAGTGGACATTAATCCTCATCATCATCATTAAATAATTGATTATTTAATAAATTGTTCCTAATTACTAATTAATTAATAAAAAATATTAAATGATTAATTAATAGATAAAATACAACCATAGTCATGTGGGATATGCCTATACAAAAGTCTTCGCACATAAGCAACAACAACAGATGCATATCATAATATTAAATAACTAATAAATATTAATGATTTAATATTACAATGTGCAATGTGTTGTTGCTTATGTGTGAATATTTATTAATTATTTAATATTGCATTGTGCAATGTGTTGTTGTTTATGTGCATATATTTTTGCGACATATCCCTGCACATCTCTGGTTCTATACCTATACATTGTATGTGCAAAGACTTTTGCTTTGACTATTTGTTCTTAATAAATAATTAATAATTGATTAATAATTAATTATTTAATCTATTGCAACCATAGTTGTGTGGGGATATGCTTATGCAAAAGTCTTCACACTTAAGCAACAACACATCACACATTGCAATAATTTAATAATATTAAATAATTTATTAATTATTTAATATTCCAATGTGTAATGCATTGTTTAATATTCCAATGTGTAATGCATTGTTGCTTATGTGTGAATACTTTTGCACATGCATATCCTCACAAACTTATGGTTTCATACTTGAGGCATATCCTCACATAGTTATGGTTTCATACTTGAACATCGTATGTGCAGAGACTTTTGCTTTGACTATTTTTTCTTAATAAATAATGAATAATTAGTTAATAAATAATATTAAATAATTAATTTAATAAAGTGCATCCATAGTTGTGTCCAGATATTCCTGTGCAAAAGTCTCAACAACGCATTACACTCATTCTTCCTAGTTTTATCTATATTTATTTTGTAAAAATCTAAATGTACACTGGCCTATAAGGGAAGAAACATGTAAAATCATATCTTAAGATTTGATGTGGTAGGTTTCATAGACATTGGCGTGAGAAGACGATTTTAAGATTTCAATAAATTGAATGGAAATACTCAATCTCAGTATTTTTATTAGTGGAAAAACTTCATAAAGAAAGCAACATTTTTATGTACTTCGAACTTTGAAGCCTCCTGTGGAAAGTTTTATATAAAATAAAATTATTTTCTACACAGAAATGTTCCTAAAAAGTAAAAATAAAATACTATAAAAAGAACATGGACCAATTGGGATTTATCACACTAAAATAGAGTGGCAAATAGGAACTTGAGGTTATATGGGGAATATAGATAAATATAAAGATCCAGTATATATAGTTATTTTTGCATAAACTATGAAATTTTTAACTTTCAAGCCAAGTCATTTTCACCCCCATAAGATATTGACCTAGAGAAAATGTACCACTAATTAACTGTACACATTGACTGTACACATTGGATAAAGTTACAAAACCTCTTCTCGTGAGAATTATATCAGGTCGCTTAAGTGAAAATTTTTCATGACTTTCAGCACATGGCTTCCATGAAGTGGTTTCATAGTGAAGATTATCCCAAAGAGATGGTGTATCGTTTACCTGAACATGCAGGAGTAATTATTAACCAATACAAAGGATTTGTTAGCCGAAATGGATGTAGGTAACATGTAAGCAGAGAAATCCCCTTTTCCAATGATGCAAAATCTTCAACGTTTGGGATACATGAATAAATTAAATAGAAATAGTAAATTGTAAAGAGGTAATTGATACAATGGCTTACTATTTTGATTATATAATTTCAATGAAAAGAGGATAATGACGTGCTTCCCTAAGAGTGATTTATTAAGACAAAAAGCACTATGGAATATAATCATTGAAAAATTCACTGAGGTCACTTTGTATATGAATTAAAGTGACATATCCTTGGATAGATAAGATTATCAAAGTAGACCGTGAGTAGCTTTGAGAATTTTATAAATCAATTAAAAAAATCAAAATCAAAATTTACATTCAACAGAAGCTTAGCAATGTGCAATCAAGAGACAAACTATATGTTTAATTGAAGTATGGCTTATTTTAATAAAGATTTAAATTAAGTTAAAGCTAAAGTAAAATTGTTTTCATGCACAAACAATTCTTACCCTTCACTAATGCAATTGCAGTAGACGGTAAAGAAGCTCTGAAATTATAGATTCAATTACACTAACTAGAATAAATCATAACATGATGATCTTAAAAGCCAGTAAAATTAATTTTGTTAATTTGATCATAAAATTTTCATGAACTTTGTTTAACAAAAACCTCACAGCCTGTAGAAAATAAACGATCTTGAAATTTATGTAATTAAAATTTGGATTATTCTAGATTTATTAAAAACTTCTATATAAAAGCTAAAATTAGTTTCAGACATAGTAATTCTATAAATATGTAGATGCAATATTGCACCGAAAATGTCTTGTCCTGATGCATAAATGCAAATTCACAAGCTAATTGGTGAAACAACTACAGTCCGAAAAGAAAATGAACTTTCATGCAGACAACAGAGAACACTTCCTTCCTTATTTCACAAATAAGGAGGATTCTACACAGAATGCGTGGATTATTTCTCTATTAAATTCTGATATAGGTTTCTCCAACTATTAGAGGAAAATCCCCCTACGGATAGGTGAATTTCCTCTTGGATCTAGACCCCTATAACCAAGACAAAAAGGTGCTAGCTTTGGTCACTGACATCCCTTTAAACCTAGCTAAACTAATCTATAGAGAAGAGGAAGAAGATGTACCTTTTTACAATGTTTGTCCTCGCCCAGTTCCAAGTTGAGATCTGATCCACAAGCTCTTTAACAGGTCCTGCAATCCAATCAAAGACAAAACATGCTTCATATTCTACTACGATTAGTCTGAAACTAGATCTATCCATTAAAGACAAGTTCATGTAGGCATACACAATCTTGAAGAAAACATGCCAAGCACATGTATTAATGAGAACTCAATAGAGATACTTACAGACCTTTGATTCAGATGCAACAACCTCACCAAGCTCTCCTTGTCCAACCCCTTGCTCAAATGATCCACACAAAAAAATGACTATGCTTCACTGATTATCTCCCTTATGAGATCATAAGTTTGATGCCTTCAATGTCYMCCTYTTTCACCATGARGAGGCCTCCTWATATAGGCTTGGAGAGGCCTAACCACCTTAGAGATTCTTGGGATAGGTTGAGGATATTTCTCCATCAGTTGTGGATCCTCCCTAAGATCCATCCTTGACCTCAGATTCGAATAAAACTGAATTTAGAGATAAGGGGGATCTTCCCCTGATTTCTTCAACAACACAACACTCCCTCAGAATGGTGCAAAAAGCATTGTAACACTCCCCCAAAAGAGGGAAAGGAGCACTAGCGCTCCCTACTAGTGGCTATGGGAGCGTTGCCCTTCAAAATTTATTTTCAAGTGGTCTTTCTCAAGGAAAAATCTTTGTACTCTTCATCAAATGACATGTCCTTCTTTTAACCAGTCTCTGAGGATGTCTCAAGTGTCCCTGTGATGTTGTTCGAGATACAACATAAGCAATATGATAGTATGATATTTGCGACACTTGCAACATTTGTGGCCAAAGTGTGACACTTGCGACACTTTTAATGACGACAGTAGGTCATCATTGAAGTGAGTAATTTTGGTGTGTAACAGATTGCCCCCCAAAGTGCGAAGTTAGAACACGAAAACTGATGACTGAAGTACTTTGTAGAATTTTTGAGAAAGGGTATGGACCTGGAGAAACTGGTAGAAGCTACACACAACCATCAAACAAACATTATGACATGTTTCAAACCCAAGGCAGGCATACCTATGCTTGAGTGATAAAGACTTTCAAGGTATGGCCGCCATAAGATACACTATTGATCCATAATTATATTGACAAAAATGTATAGCCACTGAATACACACTGTGGATCTATACTTCCATGACATGGACTGATCATAGCCATGAAAAATACACAGTGGATCTACGAGACGACAAGACATAGCCATGAGCCAATACAAAGTGGATCTACGAGACGACAAGACATAGCCACGAACCAATACAAAGTGGATCTATGTTATAGTATATGTGTCAATATTCAAGAGAAACTCTGTCTCAACCTGGGCAAAGTGCATAATAGAGTGATTACTCAACCCAGGGTCTTCCTACCGATCCTGATGTAGTACGAATCTAACCAAGTGAATAGATGTCCTGATGTCGAACATGGTAGAAACCACTTGATTAGAGGTCGATGAGGTAAATCGTTAACAAGTGTGAGGGAAATCACCATTGATGTCAATGATTCCCAAGGTACCCTAGTACATTCCAGCGAATGTGAATAAATGAGATGAAGTCAAACATCTAGGGAATCATCCAATCAGAGGTTAATGATGTAAACCCATTGTCGGAAGCGAGGAGGCCTGCCATTGAGGCATGCAAGTCCCAAGGTACTAATTAGTTTCTAAGTCTAGTTCCCGGATAATGTGTTGAAGTTGACAAGAACAGACTCGTCGAAGGAGGGCCTTGATGTATCCCTCATCAACAACATGAAACTGACACAAAGATGTAATTTGGTGGATCAAATGAACATGGACTGACATAGGTATTGAAACAGGATATTTGTGATGGTTGACTCTCGAGGCAAATAATTCCCTTTAACACTGAGGAACAACAACAGAAACATGACATGGAGCAAAACATGATGATGCAATGGACACTGTGACTTTCATCGGGTGACCGAAAGGAGTACATAAACTTAGAGGATTGGTTCAATGCAGAGGTTCAATAGATTAAAATGTATGCAAAGACAAAGTGTCGTGTTCAAGGGAGACTGTAAGAGTGACTGGTGATGTTTTCAAAAACTGCTTGGCTTTCTTCCTTCAAATTCCCCCCCATCCAGATAGACGAGTACCTATTTTTTATTTAACAAGCTCGAGGAGGATAACACATGCTCGATATAACTCACCTTCGGTAAGTCCCTCTTCCTTTGTTTAACGAACTGGAAGAAGTAAGGGTTCAGTTCCATATGGGCCCTTCAATGTATATTTTTAACGAGTCTAGAGAAGGTAAACTTGGTGATTTTTCATGTTTAGAGAGTCTGAAAAGAACTTAAAGACGAATCCAGTGTTGTCCTTTTTCGTAATGTTAGTCTCATGAGGCCGAAAAAGAGATAAATTATCACTCGAAAGATTCCCTTTCAAAACTTTTAACGAGGGGGAAAGGAAGCAAGATCACTTGGAAATATTTTCATGTTTAGAGAGTCTGAAAAGAGATTAAAGACGACTCCAGGGGGTTCATTTTTCGTGTATCCATGCGAGTCCGAAAAAGAGATAAAAGTTTACTTGGTGCATTCTCGTGTTTTTTCGAGCGTGAGAATGAACGAAGATCATGATCGTTAATGCGACAAGATAAAAATAGAACAAAACTACTCTGAAAGCTGCCAATAATGATAAAATTGCACACCAGGGTATTAATAATGCCTCCAAAATGATTTTCAAAAAACCCAAAATAACTATGGTTTTATAAAAAATGAAATTTTATAATAGTAATATAGGGTAAAAATGTATTTTACCAATTCATTTGTGCCAAGACGTTTGTAGTGGAGAAAATTGGCTTTGGAGGGAAATTCTTTGATTCATCGGTGTCAGAGCTACAGTGATCCATTTCCTTCACCGTCTAGATTAGGTTGGTCCTCTGCTTCTTCCAAACATTTTGCATGGTTTACAATTTATTTTTAGGTAATTATTTTGCTTTAAAAATGATGCCCTGGGAGTCTCTATGCGTTGAAGAGGCTCGACGCTCCCTCAAAAGGCTAGGGGGAGCACTGAGAAATTTGGTCAGTTCTCTGCTAGGCCTATTTGGAGGGTGCTAGCACTTCATTTAAATGATAGAGGGGCACTGCCCAAAAATGCACAAAAAGGGGCTGACGCTCATTTAAAAGGTTAGGGGAGTGCTAGTTGAAATTTGAGCGCTCTGGTAAGCCCATTGGGGGAGTGCTAGTGCTCTGGTAAGCTTATTGGTGGAGCGTTGGCATGATAAACACAAGAAAAAAGATTTTTAAAGTTAAATTACCCAAAAATTGTCAATATGGCATGACTAATGGACTTTTGTTGTTGATGATTACAAGTTATATTTGGAAAAAATCATGATCGAGTGGAAAGAAAGAGAGCATGAGCTCAATGATGTGGTTGATTTACAAAGTCCCTGATCAAGGGCCGCATTGAGGGACTATGGTCTCCTCAATTTTTTTAATATGCAAAAGATGAATAAGGAAGTTCTCCTTCTCGAGTACATGATCTGGTTGTGGAACACTGCGGAACAGGGGTTCCAAATTGGGACACAACTGCTTACCATTGAGTTGGAGGATGTGTATTTCCTGATCGAATTCTCAAAGAGAGGGGCTCCTGTTATCTTATATGGATAGATGGAACTTCTCGTGCCTATAGAAGAGTACTTGGCAAATCATTGTGTCCCAGGATCGAGATTGGTGGGAGGTAGGATTGCGATAAGAGATGTCAGAGATCTACCTCTTCGATCTATTCTATTTTCCATCACGAATTTAGCAGGGAGTACCAACTCACACTTGGCTTCGATATCGCAGGTGGATTATGGTTTGCAGTGTTTAGAGCCAGTT
This sequence comes from Picea glauca, assembly GCA_000966675.3. Classification (NCBI taxonomy): domain Eukaryota; kingdom Viridiplantae; phylum Streptophyta; class Pinopsida; order Pinales; family Pinaceae; genus Picea; species Picea glauca. The sequence continues at coordinate 183,839 of JZKD02S0120170.1, read as the reverse complement.
GTGTTCAACTGGAGTGCAACATTCCTTCAAAATTTGAAGGAGCAGATTTCGAGGTGCAGGATGGAGCAACAAAAGCAGTTTGGATATGGTTCATTTCTGGTTTTGTTTTTCCTAGAACACATTCCTCGACTGCAATCACATATTTCACCTGTAGTACGACTGGTGGGTGAACCACGTATGGACCGCTGGACAAGTTTGTCTCTGAGGCTGGGAACGGATTCAGAGTTCATATTTACATGCGACTTATTTTCTTAGCTGAGACACTAGTTGATCGTTATAGAGGACTTCACATACATTGGAGTGGACTTCTAGGGGAGCATGGACCTAGTTCTTCTAGATGGAATGGACTGGGACACGTCAGGTGAGAAACCAAAAAAATCTTGTCAAGTGTTTTTTTATTTTAAAGTTTATATTATTTTTTGGGGTACCTGGAAGAGTTTTTAATAGACGTATCATTTCATTGTGCAGATAGGGGAGCAACACGTCCGACAGAGATACCGACACTAGGGCACCACAGACATGCTCATATAACAGTAGATCATGAGGTAGCTGCAGGGGGTCTCCAGGAGATTGAGAGAAACCTTCGTGGTCTCACGATGGGTGTGCCTCCTCTTAGGAGGTGGGATGTACCTTTGCATATGCAGAGACATACATTGGGAGTCCCTTAGGGTCTTAACTCCTTACGGAGACAAGTAGCCCATGAGGTAGTGTGCTACTCAAAGCACAATGTGATGCAGGAGGACTAGGACCTCTCTGATGTTTTTTTGTATAGTCTGTATGACGATGTTATGGGCATGAGGACCCAACATTTTTCCCTTCTATGTACTTTTTTGATGTAATCAAACATTTTCAGTCACGTTGTTTTTATGGTGCCAAATGATGTTTGCAAATAATGATGTCTTTTCATGATGCGTTTAATTTACATGTGATGTATGATTTATTTCCTTTATGAAACCTCATTTATGTTCAAGATACCGATCCATGATGTAATTGGCTAACAAATCCAAAGTTGTATTAATTCCTCTTGGTATGTGTCTATATTCGATAAAATCAAACATTCTTTCAACATGACGAACTCGTAGATGGAGACAAAATAGGATAGGATTGCAAATGGTGTAGATTCGATTAAGTTGACAGACCACAGGTTGAGAGTCTAGGTTAATGATCATACAAGATATACCTAGGGAGGAGGTTTCGGTTAAAATTCCGATGACAACATGATATTCTGCCATGTTGTTAGTTGTTGATCCTAAGAAAATACCTCCTAAACTCACCAACTCGTCATAGTGGTAAATGACCCAAGCTGCAGAAGCAATGTTTTGGGTGTGTCGACTAGCGCCATCCACAAACCCGACAAAGATAGGAAAGGAAGATGTCATCTGTTCACGCAAACACAAGAAAAATTATAAGTGGCTAAGGAAAAACTCATGCACACAAGAGAAAAAGACACACCAAACTAAAAATACAATCATGTACAAAGCACGCATGTTAGATGTCCTATGCATAGTAATTCTTAAGGTAAATCCCGTTCCGGGGCTCACCTAGGGATATTCCGTCATAGTCAACTAGCACGTAGGTGCCTCTATGTAAAACATGTTTCACGATGTAAGGACCATGCCATGGAGGTTCTAACTTGCCTGTCCCTAAATTATCATGAGTCTGGTCGTAAACGAAGACTAGGTCTCCTTCTTCAAAAGTACGAGGATGGATGGATTTGTTGTATTGATTCTTGATTCGCTTTTGATGCGTATCATTAACGAGAGCGGAATCACAACGTGTTTCATCCAACCTGGCCAGGTGTAAGATGCGTTCTTCTTCAACAAAAGTGTGAGGCAAGAGTTCTCTTTGACTTTCAATGAGGGAATTTCGCAGTCGATTGGTAAAACAACTTCTATGCCATATACTAACTAGAAAGGAGTGAATCCAGCAGCAATTTTCACTGAAGTACGGTAGGCCCAGAGAGCGGAGAAAAGTTGTAGGTGCCAAGATGTCTTGTTTTCCCCTACCATACGTTGAATCATGGTTTTAAGGAATCTGTTGATAGCTTCAACTTGTCCATTTGCTTGAGGATAGTACGAGGATAAGTTCTCATGGTGAAAACCCATCTTGGCATGTAACTCACTCATCATCTGGTTTTGAAAGTGTGAACCATGATTAGTGACAATAGCTTATGGAACACCAAAGTGAGTGATGATGTGGTTGAAGAAGAAAAGAGTTGCAGTACAACCATCATTCAGAAAGGTAGGCATAGCCTTAGTCCATTTTGTGAAGTAATCAACGACGACGATGATATAACCATGCCCCCCAGTTGAGGTAGGCTTACACTGCATGAAATCAATGCCCCATTTGGCAAAGAGGATGATGGCAATAATGGGATGCAACGGAGCAGGGTGGGTGCATGCCTTTTTATGAAAAACTTGGCAGGGTGGGCATTTTTTGATGGCCTCAATACAATCTTTGAAGATAGAGGGCCAAAAGTAGTCGGCACATAAGATTTTCTGAGTTGTAGCCATCCCAGAAAGATGACTGCCACAGGCTCCAAGGTGAAATTCATTAAGGACACGTTCAACCTCTTCATGATTCAAACATTGTCGTAGGATAGTGTCAATACCATGATGATACAATGTGTCACCGATGATAAGGTAGCAGCGAGAATGATGGTGAATACAACTACGTTCTTCTCGAGAGATATCAGGCTGAAAACGTTGGGTCTGGAAATAAAGAAGGATGTATCCATACCAAGGATCAAACGTGCTAATGAGGAATAGAGATTCATCAGGGAGAGAATATCTAGGCTCAGTGTCTTCATCAACATGAGGAAGATTGCATATGAGCTCCACAAACACCAAGGACTATGCTTCACTGATTATCTCCCTTATGAGATCATAAGTTTGATGCCTTCAATGTCCACCTCTTTCACCATGAGGAGGCCTCCTTATATAGTCTTGGAGAGGCCTAACCACCTTAGAGATTCTTGGGATAGGTTGACGATCTTTCTCCACAAGTTGTGGATCCTCCCTAAGATCCAGCCTTGACCTCAGATTCAAATCAAACTGAATTCAGAGATAAGGGGGATCTTCCCCTGATTTCCTCAACATCACAATGTTCCCCCAGAATGGTGCACAGAGTGTTGCAACACTCCCCCAAAAGAGGGCAAGGAGTACTAGCACTCCCTGCTAGTGGGTAGGGGAGCGGTGCCCTTCAAAAGTGATTTTCAAGTGGTCTTTCTCAAGGAAAACGATTTGTACTATTCATCAAATGACATGTCCTTCTTTTAACCAGTCTCTGAGGATGCCTCAAGTGTCTCTGTGATATCGTTCGAGATACGACATAAGCAAGATGATAGTATGATATTTGTGACACTTGTAACATTTTTGGCCAAAGTGCAACACTTGCAACACTTGTAATGACGACAGTAGGTCATCATTGAAGTGAGTAATTTTGGTTTGTAACACCAACCATTATCGTCATGTAAATATACTCCAAACTAACAAATATCAAACCGTTGGCCCAAAAATGTCTAAAATTGATAACCTAAGTGTGATTACAAAGTTGAATATAGTGAAAATGCTTACCAACTAGTTCGAGACGAATGACAATCTGTCGTAGTATACGCTGGTTAAATCCAGTGTTGTAATCTAGAGTCTTTGTTCAACATATTGGTTATCGGTGCTAAACGAGATGCTCTATCTAGGATTGTCAAGTAACCTTTAATTTCCTAATGAAATCGCCAAATATTATGGGTATATAACCTTAACCTAGACAAGTGGTTTTAAGAAACATATATACCTTTAGATCTTGTTTTTATTGATTTTTGTGTGGGATTTCCCACCAAGCCGTAGCCAGGGTCCTATTAAATTCATAGAACCTATTTTTGTTTTTATCCAGGTATGCATTGTGCATGAAATCTATTCATTTGTGGATCAGATTGACCTGATTGTTGTATCACCTGTAATCTCCCAGTGGTGCGCATGATGCTTCACTTATGTCTATTGTTTAAATGGAAAGAAATTGATGTCAATCGTTTCACCTTCCCTGTCGAAGGACAACTTTCTCCCTTGATATCCAACCCAGGTATAATCTTGCAATTCTTTCAAAGGAAATCCTTGTAATAGATTATCATCCCTTCCTTAAGGTTAAATAGTTGGTATTCATTGCTTTACGCCATGTCCTTGGTATTTTCGTGCTACTTTTGAAAAATGCCCCACGTAAAGAGCCATCCACCAATTTAAACTTGCTTAAACTAACAAAATTCCACCAGTCAATTAGCTAGTATAGTATGGAACGATTGTGGTTTTCTTATAATTATTTTCAATGGATACATATAGTAGTTGAATCCATATTGTATTATTGTGATTTTTCTTTACTCTAAGTCCTTTTTAAATGGATTCATAAAGCAGTTGATTGCTTGGTTTATTGCTTTATGATTGGACTCCCTTTTTCTTATAAATGGATATGCAGGTCACCTAAGTATTCCTTATATACATAGCTAAATAATTGATCTATTAAATCTTCTTAAGGGCATGTATTACACAACATGTTAATTATACCATGATGTTATGTTTATTAGAGTGAATTATGTAATAACTCCTCCCAATGTATACATGGACTAAGAGGATTCCCTTGACTTATCAATACATATATTAAAGATGAGATATTATAATCTTATATGGAATAAAATTTAATAATATCTTTCAAAAGAAGCTAATTATATTCTTTTAGTTTATCATATAAATAGTGATAAGATTTAATTAAAAAAGAACTTTTCATTAATATAATTATTGAATATAATAAATAAACGGATATAAGTGCAATTTTTAGTTATGGCTCATACTAATTAGAATTCTTGGATCTTGATATTAAGTTGGTAAGTTTAATTAATCTGATTATATATTATTGATGCCTTAGAATTGCGTTTATTGTGACTTGGGTAGAATTACTTTATATTGCAGAGTAATGGAAAAACTATAGTACTAGTGATGGAAGATTTGACTTATAGGTTGTGAAATTGTCCTTGTTATGTGAGAACTGATTATGGGTTATAAGTTTTGCTTATGATGGTTAGGTTTCAAGTTGAAGTTTATGATCCACCTAATTTAGTCATTCAGACCAGAATGGCATTACGGATAAATAGATCATACTATATTGAATTGTTCGATTTTTGAGCAAGAGTTTATTTCTAAATTATTGATGTTGAATTCTAGGATTGATGGTTATACTTGGATTGGATAAGGGAATTAGATACCTTTATGCTCCTTAGAACAGTCGCTAGTCCTGAGACCTTAAATGGTCAAAATCGATCGGATGAATCATGGACTTGAGCATTGCTTATGTATCTTGGAGGTCCTAACCATGCAGGATAGGTTGGGTGGGTAGTTCCTTATGTTACCTTTATGATATATGTTGATTGATTGATAATGATGTTTCTTCAATTGATTTGATGAATTGGCTTGTGTAGTGATTAATTGTTGTGACACATGACACTTGTACTAATGTTCATTAAAAAAAAAATGCTTATCTTTGAATTTACTTGTTGTCGTAACGGAGGGGTCATTACAGTAAATGTTAAACGAAGTAAACCATATGTAATCAGAGTGAATGGATCATATGGCTTCATGCTCACACCAAGAAAAATGGCACATTGATCAAATGATGAATGGGGGTTGTGGTTTTCTATGTCGTAGTTAAGTGTGATGGTACTGTCATAGTGAGATAGCTAAGATATTAATGGTGCCACGACATGTCTTGGATGAGAATTTACCTCATTGAATTCCATAATTTTGATAGTGGTTTAAACCAAGTTTAATTACTAGTTAAACTCACAATTAACTATGCATTAGCTCAGTGCAATTAATGAGTGACTGTGATTTGAGCACACAGGTGACAACTTATGCATTTCAAATCATATGTATCAACTTCCGTAGACTCTAAGTTCAAGAACCATGTGGGGTAAGAGATATAGACATTAAACTATGGGTATATTATATGATTACCTAAGGTGATCAAAAACCATTTTTATATTGCATGGTTATTAAAGGTGGGATTGTGGATTTAATCCACTAACATCCACGATAGTGATTGTAGCAACAAACATTATTAACGTTAAAAAACACTATTAACCTAAATGTGAGGAGATTTAAACCATAAACAATATCTATATAAAGTGTATAAAGGTTCGGTTTCAATAATTAGTGTAAGAACATTAAGTCATGATAAAAGGATTATCGTCCTTCAGAGCCATAACAAGGTAGAGTAGTTCATATAACACATGTACAACCTAAGTGGGTCTAATGGTTAAGAATTATATTACTACATAAACATCTAAATGCAAAACAGATCCAGAGTTACATCAATGGAAAGTGGATATCATTTCTTTACCTACAAAGAGAACCATTGCATGTTCCTTTGAACAACTACCTTGTAATGTCAATGCCATGACAATTAGATAAGATATTAAACAATTGTGTCTAATAAATATATAACCAATATACACAATATAAAAATGCTAAGTATAACAGTACAAGTATACGTTTGTCGATGTAATTTAAAAAAAAAAAATTGATGGAAAGAGGATTTACTACAAATGGTATCAGAGCATGGTTGAAACACTACGACCTTATGAGCTTAAAAAGAATATATATTTTTTTGTTTATATAAAAAAAAATCTCTTATAAGAAAAATAATGGACCTTATTATGTTTTTCACATATCAGAACCAAAAACAAATTATCATGACTCGAGAACGTGAAAGATAAACTCAAAGTGAACCCCAGATATAGGTAGAACTGAACAATGATCAACCACAATATATTTCTATATGACTATTAGAAAGCATGCGTAGTCTAAAAGTGGATCTAGAAAGTATAATGGTAGATAATGAAAGGCTACTTAAGGCTAGTAAAGAACAAGATATTTAAATGGGATTCTTCTTAAAAACATGACTAAGATGAAGCAACAAAGACAAATAGGACATAATTCCAGTAATTCCAAAAATAACTTTCTAACAAAGAATCACATAAATGTAAGGTATATCAAGTGAACAATGATAAAACAAAATTGTTAGGCGAAGAAAATAGCATGGATAATTCAGACAACAACACATTGCAGAGAATTATACTTGAAATAGAGAAAAGGAAATGACACAAGGAGGAATCACTTGGAGAGTTTAAGAAAATTATACCACCAAACTTTGATGTTTTAAGGAGCATAAACTTGGCTTCTGAACATGAGTAAATAATTTCAAATTTACAATTACCCCATAAACTTGCAGGCTAGATTAGTTGTGTATCAACTAAATGGAAAAGTTTCCATTTGGTGGTAGAAAACAAAAACAATTAATAAGATTAGGAGAAATGAGATAAAATGGAAAATGTTCAAGAAATATTTTAAACAGAAACATTTAATAGAACAATATTATGACAAAAAGGCTAAAGATTTCCATGATATTAAGCTAGGACAAATGCCCATTGAATACCTTGTGACTAAATTTGTGAATATTTTGAGATATGTACCCTATCTTAGGGAGGAGAAGGCAAAATTTCATAGGTTCCTGAGCTGTTGCCTCAAGCATATAAGGAAAAAATTGAATTTCTTAATCCAAAGACTATGGATGAAGTGATAAGACGTTTTAAACTATGTTTTACCCAATTTAAACAGATAGTTGAAAATGCAAAACGATGGAAGCACAAACATAAGGAAAATTTTGATCCCAAGAAGAAAAAATTTAAGCATCCTTAACACCATCACACAATGCACTAATTAGGAAAAACAAATTTGTTGGACATCAAAGTGCATCAGTTCAAAACAACAATAAACCTATCAATTTTGTGAATAATACCGCCAGAGAGAAATTTGGGGAGACTCTTCAGTGTTGGGTTGTAAAGGACCCCACATGTACTAGAAATTCCCATCAAACAATCACAAAATTTAGGCAGTACACAATGTTCAAGAAGTGACAACAATAAATGATATTGCTCAAAGTATATGCAAAATCAATGTTGGTTTGGAAAATTGGAAAGTTGATCACCAATATTCCATGGTGGAGATGGAAGGTATGTTAAATCAGAAACCTCTATCTATATTAATAGAACCTGGTGCAAGTATATGTTATATTTCACCTATAGTGGTAGAAAATTGTAAGCTAGAAAAATTCAAACATAAGAAATCATGGCTACTTCAATTATCTACAGGAACAAAAAGTAAAGTTGTTGAAATGGTAAATACTGTGCAATGAATATGGATGGAATGGAGACTAAGTTAGATCTAAATATTTTACCATTAGGATCTTATTATCTGCTCCTAGGGATGGATTGGTTGGAGAAACATTCATCTACTATAAACTATCCTAACAAGACCTTTAACTATATAGATGATTTTGGAAAAAGAAGAATAATGAAAGGAATATTGTGGGGAGTGTTGGTAAGATAGATCTCTACTTTACAATTAAAAATGAATGCAAGTAAAGGCTATGATATTTATGTTGTTCAAATATCGGATAATATTGAACAGACAAATGAAAATTTGTTATCTAATGATCCACTATTGAAAGAGTTTCAGGATGTGTTTCCGGAGGGAATTTCTATATTACCTCCAAGTCGAGACATAGATTTAACCATTGACTTAGTACTCGTATCTGCACCGGTGTCTAAGGACCCTTACCAAATGAGTACTCCAGAATTGACAGAACTTAAGATGCAACTTCAAGAATTGTTAGATAAATAGTATATCAGACCCAATGTGTCTTCTTGTGGAGCATGAGTTTTATTTGTCAAAAAGAAAGATGGAACCTTCCGATTGTGTATTGATTATAGACAAGTTAACAAGATGACTATTCAAAACAAGTATCCTTTGCCCCACACTGATGAATTTTTTGATCAAGTTGGAAGAGATTATATTTTCTCTAAGATAGATTTGTGGTCAGGATATCACCAGATGAGAATCAAAGAGGAGGACATTCATAAAACTGCTTTCTGAACTAGATACGAGCATTGTGAGTTCGTAGTGGTACCTTCTGGTTTAATGAACACCCCTGCTACATTTATGTTCTTAATGAACAATGTGTTTAGCAAGTATCTAGACAAATTTGTGATCATATTTATAGATAATATATTGATCTATTCAAAAACAAAAAAGGAACATGAAGAACACTTGAGGATAGTTTTATCTACCACTTAGAGAGCACCAAATTTATGCAAAGTTCAGTAAATATGAATTTTACTAGGACAAGGTACAATATTTGGGACATGTAATTTCTCATGAATAATCTCAGTTGAACCTGAAAAGGTCAAGGTTATCCTAGATTAGTCAGTGCCAAAGGATGTGTTGAATGTCTAGTCTTTCATGGGAATCCTAGGTTATTACCATAGATTCATAGAAGGGTTCTCCAAACTTGCTTATCCAATAACTTCATTGCAAAAGAAAGGAACCAAATTTAAATGGAAACAAAAATGTCAAGAGAGATTTGAAAAAATGAAACAATTATTAACAACAACACCTATCTTGAAGATAACAGATCTGCATAAAGATTTTGCGGTCTGTATCGATGCCTCAAAAGAAGGGCTAGGAGGAGTGTTGCTACAATATGATCATGTGATTTGTTATGAATCATGAAAATTGAAGGATCATGAAAATAATTACACAACACATGATCTATAACTAACTGTTATCGTACATGTTTTAAAGATGTGGAAAAACTATTTATTGGGTAGAAACTTCATGCTGAAAACAGATAATATCAGTTTGAAATACTTTTTTTATCAACAAAACTTGACTGTGATATAGACAATATGTTTAGATTTCTTAAGTGAGTATGACTTCGAGATAAAACATATTAAGGGAAAAGAGAATAAAATAGCAAACACACTCAACAGAAAATTAAATGCAATTTATAGCAGTAATATGCGAACTGATCTAAAACACAAAATAAAATCAACAATAGAAAATGATGAAGTTTACAAAAATTTACGGGAAAAACTACAGAATAATGATTTGGTTGAAGAAGAATTAAAATTCATATGTAATTAGGATGGACTAGTACTCTATAAGGAAAAAATTTATGTTCCAAACACTATAGATATGAAAATTTTAATATTGGTTGAGATACATAAGAAACCTTACTCAGGTCACCCAAGCTACCAAAATACTATAACAACCTTGAAAAAATAATATTTATGGCCAAGAATGAAAACTGAAGTGGTTGAATATCTTACTAGGTGTCTTGAGTGACATCAAGTTAAAGATGAACACCATAACCCAACTAGATTATTGCAGCCAATACCCATTCCTAAGTGTAAATGAGAAGTAATTAGCATGGATTTTATTACAGTACTGCCTAAAACTAAGAAACATTATGATTCCATTATGGTGGTAATAGAAAAACTTACTAAAGTTTCACACTTTATTCTAGTGAAATCAACTCATAAAGTGATAAACATTGCTGAAATATTCATGAAAGAAATCTTTGGGATGCATGGTATACCAAAGACTATAATTTCATATAGGGACACAAAATTCACCTCGAATTTTTGGAAGGCTTTGTTCAATGGTTTGGATACTTAGTTTAATTTTAGTATCATATACCATCCTTAAACCGACGTTCAGACTGAAAGGATTATTCGAATCTCAGAGATCCATGTTGCAAATGTGTGTGATGGGTTGTCCCACAAAGTGGGAAGAGTACGTCCACTTGGTTAAATTTGCATACAATAACGATTATCATACCTCATTAAATATGGGCCCCTTTGAGGTAATGTATGACAAGAAATGTCGAACACCCATTAGCTAGGACAACCTGATTGACAGGCTTATCTTGGGGCCATATATGTTTAAAAAATGGAAACAATTGTACAAAAAACAAAAAAAAACTTGAAAATTACACAGGATAGGAAAAAGAGATTTGTATATTTGAAAATAACACATGCATAATTTAACATTGGAGATCATGTTTATCTTAAACTTATACCTAAGAGCAGCGCACTAAAATTGGGAAAAAATACAAAATTGGCACCCAAATATTGCGGGCCATTTCAAGTGCTAGCCATAGTGGGGTCAATGGATTATCAACTTGCACTTTCATTCAGATTAAAATTTCACAATTTATTTCATGTTTCATTATTAAATAATCATGTACATGATATAACACATGTTGTAAAGTGAAATGTGATTGAGGTGGAACCCGAAGGCAAGTTTCAGGTGGAGCCGCTACGTATTCTTGACAAGAAGGAAATTATGTTGCAGAATCGAGCCATCACTTAGGTTTAAGTGCATTGGAGACACTTGAGTCCCAAGGAGGCTACTTGAGAGATGGAGGAAGCCATGAGAAAGGCATACCCATCTCTGTTCTAGAGATGATATGCTCATATTGGAAAACCGAGGACAATGTTCAACTCAAGGGGAGAGGATGTAATGCCCCTTAGTTTGTAAACATTTAAACGTTCAATTTATTTCTAGTTGGTGTTGTGAAAGTATTGGAAAATACTTATGTGAAACTATATCATCATAAACATTGATGAAAAATATTTTTGTAAATTTTATTTTTAATTTATTTAATTAACAAGGAACAAACTTATTAGAGAATCCCGTGACAAAGAGTAAATCATTATTCCATGGGTGAGTGAAAAGGATAAAAACCACCAGAGTAAATTATTTTCCATGGGACAAATGGAACCCTACTCCAAAAGGTGTGGGATGTGTGGGAACAATATAGCACAAAATTAGGCCAAGACGGTTCCCTAGGGTTAGGGATGAGGCTAACTTGAAAAGAGCTAGGCAAGCTATTAAAGACAAGTATGCCATGAGGTAGGACGTTGTTGAGTACTTGTGAAATGAGTTTTATGGTTCTTGGAAGAACTAAACTCTGAGAAATATGGAGAGGGTTATACATTTTCAATCCTCATGTAATAATGATTTAGGCTCATGGGTGAAAAGGACAAGTAACTTTGATTGTTCGTGTCTATGGTTGGGAGGAACTAGTTTTCTGCTCAGTTTGTTTCTAGTTATTGAAGTAGGTTCATACATGTTCCTTAATTTATTTATTTCTGTTCTATTTATGATGAATTAACATTACAATAAAGAATGATTTCAAAATATACAATGTTTATTACAGTAGAGAATGGCTTCCAAAATTTACAATATTTATTTATATCTAAAAGAATATTGTGTTCTTTTTATTATTGAATTGTTTACAACAAGAAACATCAATATGCCTAAATAATGATATCTCCTTTGGAAGAATTATCATTGACAAAGATTTCAATGAGAAAGACAATAAATTCTTATCTTCTCTTTTATTTCCAAGTAGGTTTAACTATCCAAAGACGAAGTTTGGAGTCAAAGAGTTCTGGATTGAAAATATAAAGAACCAGATATACAGAATAAATATATTGAAGAATTAGTTATATATGTTAATCATTTATGTGTATTTTTTTCTTTTCAAAAACAGTTTCTCAAAAATATATAAGAGTACAGGTCTTGAATAACATATATTATAGCAAGTAAAAATAATGTTTATTTTAGCCTTAAACTAAATCAAAACTATGATATCCAATACATAGTTCCTGACTAGAGAACCATTTCAATACAAAATATATTGCAAAGATACAAATAATATATCAGAGTGAAAGAAAGACTCGAGATTCAACTCGACCTAATGAGGTATTATAACCAAATCCTTACTTCAAGTTATAGTATGATAATATTTTAAAAGGAACCCATGAAAGCCATTGACCATGAAGTCTCCACTTGAAGTAAAACAAAGAAGTAATGGTAAACACTTTTCTATAAAAACGAAAACATTTGATCATTGGAAAATTTGAAAAGGGGTAATAAATATATAATACCAACAATTTAGTAGAGTTAGTGGAGTCAACCCAGAGTACAATGTTAACCAAAAATGAAACTATAAATTATGTCTTGGATTTTCATCGGAGATGTAGACCACAAATAGTATTGTAAAGAATATTACACAGTTACTAAACCTCTATAAAAAGACTCTTCACTCAACAATATTAACCATATTGATGATCTCAACATCATTGTAATAAAAATATTAAAACCTAATAGAGATGAAGGTAGTTAGTCCTGAACTTGGGAAAATGAACGAGGTCCAAACTGTGAAAATTGATCCTAAAATGATCTTTTAAAGACTATGGTTAAGTTTATGCATGAATTGATTTACTAGTTAGGAATTAAGAGAAGAAGAATGTTGCAACCATATAAGAAGTAAAAAAACAAACCATAACACCAAGATTGATAACGGAGTTTGGCCCAAGTTTTCCTACGTCTCCGGGCCTTTGTCTCAGTAGGAGAGGCTTCTTATTAATATTCAATGCTTTAAGAATACAAAAGAAAGGATTACATAATAGCTCCTGAAACAACCTTTCAGATCTACAACTTCTGGACAAAAACAAGCATCACCAATGGCTGGAACGGGTAATTTTGAGACTTTTGAGTATGAACTCAGCGATGCTCATATCGACATCTTGGGCTATGGAGGAACTTTTCCATTCGACTACTCAGATGAAAAAACAAAATCCATATTGAGACTCCCCTTGAAATTCTTTAACTTTTGGTTATTTTTTCGACCTACTTTTGAATAGGCCCTCGAGACCTCCCCTCGACAAGAATCCCAATGATGTGCCCTATTAGATCCGTACAATCTGTATAGTCTCTAACTGTGTGCAAAAACTCATTTTTATCGATTTTTGTGCCCGAATAAATAAGCCATACTCCGCCAAATTTAGAAACAATTATCCAAACTTAGCGGGATTTTGCCAAATTTGGTGGTAACCACCAAATTTGGTGGAAACCGCCAGATTTTTTGGAAACCACCAGATTTTTTGGAAACCGCCAAACCTCTTTGACCTTCCAGAAGGTGCCACATGGTGCCTCCTCATTGGGCCATGTGTCACCTCGTCATTTTCCTGAGCCATGTCAGCATGCCCAGTCAGTTTCCACATCATTGTCCATACAATGCCACATCATCATTTGTATAGTTCAACGACATCATCTGTACAGTGCCACGTCAACATCCGTATAGTGCCACATTAACAACAATATAGTTTCATGTCATCATCCATACAGTGCCACGTCAACATCCATACATTTCCACTTCAGCATTCGTACTTCCACGTGTCACCTTGCCACATCAATTGTACGACCTTTAACTAGTTGATTTTGACCTTTGAATTTTTACCTGTTTGGGAAAAAGTTAAGAATGCGATAACTTTCGCATATGGTGTCCATTTTCAGAAAAAAAAAATGGCTAGAATCGACACGATGATCCCTATGCGATGGCATTGGTTTTGTCTGATTCCAAGAACTTTGAAATTTTGGCCTTCCTGGATCCATTTTGGGTCATTCCTCCCCACTAAGGCATCAAAAGGGTATTAACCAGACATCAAGTGCAAGATATGCCTCCCCACTTGTCCTTTGTCTTTAAACTCTGTCTTGTGCATCTTTTGCATCAAAATCAATTACATAATAACCATGACAATTGAAAACATATTGTTATCCATTTGAACTCGTTCACATCTTACTAAATCCACTACCATCCATGTAGAAAACATTAGCAGCGATAACATTATAAATATTACTGAAACCGAACCCACATGTTTGATGTGCTTGGATGACATTAACTTATATTGAATCAAAGTATGATTGAACTTCCATTCTACAACCATCCTATGTTCATGCTTAAGATCAATTGCTTTACTTGGGACAATTATAGGTGTATTGCTTGCATAAGCTGCCTTCTTTAATTGTTCCAATGTTAGAAGAGATTGGTTTACTTTAATATCATGAGCATGTACAACATATTTTGTCCCTTCTTTGTTTAAGTGATATTGATTTTGTTCCCCATAGAAGATTTCTTTGTGATCATACAAATAAGGGCTACCTAAGACCATTCCACATGTTTCTAGTGGCACCACATCACATGTTACTTCATCCACATACTTAGATGTAATTGCAAACTTTATGATACATTGCTTTGTTATGGAAAATTTATGTTCTTTGTTTATGCAATTTAGTGAATAGAGTTTGTGATGCATCTTAGTGTTTAATCACAATTTCTTAACCACTTCTTTCGAAATTAAGTTAGATTGAGATCCACTATCTATCAATGTGTCGATCTTAGTATGTTTCATTATGACCCTTATATGAAACAATTTACTTCTTGAATCAAAACCATCACCAATTTTACCTGACAAGCCAGCTGTTGTGATTTTAGGCTCATCACATGAATCTGACCCCAATTTTGTTGGTCATGTTGTTGTTGAAAATTTTTGCCTCCCTTTCCTCTCTTTGAACCACTTCAGTTTATTCTCTGGGTGCAATTTCCAACAATTGTCAACATCGTGCCCTTCTTTCTTGCAATGCTTGCAAGAGAGATTCTCTTCCTTCACTGTAGATGAGTTTGCTTTCTTTCCATTCCCTTGTCCTTTGCCTTCTTTCTTTGAAGATGATTCCCCTAATACACCAACTCCAGTTTTACCTGCTTCAATATACGTTGCTTGAACATAAACCTCATCAAGATTATTAGGTCCAAATATAAATATAGTATTACAAATATAAGCAGGAAAACCTCCTATATACTTCATAAGATTTTTTTGTGTAGTCAATGGAACATCTAACATCAAAGATATCTTACAAAATTCATCTGTATATTCCTACACTGAATGTCCTTTTCTTAAATTAAGACGTTTCCATTCAATTAAATCTTTTTCCTTATATCCCAATGGATAGAATTGTTTTCTAAGTGCGGAAACAAAATCATGCCATGATGGAAAAATCTTACCAACTTGTTGAGTTCCATGTTGCATTTTACTTTTCCACCAGATGAGAGTTGTTCCTTCAAGACGAAGCGATTCCATTCTAGTTTTGGTTGCCTCATCTTTGATTTGCTGCACATTACAATATACCTCCATGTGTCTAACCCGATTATCAATTTTATCAGCATTAACTTCGCCATCATACATAGGAATTTTTTTTTTTCATCAAGTTTAAGTAATGGCATATCATGCTTATGTTTATGAGAATGTTTTCTTGTAGTAGAAGTTGAACTTGTACTTGAAGAAGAAGAAGAAGATGGAGATGAAGGAGGTGAAGGATGAGATTTTTTAGGGTCCTCTCCTTCTTCACTTTTGGCTTTCTTTGAAGATTCCCCTTGAACCGGTCTCGTCCTTTCCAAGTAATCATCATACAACACTTTTACCATCTCTGACATGGAAAGGAAAGTCTTTTGAAACTCTCTTTTGTTTTGAGAAAGTCCTTCTTCTAATGCCATCTTCTCACTTTGAGATTTCCTCTTTCTTGATCCAATCTCTGGATCTCCTTCTACAAGCTCTCCTTCACCACGACTTAGCTTTTCCTTGGTAATCATGCAAACTCAAACAACAAACTGTCAACATGTTCTGATACCACTTGATATGAAAATGATCTTTTAAAGACTATGGTTAAGTTTATGCATCAATTGATTTACCATTTAGGAATTAAGAGAAGAAGAATATTTTAGTAAATGAATTTTGTAGCCATATAAGAAGTAAAAACAACAAACCATAACACCAATATTGATAATGAAGTTCGACACAAGTTTTCCTACGTCTTCAGGCCTCTGTCTTAGTGGGGGAGGCTTCTCATTAATCTTTAATGCTTTAAGAATACAAAAGAAAGGCTTACACAACAGATCCTGAAACCAACTTTCAGATATGCAACTTCTGGACAGAAAAATACATCACCAATGGATGGAACAAGTAATTCTGATACTTTTGAGTATGAACTCGACTATGCTTGGCTTGACATCTTGGGATCTGGAGGCACTTTTCTGTTCGGTTACTCAGATGCAAAAACATAATCCATATTCAGACTCCCTTGAAATTCTACAACTGTTGAGTATGAAGTCGACCTACTTCTGAATAGGCCCTTAGGACCTCCCCTCGATATGAATCCCAATGCTACACCCTGTCAGATTCGTACAGTCTTGAACTGCATGCCAAAAAATGTTTTTTCTCAATTTTTTTGCCCAGATAAATAAGCTAGACTCCACCAAATTTAGTGACAGTTAGCCAAACTTAGTGGGATTTCACCAGATTTGGTGGTAACCGGTAGATTGGGTGGAAACTGCTAGATTTGGTGGAAACCGCCAAACCTCTTTGACCTTCCATAGGTGCCACATGACGCCTCCTCATTGGGCCACATGTCACACCATCATTGGCTTAAGCCACATCATCCTACCTAGTCAACTATCATGTCATCATCCATACAATACCACACCATCATCTGTACAATGCCATGTCATCATCTGTATAGTGCCATGTTAACATCCGTACAATGCCACGTCATCATTTGTATAGTTCCATGTCATCATCCGTACAGTGCCATGTCAGCATCCATACATTGCCATGTCAACATATGTACTTCCATGTGTCACTCTTCCACATCAGTTGTATAACCTTTGACCAATTGAATTTGACCTTTGACTTTTTGCCTATTTGAGAAAAAGTTCAGAATGCGATAACTTTCGCATATGTTGTCCATTTTCAGAAAACAATGTATGGCCGAAATCGACACGACGATCCCTACACAATGGCATTGGTTTCACCCGATTTAGAGAACTTTGAAATTTTGGTCTTCCTGGATCCATTTTGGATAAAAAATGAACCAGAGTATCTTGTACTGGTCTTTCATTAATTACACAAGTTGAGCCACAGTTTAAAGGGTGTCATTTTAACCAACAAAACAACCCATAAACAAAATGTTAGAGTTTGAAAAACAATGAGAAGCTATATATAAAAAAACAGAGGAGACAAAAATAAATACATAATATCATCCACTTACCTTTACAAGTATAAATGACGAGTGTATTGTCGGACCTTGGCAATCCGTTCATCATGAAAACTCTTGGTAAATCACCACCTAATTAACTCAGATAACCCTATGAGTAAAAGAACACAACAACAAGACAATTATTAGTTATTGGAATAGGAAATAGAATTATGTGTATAACATCAAAGCCTTCAGTAAAAAAAACAATGGGTAAACATTACCTTCCAGACCGAGGTGTGGTATAGCTCAACTTAAGTTTCTTCATGTAAATGTTAAACGAAGTAAACCATACAATTAGAGTGAATGGAGGATATGGTTTCATGGTCACACCAACAAAAATGATACATTGATCAAATGATGAATGGGGGTCACAGTTTTCCATGTCATAGTTAGGTATGATGGTATTGGAAAAGTGAGACAACTAATATATTAATGGCACCAAGACGTGGCTTAGATGAAAATCTACCTAATTGAATTCCATAATCTTGAAATTCATGTAAACGACGTTTAAGTACCATTTGAACTCACAGTTAACTATGCTTTAGCTCGGTGCAATTAATGTGTGACTATGATGTGAGCACATAGGTGACAACTGTATGCATTTCAAACCCTCTATATCCACCTCCGTAGACTCTAAGGTTGGGAACCATGTGGGTAAATGATATATACATTAAACTATGGATATATTATATGATTACCCACGTCGAACGAAAACCATTGTTATATTGCATGGTTATTCAAGGTGGGATTGTGGATTTAATCCACTAGCACCCATGATAGTGATTGTAGCAACACACATTCTTAACATTAAAAATTACTATTAACCTAAAGGAGAGGAGAGTTAAACCATAGCCAACATTGATATAAAGTGTATAAAGGTTTGGTTTCAATAATCAGTGTAAGAACATTAAGTTATGATAAAAGGATTATCGTCTTCAAGAGCCATAACAAGGTAGAGAAGTTCATATAACACATATACAACCTGAGTGGGCCTAATAGTTAAGAATTTAATTACTACATGAACATGTAAATGGAAAACAGATCTAGAGTTACATCAATGGCAAGAGGATAACATTTTTTACTTGCAAAGAGAACCGTTGTGTGTGCCTTTGAACAAGTACCTTGTCATGCCAACACCATGACAATTAGATAAGATATTAAATGATTGTATCCGATAAATATTTAAACAATTTACACAATATAAAATTGCTAAGTATAACAATACAAGTACACGTTTATCAATAGAATTAAAAAAAAAAATTGATGGAAAGAGGAGTTATTACACCCGCATAGGTATAGTATTATTTATTAATGTCCAATGTGCAATATGCAATGTGCATTTTATTAAATAATTAATTATTTAATATTAGTTATTAATTATTTAATATTAAATCATTATTTATTTATTAATTATCTAATATTAAATAATTATTAATTATTTAATATTAAATAAATAACTATTTATTAATTATTTAATATTGCAATGTGTAATGCGTTGCTTATGTGCAACATGTATATCCCCACACAACTATGGTTCTTAATAAATAATTAATAATTGATTAATAAATAATATTAAATAATTAAGTATTTAATAAATTGCAACCATAGTTGTGCAAACATTTTCGCACATATGCAACAACACATTGCACATTACAATGATATGGTTCAGTACTCGTACACCGTATGTGAGGAAACATTTTCTTTGACTATTTTTCTGCACCTCCTCGCAAGTATATTCCAATTAATTAAGAAATAATATTAAATAATTAATTATTTAATAAATTGTAACCATAGATGTGTAAGCATATACCTGTGAAAAATGTTGGCAAATGTTTAACAGGCAGAGCATGCTTGTCATTGATGGCAAGTACAACAATGAAGATGGCATGAGTATAGGAAAAATGTAACAGATGGGCACCAGAAGTATTTTAGGAAGATGCTGCAGAGCAAGCCCGATAAGTTCAGAAGAGATAGTGCAGAGGATTCTTTGCAGGTTATTATCAGACAAAGTAAGCTTGTCATTGATGGCAAGATCAGAGTATGCAGTGAAGGCAAAACAAGGACAAAGTATGCTCCGGAGGAGAAGCGCCAGTGATTGCTGGATCTCATCCTGAATTCCCGATGATCGTCAGATCTCAATGTAGACAAGAGGAGTGCACAGATATGGAGGATAGATCTCGGGCGTTAGATGTGAGCGTAGGGTCCGACCACCGTTGGATCGAGGAGAACCTGCACATTCCTTAAAGTGCAAGGAGTAGAGGGCTCACAAATCTCGACAGAATGAGGGCCATCAGATCTGAATAAAGACAAGAAGAGCGCGTTAAAGAGGAGGATAGATCTCAGGCGTTAGATCTGAGCACAGGGTCCGACCACTGTAGGATTGAGGAAAACCTACACGATCTTTAAAAGTGCAAGGAGTAGAGGGCTCACAAATCCTGAAAGCAGGAGGACCATCCATCTCAGGGGGTTATGTGGACCATTGATTCGACTCCCTGTCGGAGTTTCGAGGATCGCATGTTGGAGATGTCAAAGAAACAATGCAACAAGAATCTTGATTTCTCAATATGCAAATTCCTGATGTAATCTGAGCCGTCAAATCAAGATCACATCTGAACCATTGATCCGACTCCCTGTCGGAGTTTCGAGGATCGCGTGTTGGAAATGCCAAAGAAACAATGCAACAGGAATCTCGATTTCTCGATATGCAAAATCCCAACGTAATCTGAGCCGTCAAATCAAGATCACATCTGAACCGTTGATCCGACTCCCTGTCGGAGTTTCGAGGATCGCGTGTTGGAAATGTCAAAGAAACAATGCAACAGGAATCCCGATTTCTCGATATGAAAAATCCTGACGTAATCTGAGCCGTCAGATCAAGATGTGATCTAGACCATCGACCCGACTCATGTCAGCAGACCACGTCAGCTAGGAACACGTGGCACAACCAGGTAATGAAAAGTGTCAAACTGATTCAACATGCCAAGCACATGTAAGTCACGAATCAGGGTGACACGTGGCAATTATTTAACACATGTGACGTCAGCAGACTTACACCATGACGGAGTTTCGAGGATCGCGAGTTGGAGATGTCAAAGAATATTGACATCAAGAATCCCGAAATCGCGATGTGTGAAA
>JZKD02S0120170.1:140893-162202 GCA_000966675.3 Picea glauca | reverse complement strand
GGTGCTTCCTTCTAGTGGGTGCTAGAGAAAACAGAGAGTTGGTGCTCTCTGCAAGTTGCAGCTTGCAAAACTGAGGTTGTAGCCTCATTATGAGTTGGTGCTCATATGTATGATAATGTAAAGAATGTAACCATTACTTATCATATAAAGAAAAAGGGGTTTTTACCCTGTATGGGTTTCCTCGGGAAATATCTGTCTCTATGTTTCTCATATACATGTGACTGATGTTGAATGTGCCATTGTTTATTTCCCTACATTAATGTGATCATCATTCAGTGTTTCTGCAAAGAGTTGAAAAGAAGCATAATTGTTTAAGCACGATAACAACTGATTCACCCCCCACTCTCTCAGTTGTCCAACAAAAAAGTCTTTGCACATATACCTGTGCAAAATTCTCTGCACATAAGCAACGCATTGCACTATGCGTTGTTTCTTATGTGCAGAGACTTTTGCACATGTACATGCCCACACACCTATGGTTCTTAATAAATAATCAATAACTAATTAATAAATAATAGAGTGTGTCACCTTTGTGACACTAAGACTGTTGAAGATGAAAATCACTTTCTCTTAGATTGTCCAGCCTATACCCATATTAGATCTCATTTTAAAAATATTTGTCACACTACCAACCTTCCTAACCTCTTAACTCAATAAAAGTATGGTGATATTGGAAAATTTCTCTTAATGTTTTTCGAGCACAAAAGTAAAATTCTAAAGAATCGCAAGCAATCACTTACTCTCTTAGGGTCCGATAGACCAATTCGGTCTTAGTGGACGTTAATCATCATCATCATCATCATTAAATAATTGATTATTTAATAAATTGTTCCTAATTACTAATTAGTTAATAAATAATATTAAATGACTAACTAATAGATAAAATACAACCATAGTCATGTGGGATATGCCTATACAAAAGTCTTCACACATAAGCAACAACATATGCACATCATAATATTAAATAACTAATAAATATTAATTATTTAATATTACAATGTGCAATGTGTTGTTGCTTATGTGTGAATATTTATTAATTATTTAATATTGCAATGTGCAATGTGTTGTTGCTTATGTGCAGATACTTTTGCGACATATCCCTGCACATCTCTGGTTCTATACCCGTACATTGTATGTGCAAAGACTTTTGCTTTGACTATTTGTCCTTAATAAATAATTAATTATTTAATCAATTGCAACCATAGTTGTGTGGGGATATGCTTATGCAAAAGTCTTCACACTTAAGCAACACTGCATCACACATTGCAATAATTTAATAATATTAAATAATTTATTAATTATTTAATATTCCAATGTGTAATGCATTGTTGCTTATGTGTGAATACTTTTGCACAGGCATATCCTCACATAGTTATGGTTTCATACTTGATGCATATCCTCACATAGTTATGGTTTCATACTTGAACATCGTATGTGCAGAGACTTTTGCTTTGACTATTTTTTCTTAATAAATAATGAATAATTAATTAATAAATAATATGAAATAATTAATTTAATAAAGTGCAGCCATAGTTGTGTCCGGATATTCTTGTGCAAAAGTCTCAACAACACATTACACTCATTCTTCCTAGTTTTATCTATATTTTTTTTGTAAAAATCTAAATGTACATTGGCCTATAAGGGAAGAAACATGTAAAATAATATCTTAAGATTTGATGTGGTAGGCTTCATAGACATTGGCGTGAGAAGAAGATTTTAAGATTTCAATAAATGGAATGGAAATACTCAAGCCCAGTATTTTTATTCGTGGCAAAACTTCATAAAGAAAGCCACATTTTTATGTGCTTTGAACTTTGAAGCCTCCTGTGGAAAGTTTTATATAAAATAAAATTATTTTCTACACAAAAATGTTCTTGAAAAAGTAAAAATAAAATAGTCAAAAGAACATGGACCAATTGGGATTTATGACACTAAAATAGAGTGGCAAATAGGAAGATGAGGTTATATGGGGAATATAGATAGATATAAAGATCTAGTATATATAGTTATTTTTGCATAAACTATGAAAATTTTAACTTTCAAGCCAAGTCATTTTCACCCCCATAAGATACCGACCTAGAGAAAATGTACCACTAATTAACTGTACACATTGGATAAAGTTACAAAACCTCTTCTCGTGAGAATTATATCAGGCCGCTTAAGTGAAAAAATTCCATGCCTTTCAGAACATGGCTTCCATTAAGTGGTTGCATAGTGAAGATTATCCCAAAGAGATGGTGTATTGTTTACTTGAACATGCAAGAGTAATTATTAACCAATACAAAGGATTTGTTAGCCGAAACGGATGTAGGTAACATGTAAGCAGATAAATCCCCTTTTCCAATGATGCAAAATCTTCAACGTTTGGGATACATGAATAAATTAAATAGAAATAGTAAATTGTAAAGAGGTAATTGATACAATGGCTTACTATTCTGATTATATAATTTCAGTGAAAAGAGGATAATGAAGTGCTTCCCTAAGAGTGATTTTTATTAAGACAAAAAGCACTATGGAATATAATCATTGAAAAATTCAATGAGGTCACTTTGTATATGAATTAAAGTGACATATCCTTGGATAGATAAGATTCTCAAAGTAGATCATGCATAGCTTTGAGAATTTTATAAATAAATTAAAAAAATCAAAATCAAAATTTACATTGAACAGAAGCTTAGCAATGTGCAATCAAGAGACAAACTATATGTTTAATTGAAGTATGGCTTATTTTAATAAAGCTTTAAATTAAGTTAAAGCTAAAGTAAAATTGTTTTCATACACAAACAATTCTCTCCCTTCGCTAATGCAATTGTAGTAGATGATAAAGAAGCTCTAAAAATATAGATTCAATTACACTAACTAGAATAAATCATAACATGATGATCTTAAAAGCAAGTAAAATTAATTTTGTTAATTTGATCATAAAATTTTCATGAACTTTGTTTAACAAAAAACTCACAGCCTACAAAAAATAAACGATCTTGAAATTTATGTAATTAAAATTTGGATTATTCTAGATTTATTAAAAAATTCTATATAAAAGCTAAAAAATAGTTTCAGTAAAAAATAGTTTTAGACATAGTAATTCTATAAATATGTAGATGCAATCTTGCACCGAAAATGTCTTATCTTGATGCATAAATGAAAATTCACAAGCTAATTGGTGAAACAACTACAGTCCGAAAAGAAAATGAACTTTCATGCGGACAACAGAGAACACTCCCTTCCTTATTTCACAAATAAGGAGGATTCTACACAGAACGCGTGGATTATTTCTCTATTAAACTCTGATATAGGTTTATCCAACTGTTACAGGAAAATCCCCCTGCGTACAGGTGAATTTCCTCTTGGATCTAGACCCCTATAACGAAGACAAAAAGGTGCTAGCTTTGGTCACTGATATCCCTTTAAACCTAGCTAAACTAATTTATAGAGGAGAGGAAGAAGATGTACCTTTTGCGATGTTTGTCCTCGCCCAGTTCCAAGTTGAGATCTGATCCACAAGCTCTTCAACAGGTCTTGCAATCCAATCAAAGACAAAGCATGCTTCCTATTCTACTACAATTAGTCTGAAACTAGATCTATCCATTAAAGACAAGTTCATGTAGGCATACACAATCTTGAAGGAAACATGCCATGCACATGTATTAATGAGAACTCAATAGAGATACTTACAAACCTTTGATTCAAATGCAACAACCTCACCAATCTCTCCTTGTCCAACCCCTTGCTCAAATGATCCACAAAAAAATGACTATGCTTCACTGATTATCTCCCTTATGAGATCATAAGTTTGATGCCTTCAATGTCCACCTCTTTTACCATGAGGAGGCCTTCTTATATAGGCTTGGAGAGGCCTAACCACCTTAGGGATTCTTGGGATAGGTTGAGGATATTTCTCCATCAATTGTGGATCCTCCATAAGATCCATCCTTGACCTTATATTCAAATCAAATTGAATTCAGAGATAAGGGGGATCTTCCCCTGATTTCTTCAAAAGCACAATGCTCCCTTAGAATGGTGCACAAAGCATTGCAATGCTCCCCCAAAATAGGGAAAGGAGCACTAGCACTCCCTACTAGTGGGTATGGGAGCATTGCCCTTCAAAATTGTTTTTCAAGTGGTATTTCTCAAGGAAAAATATTTGTACTCTTCGTCAAATGACATGTCCTTCTTTTAACCAGTCTCTGAGGATGTCTCAAGTGTACCTGTGATGTCGTTTGAGATACGACATAAGTAAGATGACAATATGATATTTGCGCACTTGCAACATTTGTGGCCAAAGTGCAACACTTGCAACACTTGTAATGACGATAGTAGGTCATCATTGAAGTGAGTAATTTTGGTGTGTAACAGATTGCCCCCCAATAGAACACATAAACTGATGATTGAAGTACTTTGTAGACTTTTCGAGCAAGGGTATGGACTTGGAGAATCTAGTAGAAGCTGCACACAACCATCAAACAAACATTATGACATGTTTCAAACCCAAGGCAGGCATACCTATGCTTGAGTGATAAATACTTTCAAGGTATGAATGCCATAAGATACATTGTTGATCCATAATTATATTGACAAAAAGGCATAGCCACCAAATATACACTATGGATCTATACTTCCATGACATGGACTGATCGTAGCCACAAAAAATACACAGTGGATCTACAAGATGACAAGACATAGCCACGAGCCAATATAGAGTGGATCTATGTTACAGTATATGTGTCAATATTCAAGAGAAACTCCGTCGCAACCTGGGCAAAGTGCATAACAAAGTGATTACTCAACCCAGAGTCTTCCTACCGATCCTAATGTAGTACGAATCTAACCATGCGAATAGATGTCCTGATGTCGAACATGGAAGAAACCACTTGATTAGAGGTCGATGAGGTAAACTGTTAACAAGTGTGAGGGAAATCACCATTGATGTCAATGATTCCCAAGGTACCCTAGTAAATTCCAGTGAATGTGAATAAATGAGTTGAAGTCAAACATCCAGGGAATCATCTGATCAAAGGTCAATGATGTAAACCCATTTTCAGAAGCAAGGAGGCCTGCCATTGAGGCATGCAGGTCCCAAGGTACTAATTGGTTTCTAAGTCTAGTTCTCGGATAATGTGTTGAAGTCGACAGGAACAGACTCGTTGAAGGAGGGCCTTGATGTATCCCTCATCAACGACATGAAACTGACACAAAGATGTAAATTGGTGGATCAAATGAACATGGACTGACATAGGTATTGAAACAGGATATTTGTGAGGGTTGAATCTCGAGGAAGATACTTCCCTTTAACACCAAGGCACAACAACAAAAACATGACATGGAACAAAACATGATGATGCAATGGACACTATGAATTTCGTCGGGTGACCGAAAGGAGTACAGAAACTCAGAGGATTGGTTCAGTGCAGAGGTTCAATAGATTAAAATGTATGCAAATACAAAGTGTCGTGTTCAAGTGTGACTGGTGATGTTTTCAAAAACAACTTGGCTTGCTTCCTTCAAATTCCCCCGCCATCCAGATAGACGAGTACCTATTTTTTATTTAACGAGATCGAGGAGGATAACACATGCTCGATATAACTCACCTTCGGTAAGTCCCTCTTCCTTTGTTTAATGAACTGGAAGAAGTAAGGGTTTGGTCCCATATGGGCCCTTCAATGTATATTTTTAAGGAGTCCAGAGAAGGTAAACTCGATGATTTTTCATGTTTAGAGAGTTTGAAAAGAACTTAAAGATGACTCCAGTGTTGTCCTTTTTTGTAATGTTAGTCTCGTGAGGCCAAAAAAGAGATAAATTATCACTCGAAATATGCCCTTTCAAAACTTTTAATGAGTGGGAAAGGAAGCAAGATCACTCGGCAATATTTTCATGTTTAGAGAGTTTGAAAAGAGATTAAAGATGACTCCAGGGGGTTCCTTTTTCGTTTAGCCATGCGAGTCTGAAAAAGAGATAAAATTTTACTCGGTGTGTTCTCGTGTTTTTTCGAGTGTGAGAACAAATGAAGATCATGCTCGTTAATGCGAAAAGATAAAAATAGAACAAAACTACTTTGAAAAATGCCAATAATGATAAAACTGCACACCAGGGTATTAATAATGCCTCCAAAATGATTTTCAAAAAACCCAAAATAACTATGGTTTTAGAAAAAATGAAATTTTATAATAGTAATATAGGGTAAAAATGTATTTACCAATTCATTTGTGCCAAGACATTTGTAGTGGAGAAAATTGGCTTTGGAGGGCAATTCTTGGATTCATTGGTGTTGGAGCTACGTTCATCCATTCCCTTCACTGTCTAGATCAGGTTGGTCCTATTCTTCTTCCAAACATTTTGCATGGTTTACAATTTATTTTTAGGTAATTATTTTGCTTTAAAAATGATGTCGTGGGAGTCTCTATGCACCGAAGAGGATCAACGCTCCCTCAAAAGGCTAGGGGGAGCACTGAGCGATTTGGTTAGCACTCTACTAGGCCTATCTAGAGGGCACTAGTGCTTTGTTTAAATGATAGAGGGGACACTTCCCAAAAATGCACAAAAAGGGGTCGGTGCTCATCTAAAAGGTTAGGGGAGTGCTAGTTGAAATTTGAGCACTCTGGTAAGCCCATTGGGGGAGTGCTAGTGCTCTGGTAAGCTTGTTGGTGGAGCGTTGGCATGACAAACACAAGAAGCATGACAAACACAAGAAAAAAGATTTTTAAAGTTAAATTACCCAAAAATTGTCAATATGGCATGACTAATGGACTTTTGTTGTTGATGGTTACGGGTTATATTTGGAAAACATCATGATCGAGTGGAAAGAAAGAGAGCATGAGCTCAATGTCGTGGCTGCTTTGCAAAGTCCCCGATCAAGGGTTGCATTGAGGGACTACGGTCTCCTCAAGTTCTTTAATATGCAAAAGATGAAGAAGGAATTTCTCCTTCTCGAGTACATGATCCGGTTGTGGAACACTGCAGAACATGGGTTCCAAATTGGGACACAACTGCTTACGATTGAGTTGGAGGATGTGTATTTCCTGGTCGGCTTCTTAAAGAGAGGGGATCCTGTTATCTTATATGGATAGAGGGAATTTCCCGTGCCTGTAGAAGAGTAATTGGGAAATCATTGTGTCCCAGAATCGAGATTGGTGGGAGGTAGAATTGCGATAAGAGATGTCAGAGATCTACCTCTTCGATCTATTCTATTTGCCATCATGAATTTAGCAGGGACTACCAGCTCACACTTGACTTCGAGATCGCAGGTGGCTTATGGTTTGTAGTGTTTAGAGCCAATTTTGTTCAACTGGATTGCAACATTCCTTCAAAATTTGAAGGAGAAGATTTCGAGATGCAGGATGGAGCAACAACAATAGTTTGGATATGGTTCATTTCTAGTTTCGTTTTTCCTAGAACGCATTCCTCAGATGCAACTGCAGATTGCACTTTCAGTACAACCGATGGGTAAACCACATATGGAACACTGGACAAGTTTGTCTCTGAGGTTGGGAATGGAGTCAAAGTTCATATTTACATGCGACTTATTTTCTTGGCTGAGATGCTAGTTGAACATTATAGAGGACTTCACATACGTCGGAGTGGAATTCTAGGGGAGCATGGACCTGGTTCTTCTAGATGGAATGGACTGGGACGCGTCAGGTGAGAAACCAAAAAATCTTGTCAAGTGTTTTTTTTATTTTAAAGTAAATTATATTATTTTTTGGGGTACCTAGAAGAGTTTTTAACAGACATATCCTTTCATTGTGCAGATAGGGGAGAAACACGTCTGACATAGATACCGGCACTAGGGCGCCACAAAGATGCTCATATAACAGTAGATCATGAGGTAGCAACAGGGGGTCTCTGGGAGGTTGAGAGAAACCTTTGTGGTCTCACGATGGGTGTCCCTCCTCTTAGGAGGCAGGATGTACCTTTACATATGCAGAGACATACAGTGGGAGTCCCTCAGGGCCTTAACTCCTTACTGAGATGAGTAGCCTGCGAGGTAGTGTGCTACTCAGAGCACAATGTGATGCAGGAGGAATAGGACCTCTTTGATGTTTTTTTGTATAGTCTGTATGATGATGTTATGGGCATGAGGACCCAACATATTTCCCTTCTATGTACTTTTTTGATGTAATTAAACATTTTCAGTCACATCGTTTTTATGGTGCCAAATGATGTTTGCAAATAATGATGTCTTTTCATGATGCGTTTAATTTACATGTGATGTATGATTTATTTCCTTTATGAAACCTCATCTATGTGCGAGATACCGATCCATGATGTAATTGGATAACAAATACGGAGTTGTATTAAGTCCTCTTGGTATGTGTCTGTATTTGATAAAATCAAACATTCTTTCAAGAGGACGAACTCGTAGATGGAGACGCAATAGGATAGGATTGCGAATGGTGTAGATTCGATTAAGTTGACAAACCACAAGTTGAGAGTCTAGGTTAATGATCATACGAGATATACCTAGGGAGGAGGCTTCGGTTAAAAGTCCGATGACAACATGATATTCTGCCATGCTGTTAGTTGTTGATCCTAAGAAAATACCTCCTGAATGCACCAACTCGTCATAGTGGTAAATGAACCAAGTTGCAGAAGCAATGTTTTGGGTGTGTCGACTAGCGACATCCACAAACCCGACAAACATAGGAAAGGAAGATGTCATCTGCGCACGCAAACACAAGATAAATTATAAGTGGCTAAGGAAAAACTCGTGCACGCAAGAGAAAAAGACACACCAAACTAAAAATACAATAATGTACAAAGCATGCATGATATATTTCCTATGCATAGTACTTCTTAAGGTAAATCTCGTTTCGGGGCTCACCCAGGGATATTCCGTCGTAATCAACTAACATGTAGGTGCCTCTATGTAAAACATGTTTCATGATGTAAGGACCATGTGATAGAGGTTCTAAATTTCCTGTCCCTAACTTATCATGATTCTGGTCGTAAACGAGGACTAGGTCTCCTTCTTCAAAAGTATGAGGATGGACAGATTTGTCGTATTGATTCTTGGTTCACTTTTGATACATATCGTTAACGAGAGCGACATCATGACGTGTTTCATCCAAACTGGTCAGGTGTAAGACGCATTCTTCTTCAGCAAAAGTGTGAGGCAAGAGTTCTACTTTGACTTTCAACGAGGGAATTTCGCACTCAATTGGTAAAATAGATTCTATGCCATATACTAACTGGAAAGGAGTGAATCCAGTAGCAGTTTTCATTGAAGTATGGTAGGCCCAGAGAGCAGAGAAAATTTGTAGGTGCCAAGATGTTTTGTTTTCCCCTACCATATGTTGAATCATGGTTTTAAGGACCTTGTTGATAGCTTCAACTTGTCCATTTGCTTGAGAATAGTACGAGGATAAGTTCTCATGGAAAAAACCCAACTTGGAATGTAACTCACTCATCATCTGGTTTTTAAAGTGTGAACCATGATCAGTGACAATGGCTTGTGGAACACCAAAGCGAGTGATGATGTGGTTAAAGAAGAAAAGAGTTGCAGTACGAAAATCGTTCAGAAAGGTAGGTATAGCCTTAACCCATTTTGTGAAGTAATCAACAATGATGATGATATAACCATGCCCCCCATCTGAGGTAGGTTTACACTGCATGAAATCAATGCCCCATTTGGAAAAGGGGCCGATAGAAATAATGGGATGCAGCGGAGCAAGGTGGGTGCATGCCTTTTTATGAAAAACTTGGCAGGGTGGGCATTTTTTGACGGCCTCAATATAATCTTTGAAGATAGAGGGCCAAAAGTAGTCGGCACGTAAGATTTTATGAGCTGTAGCCATCCCAAAAATATGACCTCCATAGGATCCAAGGTGACATTCATTAAGGACACGTTCAACCTCTCCATGATTCAAACATCGTCCCAGGATAGTGTCAATACCACGATGATACTATGTGTCACTGATGATAAGGTAGCGACGAGAATGATGGAGAATACGATGATGTTCTTCACAAGAGATATCGGGCTGAAAACGTTGGGTCTGGAGATAAAGAAGGATGTCTCCATACCAAGGATCAGACGTGCTGATGAGGAATAGAGATTCATCGATGAGAGAATATCTAGGCTCAGTGTCTTCATCAACATGGGGAAGATTGCAGATGAGCTCCGCAAACACCAAGGACTATGCTTCACTGATTGTCTCCCTTATGATATCATAAGTTTGATGCCTTCAATGCCCACCTCTTACACCATGAGGAGGCCTCCTTATATAGTCTTAGAGAGGCCTAACCACCTTAGAGATTCTTGGGATAGGTTGAGGATATTTCTCCACAAGTTGTGGATCCTCCCTAAGATCCAACCTCAACCTCAGATTCAAATCAAACTGAATTCAGAGATAAGCGGGATCTTCCCCTGATTTCCTCAACAACACAATGCTCCCCCAGAATGGTGCATAGAGTGTTGCAACACTCCCCCAAAAGAGGGCAAGGAGTGCTAGCACTCCCTGCTAGTGGGTAGGGGAGTGTAGCCCTTCAAAAGTGATCTTCAAGTGGTCTTTCTCAAGGAAAATGATTTGTACTCTTTGTCAAACAACATGTCCTTCTTTTAACCAGTCTCTTTGGATGCCTCAAGTGTCCCTGTGATGTCGTTCGAGATACGACATAAGAAAGATGATAGTATGATATTTGTGACACTTGCAACATTTCTGGCCAAAGTGCGACACTTGCGACACTTGTAATGACGACAGTAGGTCATCATTGAAGTGATTAATTTTGGTGTGTAACACCAACCATTATCGTCGTGTAAATATACTCCAAACTAACAAATATCAAACCGTTGGCCCAAAAATGTCTAAAACTGATAACCTAAGTGTGATTACAAAGTTGAATATAGTGAAAATGCTTACCAAATAGTTCGAGACGAGCGACATCAAGGTGAATCACGCTAACATGATACCGTAGAGTAGTGCAATGTGAATGCGATGTTTCTTAAGTGCATATATTTTTACACATGCATATCCCTGCACAACTATGGTCCCTTACCCATATATCGTAACTTTGGGAATATTAAATAAATAATTAATTAATTAATTAATAATATTAAATAATTAACTATTTAATAAATTGCAACCATGTTTGTGCAGGGATATGCTTGTACAAAAATATCCAGTGAATTGCACTTTGCAATATTAATAATTAATATTGCAATGTCCAATGTGTTGTTGCTTAAGTGTGTAGATTTTTTCATAGGCATATCCATGCATAGCTATGGTCCCCCATACATTGTAAATTAGAGACACATACATGCACCCATTATGTCCCTGTACATGCACCATCCGCTACAATTGCATAATTAAATTTCTTATTAAATTCTCGTACATGCACTCGTTCCAACCATGTGCTACAAATGCATAATTAAATTGCTTATTAAATGTTCTTCGCCAACCCGGAAATAAGATGTTGTTTTGAAGGACCAATTAGAAGCCATGAAACAAAATTGAATCACTTGCAACAAAAACAAATATTACAAGTAAAATTAAATTTCAATTTAATTTTTTTTTTTACAATGTGTATCCTTCCTCACTAGTGGAATATGTTTCTTATTATTAATAAAAAATAATAAAAAGGGAAAATATGGTATTTTAATTAATATGAATAAATATTCACAATAATCACATTTTATTCAAGGAGAACTGAACTTCATTTGTATTAAAAAAGGTTGCGTGGAAGCAACAACAACATAAGCATAACATTAGAGGGCCTCCAAAATTTTTAAAACTATAGTAAATGGAAAGACGTGTTTGTCGAGACTCTTCCTAAGCTCATCTTAGCTCATTACATCCTTGTAGAAACTTCCTAAACACCAAACTTTAAAAAGCATACGGTAATTTGATGAGGAGGAGTACAGAATTTCGGGAGCTTCAAGAGCTCTTGGAGGGTTGTATCTTCAGTCTCCATGGGAACAATACCACAGTCACTTTTTCTTGCTTTGTTGTTTTCTCTTTCAAATCTAGAATGTTGATCCCCATGGAAATTGGAAGAAGTAGTCATTGGTTGCACATTTAGTTGGGCCTTAATGTGTTGTAACTTAGATTCCATGTTGTCCATTTGCCTATTTAATGTTTGAAGGGTTGTTTCAATTTCTTGACTTCAATATATGGAGAGATTGGAAAGAGAAAGCTGCACAAGACAGACAAGGCAAAGCATAATTTGAAGCAGAACGAAACTAAAAGAAGAGCATCCAGATACTAGCGACACCTGTAAACCAGAATTGGGCCCGCCGAATAAAAGTCGTTGTAACCAGTACACAAAACATGATTTGGTAACTTTGCAGATCCCTGAGCACTAAGAGAAACCTACATGACACAAGAGGAAGCTTCAGGATTGAGGCTGTAAGGTAGCTAGAGAGGTAATGGGGGGGCCAGAGGGCCCATAGTGATAATAGTGGAGTTCATTCAATGTAATGTGGAATAGGTCCACTATATTATTAAATAAGGCCCGCTATGGTTGTTAGATATAATAAATGGGTAGTTAGATATAATAAATGTAAGAGGACTTCTTAGAAGGTTCTACTTCTAGAAGATTCCTCCTCTAGAATGTTCTTAGGTGATGGTAGCACTATATAAAGGGGTTCAAGCAATGTAATGCGAGATGAAGAGAAGTATTGTGTTTGGATCAGATCAGTAGGAGGAAGCCCCCTCGAAGAGGAAAGTGAACATGAGAGGATCCCTTCCATGATATGATCCATTGTATGGTGTTTCCCTACCTCAAGGGTTTTCTCTATATTCTTGTGTTCATGTTATGGTGAATGGTTTGGTTTATTCTTGGTTATTTCTGGAGTATATTTGTAGATCTGGTATAGGTTCTTAACAAGTGGTATCAGAGCATTTTCCTTGAAGAGAATTATTTTATTTAGAGTGGTATCTCAATAGGAGGATGCCCCCTCGAAGATGCAAGTGAACATGAGAGGATCACTTCCATAATAGGATCCATTGTATGGTGTTGCCCTACCTCAAGGGTTTTTATAATAAACTTGTGGTTTTCTATATTGTTCTATGAATCTTTGTGGTATTTATGTATGCAAGTATTTGGTTCTTAACAATTGGTATCAGAGAACTTTACTTGGTAGACATTGTGGGCAAATATTTTTTATTTTAAAAAGGTAGCTAGAGAGGTAATGGGGGGGGCAGAGGGCCCATAGTGATAATAGTGGAGGTAATTCAATGTAAGGTGGTCTAGGTCCACTATATTATTAAATAAGGCCCACTATGGTTGTTAGATATAATAAATGGGTAGTTAGATATAATAAATGTAAGAGGACTTCTTAGAAGGTTCTACTTCTAGAAGATTCATCCTCTAGAATGTTCTTAGGTGATGGTAGCACTATATAAAGGGGTTCAAGTAATGTAATGAGAGATGAAGAGAAGTATTGTGTTTGGAGAGGTAGATCAATAGGAGGAAGCCCCCTCAAAGAGGCAAGTGAATAGGAGAGGATCCCTTCCATAATAGGATCCATTGTATGGTGTTTCCCTACCTCAAGGGTTTTCTCTATATTCTTGTGTTCATGTTATGGTGAATGGTTTGGTTTATTCTTGGTTATTTCTAAAGTATATTTGTAGATTTGGTATAGGTTCTTAACAAGTGGTATCATAGCACTTTCCTTGGCAGACGTTGTGGGCAAATATTTTTTATTTTTGTAGTTTTTGTATTCGGAGAAGAAAAAAAGAGGGTCGTGACATTGCAGAAAATTTCGGTATATTTTTATGAAGCATTTGTAGAAACAGATTGTATATCTGAGTTTCTCTCAAAAAAACACCCAAGTTGAAAAACAAAATCATCTGAAACGGAGTCCGGGAAGTCAAGATATTGAAGTTTTAAAATCTGCAATTTTTCAGGGTTTTTTCCGTGGACGACGGCGCGATTTTTTTTTAT
The DNA here is from genome assembly GCA_000966675.3 of Picea glauca. Lineage (NCBI taxonomy): Eukaryota > Viridiplantae > Streptophyta > Pinopsida > Pinales > Pinaceae > Picea > Picea glauca. Next base: position 148,324 of record JZKD02S0120170.1, on the reverse strand, counting down.
TTATGTAGCATATGGAAGTCTATTTTGCCCAAAAAAATTACAGATCTAATTTCCTCTCACAATTTCACCCAATTTCAAAAAAAAAAAATCAGCCAAAACTGAGTCCGGAAAGTGAAGTTATGAGCATTTTAAATTCAATAGTTTTTTAGGGTTTTTCCAGAAAAAACCGCGATTTTCTGTTGTAACTTATTGTTCTATTTTTTTTATTTTTTCATGATGGTTGTGGGAACAAAGAGTTCATAGGGTGCTGAGATGGATATTTCCTCTCAAAACCTCAAATAAATTCTACAGATTACTGAAGCATTCAAAGCCCAATTGTTTGACACATTGAATGACAGATTGGATAGTTTTGTAGATGGTTTCAATGATAGTTTTTGTAGTATTCAAGATTCTTTGGATAACATGCAGGAGAGGTTTCTTATCGCAAATCTCATGGATGAATATAATCAATAAATATATACTTGGTATGATTTTGAGGCAGATTGCAATGATTGGTATATGGATAGTTGGCATTTCTAGGATGACAACCACTTCCATATTTTATTTGATGAATCTACTCCACCTTCTGTAGAGAACATCATTGTCCCACATCAGGAACTAGTTACCAACGTCCAGCATGCATATTCTACAATGGTATTGTTCCTTCCAAATTCATCTTTGATCATCTCTCACTATGTGGATGGATATTTTTATTTGGATCCACATGATAGGTGTTGGTATTGGGAGCATCATTTTCAGTTGGTTATTGGGTGCTGATATCTTCCATGTGGGGTTCAGGTGAGAAATTGGACATGGGACTCTGGTTTACAATGGCGGTTGGACTACTTCAGCATGGTGGTTTTCATTTCTCAATGGGACCCTGGTTCTCTAGTATACTTTAACACTATGGTCCACACTTATCCATGGGACCCTGGTATATGGTTGTACATCAAGCGTTGAGGACAACGCTTTCATAATGGGGATGGAATGTAAAGTAGCTAGAGAGGTAATGGGGGGGGGCAGAGGGCCCATAGTGATAACATTGGAGGTCATTCAATGTAAGGTGGAATAGGTCCACTATATTATTAAATAAGACCCACTATAGTTGTTAGATATAACAAATGGGTAGTTAGATATAATAAATGGGTAGCTAGATATAATAAATGTAAAAGGACTTCTTAGAAGGTTCTACTTCTAGAAGATATGCTCTAGAATGTTCTTAGGTGATGGTAGAACTATATAAAGGGGTTCAAGCAATGTAATGAGAGATGAAATGAAGTATTGTGTTTGGAGCAGTAACTCAATAGGAGAAAGCCCCCTCGAAGAGGCAAGTGAGCAGGAGAGGATCCCTTCCATAATAGGATCCATTGTATGGTGTTTCCATACCTCAAGGGTTTTATCTATATTTTTGTGTTCATGTTATGGTGAATGGTTTGGTTTATTCTTGGTTATTTCTGAAGTATATTTGCAGATCTGGTATAGGTTCTTAACAAAGGCCACCAGAGTGTTCAATAAACCAATACTCCACACAAGTGAGAAGATCGCACTCGTATGTGAGAGAGAGACGACCCAACCCTCGAGGACTGCCATCTACCCACTCGGGGGGGAATACGAGGGGGAGACAGGAATTAAGACAAACCTTGGGACCCTCCCACCTCATCAATCCACAAGTCACCTTTGCTTAGTCTTGTGCCTTCTTTGGCATGATGATATGCTATAGTGTTCAAATTTTGTTTCACATGTTATAGTTGAAAGGCTTCAAATTCCTTATTCAGCTCAATAACCCAGCTAATTATCTCATTGAAAAGTTTAGTTCCATTTTGAGTTTGATGGATGACTGCGTTGGCTACAATTATAAAATCTTCGAAGGCACTGAACTTATTAATTTTCTTTTCTTTAACTAGTTTGAACCCTTGGAATAGAACATAAGCTTCAACTATGTTATTAAAAGCAACTCACAATCCCAATAAGTAAAAAAAATTGATATTTCTTACAAGATGAAAGAGACTCCAACACCTACCACCCCATATTTTTAAGACATATTAAACAATAAAGATAAAACATATTATACTCTATAATATAATAATAAAATTATTTAAATATATATTGTTTTCATAAATTTGTATGAGGTGTTTTCTTAAATATCATAGTGTTGATGGAGTTGATGTAAAGGAAAGGAGTTGTTCATAAGTTGTGGGCATTGACGAATAAGGTTGCACATGGAAATATAATTAAAGTTTCAAACTACTTTCCTATTTTTAGGACTTTTACAATATATTTAGATATACCTTATTTAAAAGTATATATAATGTGCTTATGAGATTCTCTAACATTATCAATTTTATAATGTCCTAGATATCATGTAAATTGGAAAAAATCCTATTTTTATACATAGTTTTGTAATTTTTTTTTTTGTTTGTCTAAGCCCTCAAAATCACCCGGGGATTGCACCCGGCCTGAGCCACACCAATCCTTAACATGGTTGGATTTTTTGTCCCCCCAGGTTTCAAACCGGTGACTTTAACATCACGGAGTGGCTTAACAACACACTCCATCACCGAATGTCCTGCACCTCTGAGACATAGTTTTGTAAATTTAAAAACAATATTTATTAAATAAAAATGAAATATATAAATCATCTATAATTATTGCTCATTAAAAATAGAATAAAAAATAACGTTAATTATTACTCAACCTATTTAACTAAAATTTTCATTCTTATTTTAACCTTCAATTCTTTACTTTAATTTATCATTTATTTTAGCCTTCAATTTTTACTTTACTTTATCCAAATATATATTAGACCGTATACGAATTTATAGTATATCTTAGAGGTAGAACTCTATTAAATTATAAGAATTTATCGTGGTATAGTTTCGTTAACTTTTCATTTTGATTTTGTATTTTTTTTAGCACGTAACCTAACAGAATTTCAAAATTACCGTGATGCAGTGACGTTCGCCTGTTCATTTTGATTACAAAAACGAAAGAATGTTCAGGAAAATAAATACAAAATGAGTAATAGACTCCAGCACTTTGAAGCGACGTAGATCTCAAGCCATGACTTTACAGATTTCCGGTATATTAAATAAGGATCAATGAATAATCAACTATCTGTTCCTTCAAAAGTCTTCCAAATTTCAGTCTTCATCCTCAGGATAATTCATCTATCAACCTCTGGAGTAATTATGGATATACAGAATGAAATTTCTATACTAATTCCTCAGCTTCAAGCTTTAATATGATTCGTAGAATCAAACAATTTTGAAGCAACTTAGATTTCTTGTCATTACTTTTACTTTGTAAATCTCAACTATATTGATATTGATGTATTGATGATGGTTAACTTCTACTGAAACTAAAATTTAATATGATTTGTAGAATCATCTTATCATTACTTTTACTTTGCATATTGATGATTAACTTCCACTAAAACTAAAGTTTATGGCACCTTAAAATCAAGAATCAATGTATATTAGGTCAAAAATCTTCCATTATCCATATATTAGGTCAAAAATCTTCCATTATCCACATTTGAAAGTAAGTGTGGGATGGACAATAACTGCATGGTTACCTATTACTATCCCATGTCTAGTCACTTCATCTCCATTCCCAATATTCTCCAGGGAAAGTAATCCTGGCATGAACATGAAATTTCCGGTCTCCGCCTGTGACAGTGGTTGTTGCAGAGAGCAGGATATATCAATGATTGTTGTGATGATAGAAGATGGCACGCCCAAAAAATGGCAGGTAGGTGGGGGGAGGGATATCTCTGTCTCACCTAGTACACCCATGACGTTTCTCTTCTATAGAGTACAAGAGTAATTCACATCAGAAATTAATAAAAAAGTTATGGCTGGTTGGCTACCCTTAAACAGTGCTTACCTTAATACAAAGCTTTGATCACAATCTCCCCTGATAATCTATTGCTTTATTGTTTTGCATATAATGTGGTATGTGGTTTGCTTATGTCGTCACCCAATTTTCAGTATAACCTTGTATAGCCTCATAGATTCATGTGAGCTTACATAGTTGTTTAATTCCTTCACGTTAGTTGTGAGGTGTTAGGGTTGTAGAAATTATCAATTGTTTAAATACTCGTTGGTTATTAAGGTTGTGTGAAGTTTAAAAACTTTATGATTTTTGACATGGAGTTTTGTAAATATTATTGGTATATGATGAATAATAATAAAAAACATAAATAAAAATATTATATATATATATATATATATATATATATATATATATATATATATATATATCAATCACTCTGTATCACATATGTTATAAATTATAAGTAATTTGTAAATTCTTTTTTAAGTTGAAGAATTGAACATAATGATAAATTATTTAAAGTAATTAGTATACATTAGAAAATGATTTAGCATAATCAAGTAATTGTATTCATTTTAACAATGATATAACATAAAACAATAGTGTGCATTGTACATTGATTTCAATGATAATAATACAACATAAAAGAAAAGGATTACATATTGATATGAAAAATGATTGAATGCATTAATTAATTGAAGAAATTATATGAAGGAAATTAATCCTCTATATGGATTTCAATAGTGAGATACAACAACAAATCATCTGTTGAAATGAATTTAGTAATAACATGGTGAAAAGGAATTTCAAAACAAATATTATAAGTTGAAGGCATGTACTTTGGTTGGTTATGTGTGATTTATCTATTAGTATTTGTACATTAAAACAATTATAATATTAATATATATAAAATGTGAAAAAGTGAAAAAGTCGACACTTGTCCCTCCTAAAAGAATAATATAATATTGAGTAAATAAAGGATAAATTTGATTTAAAGCAATTAGTTGCATTGATTTAAATGATGATACAATAAAAAATGATTTAGCCTTGTATTCATTTTAACAATGATATAACATAAAACAATAGGGTGCATTTAGTTTAGTGATAATGATATAACATAAAACAATAGGGTGCATTGATTTGAGTGATAATACTATGAAAAATGATTCAGTGCATTAATTAATTGAAGAAATGTGGTCCAGATTTATGAGGGAACGAAATGAAATACATGAATAAGAGAGAAACACAGCGATACAACAATACTCAATTTCTATTAAACACTGAAATATGCAGAGACTGTAAAAAAAATACAGAGTGAAATGAACTCACTTGAATGGTGGTAGCTTATGTTTGAGAGGAGATGTGATGGCTACATGCATTGACAAGAAGATCGTTATAATGAATCTCCAAGACATTTTGAACATAAAGAATAAATGAGAAAACCATGAACATCTAAAACCCTAACCCCAGAAGATGAAATGCCAAAAGGTTTATGGGCCCCGATGGAGGTAGTTGATACATCAACTTCCCTAGGGCATAAATTTTGCATACTTTCTTCATTTGAAGCACTTGATACCTCATCAAAAAGGTCTAGCCGAGAAGTAAACATTCTGAAAGACGCAACACAAAACCACATTGGGCGCTTCTATGTCAAAAAAACATCGTTTAGGGCCTCAAAACGACCCTCAAAGTTTGGGACCCGAAAAATCGTAGAAAATTTGCCAAAATGGAAATTGTATGTTGAGTGAGTGGAATCGCTGGGAGGCCACCAATGTCCACCTAGATCATTCATCCCTCCTTAGGAATAAATGGTCTTCATTACGTTGAGTGCCCCCCTCAAATCAGGAAACTTCTGTTGAACTTGACGCTTGGTGAGCCACTTTCCTTGGTGTAGTATTTTCCTTTCTTTGACAACCCGATAGAGTTGGATATTTTGTTGGAAGGTTCCATTAACCCATGTGTCCATGATCTGATCAATGGTTTTCTGTTCCATGCAATCAGGGTTGAGCTATGTAGTTTCCATATGCTCTACCACCTCTGATGTGTTCAGTAATGGTGGAAAATATGGTTGAAGGAGGTCCACATTGAATACTGGGTGTAATCCTGGGAAGGGGGGAATACTTAACTTATAAGAATTTCCACGCATAGCCTTGGTGATTTTGTAAGGTCCATAACGAAGTTGTTGCAAATTTCAGTGGGGTCTAGTAAGACACTCTTTCTGCAAATGCAACCAAACTTTGTTGCCTACCTGAAACTTGTGGGGAACCTAATGTTGATTATGGTGTTGCTTGTACTTAGCATTGGATTTTTGCAAAATATCATGGACTTGTTGGAAGATGTGTTGAACACGTTCAATGAATTTGGTGGCCTTTTCGGCCTCAGATTGAACATGGAAATATTTCCCCTATGTGGATGCAAGGGGAAGTGCTACATCAATGGGGTCGAATGGTTGAAAACCCAGGCCCACTTGAAAAGGGTTGTGGTCAATTGAGCTATGGAGTGCTCTTTTGTAGCTATGTTGGACATAAGGAAGGTGCTCATCCCATGTGTGTGGATGCTTGGAGTTTTACATGCACAAGAGATGCATGATCATCCTATTGATGACCTCTATTTCTCCATCTGTCTGAGGGTGGAAGGCAGTGGATGTGGTAAGCTTTGTGTCCAACAACGACTAGAGGCTCGACCATAATGTATTCAAGAATTTGTTGTCCTGATATGATATGATGGTTTTTGGTAGTCTGAAGTGTACCCATACACGCTTGAAGAAGAGCTTGGTGGTGGTCTCTATTGTGATACTCTTCTTGTAGGCAGTCATAACGACCATCTTAGAGAATCAATCAACAACCACAAATACATAGTCATTTCCATGCTTGATGGAGGGGAGACATAACATGCTAGTCCATTGATATGGATTCCAAGGGCTCATAGGGAGTAGGAAGAGGGGTTTACAGTCCTTGTTTTTTAATGGTTGGCTTGATAATGGAATAGGTAGTGCAGGATATGATATACTTATTAACATTATGTTGAAGCTTCGACCAATAGAAATAATTCTATAGTAATTCCATTGTCTTCTCCATGCCAAAGTGTCCTGCCACCTGAATGTAGTGGGCTTCCCAAATCATTGTCACACGCTCGCTTGAAGGAATGCAGAGATGACACATATGGAATAACAGTCCATCCTTAAGGTGGAAGGAAACAATGATCATGCATGTTCCCAACATTTGGTAGGTCGTAGTGAAGTTGGGATCATTTTCATAGAGTTGGGACCACCCTAGAGGTTTCATACCCGCAAGAGTCGAGCACTGTGGTTAATGTTGCAAGTGGAGGTTGACTAAGGAAATCAGTGATGCGATTAGTGCTCCCTTTCCTATACTTAATGTTGAGGTGAAATTGTTGCAAGTATGTGGACTACTTTCGATGGCGGTCATTCTGCAATTTGTCTTGTGGCTGCATGAACTGCAGAGGCATGTGATCTATATGGATGATCGTCTCCTTCCCTATAATGTAATACTTCCATTGGAAATAGGATTGTACGATGGAATACATTTCTTTGTCATAGGTGGGGTACTTACAGATGACATCTATGAGTGTCTCACTATGATAGGCCATTGGATGACT